>VBSM01000361.1:45030629-45066785 GCA_008086735.1 Cheirogaleus medius
TAATATTTGTACCCCCATAATATGCTGAAATAAAAAAAAAATATTTAAAAATTTTCCTTCTAATATGAGTAGAATCTGTACTGGTGTCACCTCTCACATTCCTGATATTAGAAATTTGTGCTTCTCTCTTTTTTACCCTGATCAGTATGGCTATAGGTTCAACAACTTTATTGATATTCTCGAAGAACTAGTTTTTGGTTAAGTTGATTTTCTTTATTGTTCTGTTTTCTATTTCATTGATTTATGTTCTCGGTGTTATGTCCTTTATTCTGCTTACTTCAGGCTTAATTTGCTCTTTTTTTCCCCCAGTTTCCTAAGGTGAAAGTTGAGCTCATTAATCTGAGATCTTTTGTCTTTTCTAATATAGGCACTGATGCTATAAATTTCACTCTAAGTACTGATTTAACAGTATCTCACAAATTCTGAAATGTTGAATTTTAATTTTTACTCAACTCTTTGGAGTTCTTCCCTGATGCATAAGTTATTTATAAATGTGTTATTTAGTTTCCAAATATTTAGGGGAGTTCCAGTTATTTTTTTTGTTATTGTTCTATGAATGAATTCCATTATGGTCAGAGAATAAACTTCATATGCCTTTAATCCTTTTAGATTCATGGAGACTTGTTTCATGTTCCAGAATATGATCTTAATAAATATTCCATACACACTTTAAAAGAATATATATTCTGTTGTTGGCTGGAGTGTTCTGTAAATGTCAATAAGTTTAAAGTGTATGATGTGTGTTGTTCAAGTCTTCTATATCTTTTCTTATTGTCTGTCTAGAGGTTCTACCATCTATTGAGACACTAAAGTCTCTGACTACAATTACAGATCTGTCAGTTATTGTAATTCTATCCATTTTTGCTTTATGCAGTTTGAAAACCTATTATTAGATGCATACATAGTTAGGATTTTATTTTCTCTTTAAGTATTCATTCCTTTATAACTATGAAATGACCTTTTAATTCCTGGAAATATTCTTTGCTCTGAAATCTACTTTGTCTGCTGTTAACTACATCATTTTTTGAGTAAAGCTAGCATGGTGTAAGTTTTTTTATACTTATCCTTTAACCTGTTTGTGTTTTCATATTTAAAGTGTGTTTCTGGTAGGCAGCATAAAACTGGTTCTTGCTTTTTAAAAAACTCTGACAATCTCTGACTTTTCATTCTAGTGCTTAAACCATTCATATTTAATGTGACTATTGATCTGGATAGATTTAAGTCTGCCGTTTTGCTACTTATTTTCTATTTGTCCCATCTATTCTTTATTTCCTTTTCCCTCATTCTATGACTCCTTTTGTATTAACCGAGTATTTATTTATTTATTTTTAGGCTGCTCAAGTGAAACAGTGAGGGTGGAGAAGGAACAAAGGAATCTGTAACTGGCTGTAATCAATTAGTTGTAAACACCGCTGAACTCAGACCAACGATTAACTGAGTATTTTTTATGGTTCAATTTCATCTCCTTTATTGACATTTTGTTATTTTATTGGTTGCTTTAGGATTTATAGCATGCTTCTTTAAGTCATCACAATCTATCTTCAAGTGATATTTTATCACTTCATGTAGAGTACAGGAACCTTACAATAGTATGTTTCCATTTCTCCTTTCCTGGCCTTTGTGCTATTGTCATGCATTTTACTTGCACAAATGTTAAAAACCCCACACTACATTTTCATTATTTTTGTTTAAATAACGGTCAATTGACTTTTAAAGAGATTTAAATAATAAGAGAAAAAGTTATATATATATATTTTCCTTCTGCATGAAGGATTTCCTTTAATATTACTTGCAGTGCAAGTATGCTAGTGATGAATTCTTTCAGCTTTTCTCTGAAAAAGCCTGTTGCATTCATTTTTGAAAGTTACCTTTGCAGGGCATAAATTCTAGATTTACTGTTTTTTATTTTCTTTTCCTTTCAGTACTTTGAAAAATGTCATTCTACTGTCTTTTCACTTGCATTGTTTCCAATGAAAAGTCTGTCATCCTTACATTTGTTCTTCTGTATGTAATGTCTGTATGTTTATGTTTAGAATAAGAGTAATGATGTTCTCACAAAATGAGTTAGAAAGTATTTCTTCCTCTTCAATTTCCTAGAAGATTTTTTTTTTTTAGAATTGGTATATTATCTTTTCCTTATATATTGGTAGAATTTACCTGTGAAGCCTTCTGAACCTGGGGTTTTCTTTAACTATATATTCAATTTAAAAACTGTCAAATTTACTGGCATAAAATTATACATAATATTTAAAATTTTCCCCTCTGCTGCTTTTAAGATTTTCTCATATGTTTTGATCAATTAGATTATGATGTGCCCTGGTGTAGTTTTCTTCATGTCTCTTAAGCTTCTTGGATATGTGGGTTTATTTTTTTCATCAAATTTGGAAAACTTTCAGCGATAATTTCTTCAAATATTTTTGCCAAATATTTTTTCTGTCTCCTCCCCTTTTCTCCATTGGGGAGTTCAGTTATATGCATATTAGATGACCTGAAGTTGTCCTATAGTCACAAACGCTCTGTACTTCCTTATCTTTCCTTTTCCTCTTTCCTTTTCTTTCTCTCCTTCATTTCCTCTCCTCTGCTTTCTTTTCTTTTCCTTTCTTTCTTTCTTTCTTTCTTTCTTTCTTTCTTTCTTTCTTTCTTTCTTTCTTTCTTTCTTCTTCTTTTTTTGGGTGGGGGGACTCTTCTTTTCTCTCTTATGTTTCACTTTGGATAGTTTCTATTGCTAGGCCATCAAGTTCACTAATCTTTTTTTATGCAACGTCTAATCTGTCATTCATCTTTTCTAGTATAATTTTCATCCCAGATACTGTGGTTCTCATCTCTAAAAGTCCAATTTGGGTCTCTTTTTATATCTTCTATGTCTCTACTTAAGATGTTCAATGTTTCCTCTAACTTCTTGAACATCTGGAATCCAGTTATAAAAACTATTATGATGTCCTTGTCTATTAATTATAACATTTGTAATTAGGTCTGTTTTTGTTTTTGAGATTGCTATTTCTCTTCATTGCGAGTTATATTTTAGTGCTTCTTTGCATGACTGGACACTTTTGATTAGATGCTAGACATTGTAAAATTTTTTTTTTTTTTTTTGAGACAGAGTCTTCTCACTTTGTTGCCCGGGCTAGAGTGACGTGGCATCAGCCTAGCTCACAGCAATCTCAAACTCCTGGGCTCATGCAATCCTCCTGCCTCAGCCTCCCAAGTAGCTGGGACTATAGGCATGCGCCACCATGCCTGGCTAATTTTTATATATGTATATACATAAACATATATATATATATATATTTTTTTTTTTAGTTGTCCAGCTCATTTCTATTTCTTTAGTAGAGATAGAGTCTCATTCTTGCTTACGCTGGTCTCGAACTCCTGAGCTCAAATGATCTGCCCACCTTGGCCTCCCAGAGTGCTAGGATTACAGGTGTGAGCCAACATGCCCGGCCTAGACATCATAAATTTTACTTTGTTAGATGCTGGATATTTTTGTGCTCCTATAAATAATCTTGAGCTTTGTTGTCAGACACAGTTGAGTTACTTAGAAGCTTGAGATTTGTTAGATGGGAAAAGAAGCATTAGTCTAGGGCTTATTATTCTCCACTACAGATTCAAGACACTTCTGAGTACTCTACACTATGACCCCTGATATATGGGTTTTCTAGTTTGGCTGGTAAAAAATGATGTTATTCCCAGTCCTCTGTAGCTCTGTGTTTCCTTTAATCATTTTGGGTGGTTCTCTCTCAATCTTTAGGTAGTTTCCTCAAATGCATGTGCTGATCAGTTCTCTGCAGAATATTGAAGGGAAACTCTGTGCAGATCTCTGGAGTTCTCTCTCTGTGTAGCTCTCTTTTCTCTGCTGCCCTATTTCCTGAACTCTAGCCACTGTCAATTTTTCAGACTCTTCAATTTAGGAATCAGCCAGCTTTTCTTGGTTCCTCCTTCCTGTGCCATGGCCTGCAAACTCTCTTAAAGCAGTATGCTGAGCTCAGCTTGTTTTCCTTCTCTTGGGGATTGCTGTCCTTTGTTGCCTGGTTGTCATGAAAGCCATTGCTTCATATATTCTATCTGTTTCTATAGTTGTTTCTGGTGGGAGGGTAAATTTAGTACCTGTTGGTCTATCTTGGCTAGAAGTAAAAGTCCTGGATTTATTCTTTATACTATAATTACTCTAAACATTTTACAAACAGTAATTTATCACATTGCTAATCATATAGTGTAAACTTTTCTCTGTTATAAATAATGGTTTCTGATACTTAATTTCAAAAATATTTCTGCAGAGAATTATTAGTCCTTTGGTATTCCAATAAAAGATAAAATATTCATGAGGTTTGTTATCTGGAAGCATTTTTAAGTGCAATCAGAATAGCATTTTAAATGACATAATTCAATTACAATGACCCTAAGCCATGGGTAAGTAAGATTGAGTTCACCTGGCTTCTGTCTATGACTAGGAAACGGTTGCTAAATTTGTTATTATCTAGTAAAACGACAAATATTTTCTAATCTGGCTTCTCATTAGTCCTTCATTTCCTTTGACTGTTTTCAGGATTTTCTTATTTCTCACATAGGGTCTCAATTCTGATTTATTTTCTCTATTCTTAGTTCTTAAATTATTACTCTTTCTCCCATCCTTCAGTTTTCTCAATTAGTCCTCAGAAATTTGAGTTAAAAAAATCATAATAGCTTGCATGTATCAGGAAACACTCAAAAACTGGGTGGAATATTTAATGTTCTAGGACATGGATAGTGTGCTCAATTCATAAGAAGTAGGAGATTTATAAGAGACATCTCATTTTTCCAATTCATTTATGGGTAATATATATTAATATGTCTACCCTGAGAAGCTTGCGACAAAGGGTACAAAGCCATAAATTCTTTAGTGAAACATGAAATGAAAGAAAATAAAAGGAGAAATGAAAGTGAGGTGCAGTGGAAAGAGGAGTAAACCAGGGGTCTGGGGCTGGCTTTTGGTTCAGCTCTGGCACTGACCAACTTTGTGGATTTGGACAAATTGCCTAACTTCTCTGGGCCTGTGTCCATATTTGTAAAATGAAAAGCATGGACTAGAAGACCAGCAGTGTACTTACAGATCTATAATTCTGTGAGTCTAGGAGTTCATAAAAGAAATATACCTAATTGATCACAGGGAGTGGGATACTGTCATCTTAATTGAGAGAAACTAGCTTTCTCTGACCTTCTAACGACCATGTATGTGCCCTGTTTTATTGTTGTTAACATTGCATGGCTTAACAAAACTGCCCCTGCAGAGCTGGTTACAGGGAATGGGGTGGACCATATACAAGGAAACTAAAGCCTTCTGGGAGGGAGGAAACTAGGATCCAAACCCCTGTTCTTTCTGGAATCTAATACAGTTGGGGGTCTCGAGGAAAGGCTCCATATCCTGCTAATAGGGCAGGTTTGGGAAAATAAGGGAGATATGGCAATATATGCACCTCAAGTTGATAAAGTAGGCTATAATAGCCACTTACACATGAACATCTACCTTTTAGGCTAAACCACCCGAAGAGTTTTGGGAGACTTTGAAAAAGTATTTGTTCTTTTCATCGAATGGTGTAATCTGGAACCTGTCATCCTCATGAAGCTGTTGCTAGACTTTAACCTGTCCAAGAGTTTTCTTGACTATATTACATTACTCCTGGTTAATTCCTTTTCATGTCATGCCAGTACCCAGTCTCTTCCTCTTGACTCTTATCCCCCCTCTTGTTGGCCCTTCCCCAAGCACACGTTTCTTCTTTCTTTAAAAGTAAGTCAGCCCTCCTCATCCTCCAATTATCATGGGTGCTGCTATGGCTTGAATGTTTGTCCCCTCCAAGATTCATGTTGAAACTTAATCTCCAACATAACAGTATCAAGAGGTGGGGCTTTTATGAGGTGATTGGATTAATGGATTAACAGGTTATGGAAGGAATGGGTTAGTTATCAAGAGAGTGGGTCTGTTATAAAAGCCATTTTGGCCATTTCTCCTGAGCTCCCTTGCCACGTGATGCCTTGCGCCACCTCAGGACTCTACAGAGTCCCCACCAGCACGGAGGCCCTCACCAGATGCGGCCCCTAGACCTTGAACATTCTGGCCTCCAAAACTGTAAGAAATACATTTCTTTTCTTTATAAATTATCAAGTTTCAGGTATTCAGTTAAAGGAAAGGAACTAAGACAAACGTTCTTCTATGAATGTCCTCCAATTTGTCTGTTTTGGACTGACCAATGCCAAACTGAATTCTGCTTCTCCTATGTCCCATTAAGTTTTTTTTCACTTGCCTCACTAATATTAATGAAACAACATTTTTTTCCCCTAATGCAGCAAATCCCGAAGTCTGAAGCAGGACCCATGGGATCTAAGAATGAAATGGTTTATAGTGAGTAACAGAGCCCAGAATAGCATGTAGGAGTCTGACAGCCAGTCTTTATTCTAAGCATTAGACAATGTGTTAAAGTATGTAGACATTAGCTGAAATCAGATTGTAAGGAAGCTTTCCAAAGGTTCTGATTTGGGTTTTGGCTGGATCTCATTCTTCTTTTTGCAGGCCAAAAAAAAAAAAAAAAAAACCCCAGCTGCACATGTACATATACATATACCTCAATCATCTCATCATATTGTTCAGCAGTAAAAGCTAATTACTATTATTTTATCATAGTATGTTCATCTCCTCAGAAAGCTACACAGACCACAATTCTTATTACTCAAAGGTATAGTATTAATGAATGCAGACTTACTCATTAACTCACTCTTTCACTCTTCATTCATTATTGGGTCATATTCAGAAATTAAAATGTCTAACAGTTCTGCAGGTAAAAGTATAAATCAAAAAAGTAAAAAAAAAAAAAATCCACAGTGGGAAATCTGAAAAGCTGCAATTCACAAAAGTAGAATGTTAAGTTTTTCAGACAACCTGTCATGTCTAGAGTGCTTCAGATGAAAAGAAATGAATATGCCTTGCAGGTAATGAAAAAAACCAAATTATAAACCATTTCACTTGAAATTCCAACTATATTTCTTCCAGAAACAGTACATTAAGTAAATACTTCTGTGAATCAAACACTAAATTATTTAGTAATTGCTGAGTAAATTTCTGCTGCTATCAAACATGCTTTTTTAAAAAAAGTTATTTACCATAGAACTGTAAGGGTTGGTTCTTAGAAGTCTATAGACATTTTAGAGTGCATAGTGCTATTACAATTACTTACTTATTACTTTTGGATTGGAAACACTTTCTAACCACATCAAGACTCAAACTTCTTACTTAAAGTGTAAAGCAATCCAATTTCAGTATTTTCTAATGGAAAACTGTAGTGCTTGTCACTTAACGTCGCTAATGCCTTAGATAGCTAAAGTAAGGGCCTGACATGGAGCAGCTTAAATGTTCTGTGTTCTTTATTTACTCAAACGCTCCATCTGCGTGCGTATTAGTTAGTGCCAAGGGAACTGAAATTTAAGGCTGTTGTTAGGAGGAAGCACTTGCAATTGTATCATCAAATCCTTAATAGCTCTGACTGGTTCTTGTACTTCAGTATAAACTTCCATTTTCCTTGACCTTTCGGGGGGAAGTTCAATTTACTGACATAGTTTGTGACAATGGTTTTTCCTGAATGGCTGAAAAATATACCAAAAGTTTTTAAAGAAAGGGACGATCGCAACAAGCCCCAATTTTTTGATAATTTTTTGTCACTTATTCTTTTAAACAAACCCAAATAAAAATGATGCAAACTTCCAAAATATGTGGTAATTAAGTAGCGACAACTACTAGCACTTTTCCTATGTTTAAATGTAAACTGCACGGAGAGACAGAGTTTGATAGAGAAGCTGAGCTGGAAGAAATATTAGAATGTTGGCAGCAGACTATATGTATCGATCTAAGGCAATAAAGAATTAGAGATATGTTACACAGCCACTTACCTGGAAAGAATGAGAAAGTTTGACAGTATCGAGTGTTTGTGAAGATGTAAAGCAACAGGAATTCCTGTCCTCTGATAGTTGGTTCAACCTCTTTGACATTATCCAGCAAAGCTGAAGATGTGCATAGACTATGACAGAGTAATTCCTTTCCTAGGTTACACTCTAGATTACTCCTGCATATCTGTAGCAGAAACTCTGTATAAGCGTGTTCATGGTAGTACTGCTCAGAATAACTCCCAAACAGAAACAATATCATGTCTGTCAGTAGCATGAATACAGTGAGGTATATGCATATATTCATATAATGGAATATAACAAAGCAAATTAGAGCTATATGCAGCATGGATGGATCTCACAAACCTAATGCTGAATACAGAGCTACAGAAGCAAGACACAAAATAATAATATATAATCTGATTCTATTTAGGTCAAGTTAAAAAATGGGCAGCACTTAAACATCTAGGGATACATGCTGTTATGGACTGAATGTGTGCCCTCAAAATTCATATGTTGAAATCCTACCCCCCAGTGGTATTTGGAGGTGGGGGCCTTTGGGAGGTGATTAGGTCATGAGGTGGAGCTCTCATGAATGGGATCGGTGCCCTTATATAAGAGACCCGCTCTCCCTCTCCTTCCGCCACGTGCGGATACAATAAGAAAATGGCAGTCTGTATACCACAAAAAGTATCCTTACCAAGAATCTGATCCTGCTGGTACCCTGATCTTGGACTTCCAACCTCTAGAATTGTGAAATAAATGCCTGTTGTTTAAGCCACCCAATCTACGGTGCTTTGTTATAGCAGCCTGAACTGACTAGGACACCCACAAAGGTGGCAAAACTATAAGGAAAAGACTCAGAATAGAAGTTCTATTTAGGGGAAGGGAGCTGGCATTGGAAAGGGGCACTGAGGGGTCTCAGGGGTGCTGTCGCATGTTCTCTTTCTTGATGTGGGTGATAGGTACACATGTGCTCACTTCATGTTAAATTATATATTTGTTTTATGTACTTTTCTATATCTATGTTACTACACACATACACATACCTCAGCTCCTCTAAAATTAGAGGTTGTAGAAAAGTGTTAATAACTCAAGTACTTACTGAGAGTCTGCCTTAGGTTCTGTGACTTAATCACAAAGGTACTAGGGTAGATTTGGGGTTTCAAATAAAAACATACGCCCACACCTCACAGTCTACAAATTATGATCAGAAGTGTCCTTAAAGTTAATCAGATCTAACCAATTCCAAGTTGTAAGTTTTCAATAAGAATCTACAAAAATGGGCTGAGTCCAGGGGTGAGGCCTTCTGGGAGATGATAAAAAATCAAAGTCCAGGCTTTCACTTTGTAGCAAAAGTCTTTTCAAAGATCCTGTGTTGTGTCTTCTCTCTTGTTAAAACCAAATCACTTCATGCACCTCCATTTCCTTATCTATAAAATGCAGATATAAACTAGGTGACCTCCAAGGTATTTCTAGTTTTAATTTCTATGGTTCTATGAAATCACAGGAACTTTAGGAAAATTGAAACATGAGCTTCTCTGAGGTTCCTGAGAAGACTAGGAAGTTAGAGATGCTCAAAAGGACATAACTGGCTGGAAGGGAAAAATACCATCACACAAATTTTGAGAGAGATGAAGGAGAGAGGAAGACCTACCCAATGACAGCATGAACTTTCCCCCCTTATAAAACAGAGCCAACCCAAAGGAAGGAAGCATCAAAAGGCCAATTTCACATCATAATGGAATAGAGTGCCCATCAGTCCTGAGCAACAGTTCAATACTTTGCTCTTTTCCCATCCCCAAAACAGTGCTCTATTGTGCAGGACGGAGCCTCTCTCAGCAGCTGTCTTAGATCTGTGGTTATGGAATTGAGTGGGGTGTCCATCCTCTCCTCCTGTCTGAGTCTCCACCCAGCAATGTCAGGTGGGACAACACTGTTAAGGGGCTCGGGAGAGGGATACAGCTTGGATTTAACTATAACATGGCACATAAACTGTCATTTCAAAAAGGAGATAGAAGAATTAAATACTTTGAAATCAGTGGCAAAAGGCACCCCATGCCAGGCTGTCCAAGATGCACGATTACCGTTAATGGTGGCTGGGTGATGGTGGGGTATGGGTGTGGGCAAGGGAGGTGGGTGGAGCAGGGAGGAAGGGTGCAACTGCGGATGGGCAGATTTGGATATGCACCACTGTAATCATCTCCCCTGGTCTTCTTTTCCATATTTTGGTGCTTGCTTTTTGCTTCTTTTTGTGGTAACACCCCAGCTAAGGGTACAGCTAAAGTCCCTGTATATTTTTCTGGGATGGGTCATTTTCTACCCTTGGCAAGTTTTCTTTTTCAATATTGCACTTCCAGTTTGTCTCTGGCATCACTTCTTTGTATCTACATTCTCCATTTATATTCATTTCTCATACATCAATCTCTGCTTCCTATTAGCATTTGCTTCATGCCTATTAGGAGTTAGAGGACGGAGAAAAGTCATTTTTTTTCTGCATTTTTCTTTTATCAGGGCATGTGCGTGAAATATTCTCTCCCAGTGTCCCCTTCCCTCCCCTTCTACCCAGAGAAATATTACCCTAGAGTTTCATGCTGCTAATGCAAGAAGAAATTGTGAACAGTGATTAGGAGACTAAATGAGGGTGGTGGAACCTATTTACTTCATTAAGGTTCCTTCAGGGAAAATGTGAGGACGGGAAACAGAGAGATAAGGGTTAATGTTAAAAGAATAACAGATCCATTTGACTCAGAGCAATCTTCAGTCTGCCTGGATTCTATCAGACACCCTTCTCCATGGGGAAATCATTACAGAGAAATGACATGCAAAGTGCGCCATAAAGCATCTGAGTCAAACCAGAGGGAGGATGACTCAACGGATCATTTTACATTTTAATAGAAGTCGCTGCAGATTCGTACCCAGTACACAGTTCAGCGCGGGGCTCACAACTCCTCCCCAAAACCTCTTCATCGGGTGGGAGGGGAGTTCCCAGAACCTGACATAAATTATTCTGTCTTAGAAAAGAACCAAGTCAAAACTCACAACAGAGAATCAAAGACTAAGAAAAGACAACAGATAGTCAAATGCAGAAAAGAGGGGAGACTGCAAGTCTGTCTAATTCCGACTTTAGCATTACTGCCAAACCTAAGACACAGCTTGAAAAACTGAGCTCAGTAACTAGTGGAAGTCAAATCTGCTAAGAGGTGGGGAGAAGAGGGAGACAGTGAAGGGAGGAGGAGCGGAGGGAGGGAGAGGGGAGAGAGGAAAGAAGAGAATACCTAAGTGCTTTACTTAAATAACTGTGTTCCTTAAATTGGTTTCAAAAGATTTTACCATGATAATTAGTTAGAAGTTTACCCACCGGGCCAGGGACAATGCTGGGCTTGAGCTTCCACATGAAGTCAAGAAACAATATTAGTAATGCCATTGTTCCTAGCACGTTTTCTGAGCTAGTTATTGCTTATAGGTGCCAATATGTGTAACGTGCCAAAGTTAGATTCATCAGACCAGGAATTATGATCTTAGAGCTGGATTATCAAACTCCTCCTTGGGGTTGGGTGCTTCACCTCCAAACACACTCTGACAGAGAGGCCTGCCTGTACATAAAGAGTATCCCTAGTTCCGAGGCTGTTCATCCTCCTGATCTCTACTGACGCCTGCCCCGGCTCTTGAGAGGACAAGCTGCTTACAGGTGGGAAAGGAAACAGAAGTGAGTTACTGAGGCTTGGCAGAAATACAGCTTTCACAGAAACGGTTCTTAATAAAAGGAAACTTGCTTCTTTCACGAATCGGGGTCTTTTGGGTAACATGGTTCTGTTCTGAAATACCATCTTCTCTGCAGGGATGCAAGATGGAATGAATGCAGTTTAGATTGTAAGATGGCTCACCTGGTAACCAAGAAAATCAAAACTCTACACCAAAGGCAGCAGCTTATCAGGACAGAGGAGTCGTCTGGTTCAAGGGTCAGTTAGGTAGTGTTTTGTCAGAGGTTTGTAAATTTCCATGGACACCTAGGAACTTGTGAAACTTACTCCGGTTTTTCAATTTAAAAATGATTAAAACCATGAGACTAACACCATTGGTCGGCAGTTTGTTAAACCCCATATCAGGCAATAAAAGCTCTCAGACCATCTGTTACCATATAAGAGGTCGAACAGAGCTGGAATGTTAACACACAGGTGAAACGCTCTCCTGGGAGTATGGGGGGTCGGCAAAGAGGGATGCAGGAGAAAGAATGTCCTTGGCAGCTTCTCTGAGTGATGATTATTGGCACCAAAAAGTAGTGACACAAATGCTTCACAACAGTGAGCATGCGGTTTAAAATATATTGTCTTATATGCCTATGTACACCATTTCACTTCACAGAATAGGCTCCAGAGAAAGCAAAATATATTAAAGAGGAGATTATTTTCTATTCATTCATTATAATATGTCAAAACTGTACTGCCATGGGGGCAGAAAATACCTCCTCTTCAAATAGTCAGAAATGGGTGTGACAAGGACTAGCTTTTGGCCAGGTGGTACCAGAGAAGCACAGAGAAGCACCAGGCAGGAGGACCCTGCCTAGCACCTTCTTGACTCTACAATGCACCTGCTTTCCATTTCTTCTTCCATCTCTAGACAGAGGGCCTCCATCTGAACCCCTGCTCTCCCGCTTCCTAGCTGCAGGGCTTTGGGCACATTAATCATGGTGCCTTCCATAATCCTTGGCCTTTTCCATCTTCAAAATGGTTATGTGAAGATTAAATGAGATGAAGCAATAAAGTATTTAGGATGGTTGTTGTTTTACAGTAAACATTTCACAAATAAAACCCATTAATATGAAAAGAAAATTAATTTCTTTGCACATTATATAAATTTGTAATTCTGCACATATTGAGAATTTCTCATATTGAGGCAAATCTGGACTGCATGAAGAATGATGTATGTTTTCCTTAGCCAGATTCTCATGCTGAAACTTGGGGAAAGGCCAATTTGCTTAATTTCCATCCAAACCTGCAAGAGAATGATGGGACAAGGTGTGCATTCTGGTGTTTTCTGGCAACTTTGGCCGGGACACCACTGCAAACTTCTGTCTGCAACATCCCATGATGACTGTGAAGGTCAAATAAGTCAATGGATCGGAGAGCTCTCTGAGAAGTGTAAAGTATGCTGCTTGCATCAGGAATTATCCTCACTACCATTCTGCACATAATTATATAAGAATGCCTGCTCTTATGGGCACTTAACCCTGATATATTTCACTTTCATGCCAAAAGAAGGCGTCTGGCAGATGGAAGACTTGTATTGATTCTCATCTGATAACATCTCCTAAAAGATTCCATCCCTTCATATTTGTTGAAAGTGTGTGCTTTGAATATTCCACCTTCCTGTTCCAGGCTTTTCCTCTTTTCTCCCTCTGCTAGCTTTTGCACATATGCTTGGCACAAATCAGTATCCTTTTTCATCACAAAAGGCAGCACGGTGCAGTGGTGACGGGCCCAGCTCTGGGGTCAGCTGTCTGCATCTGAATGATGACCACTGTGCCATGTCAGACCAACCACATGATATCTCTGTAGGGACCCCTCATCTGTGATCCAGTTGTCATGAGGAGTGAGCAACTTAACACACAAATGTGTGAAGTGCTTAGAATGTTTCCTGCAGCATAGGATGCGCTTGTTAAATACTCCACACAGATGTGATTTATTGAGGCAGGGTAGTGTAATAGTCGCAACTGGAGGCTCTGGAGCTAGACTGCCTGGCTTTGATCCTGACTCTGCCATTCACTAACTGCAGAAATGTGGGCAAGACATTTAACTTCTCTGTGCCTCAGTTTCCTGATCTGTACAACAAGGGTGTGATAAAGAGCATCGATCTCATAGGATTGTGAGAAAAAAAATTCACCTGTTTATTTGTTCATTAATTCATTAATTCAACATACAGTAGCTAGACAATCAAATTCGCTCTTCTTTTGCAACCGTGTCAATTTTTCCCATTCACTTTTCATTCCCAGATTGACAACAGCTTGCCTTTCTTTCACATCAGTATTTCCCACTTTTAGCCCTGTCTACACAACAATCAAAACTCCCCAAGCCACTTTCCTTTCTCTAGGAATTACAACAGCTCTCAAATTGCATGGATTTGGGGTAACTGGAATGGGGTCAGACATCTGCATTTTAACCCCATAGCAGCTGACCCAAAGCAGATCTACAAACCAGGAATCCCAGACCTGCCAGGTCCTAGAGCCAGATGACTCAGGCAGCTTATTGATGCTCTCTGAGACTCCTTATGTGTGAAATGAAGATAAAACCTGCCTCCTGAGAGCCTGTTTTGAGATTTAAATGTGATTGCTCAACCTCTGACCTCCTTCAGGTCTTTACTCAGACATCACCTTCTCAGTGATGTCCTGGGCCACCCTATTTAAACCATGACCCTGGCCTCCCACATGTACTCTCTATCCTCCTTCCTTGTTTATGCTTCTTCATAATATAAGAAAATGAATAAAAAAGACTTTTCATAGATCCCAACAGGTCCCTATGTCACTTCTGTTTCTGCTGAGGTCTCCTTGCAATCTGCTTCTTTACACATCTTCCTACACACTCCAGAAGTGCCTGTCTTTTCTGGGCCTTAAGGTCGCCTTGCCTATCCATTTATCCATAGCAAACTCAGTTCATTCTGAGCAGTGTGATTGTTAGAGGAAACTAATGATATAACCTCCACGACACACAACCATGATAATGGGATGTACAAAAGCTGTATGAAAGCCTTAACTAACACAGTGACGGAAAAGCTGCCATCTGCAGAGGTTCTGAGTACAAGGGTGCTTTATTTCCAAAACTTCCCAGGCTCAAATATTCATGGACCCTGAAACATATTCTTTATCCACAGGTTGTGTACAGGGTGGGTCCTTGCAGAGTATAATTTAGCTGTTCTATCCTTGTGAGAGCCTCCTCGCTCCTGCTTCTGAATAATGGCTCTGGCTCCCACCTCAAACAGCCAAAGAGAGGACCGAATATGCTCCTCCTGTCTGCGGTGCCCAGGCCTCAGGAGATGGCTAACACACCTTCAACAGCATCCTCAGGATGATGGTTTCAGACTGTGACTGAGCTTGGTGAGACTTCTGCCCAGGCCTCTGCTGTTCTGGGACTAGACACAATTCTGGGCCAGGGGAGGGGGAGGGGGAGGAGGAGGGGCAGGACTTGGGTTTGAGAGAAGATGGTTAAGTGGAAAATATCTGATCTTCATTCAAATACCATACCAGCATGAAGGCCATTAAACAATTCTTCCTCCCATGCTACAGGAATGTGCTTTAGTTCTACTCATTTGATGACTTACTTATTGTCATTTGATGATAAATTCCTCTTTAAAATAGATAATTTGGAATTGTAAGACGCTGGAGCCAATGCAACCATGTAAAAATAAATCACTCATGATCTTCCTGGGAACATGAAGATGCGTTTGTACAGCAATCCCTAGGAACAGTCCCCTGTGGATGGTTTTCTGATCAGCTTAGAAAAGGATTGATTAGAAACAGCATATGCATTGTAAAATTCCCTATCACAGTGCTTTCAAAATTCTTCAGAAAGAAAAAAGATGCTCACCCATTTAAAAAAAAACTGTATGTTTCTAAAGGAGGACACTTGAAAACCAGAAAGAAGCATCACCTTCTTTAAAAAAAAAATCAAATGGCACAGCAGAAGTTCACATAAAATGCCCAGCAATGCTTCTTTTCAATAGAACTCAGGCTGAGTGAAAGACATTCTTGGATTCTGATCTTTTGCTGGTTTCCTAGGTTGCAAAGGATACCCAAAGAGACTCACACCAGGAATTCTTAGTTAGAATGCCAGTCAAGGAAAAGTTCATAATCCTTTCAGATTTTAAATCTTGTGTGTCTGTGAGTAGGAAAACCATTTAGTATTTTAGACAATTGGAAAAGAAGATTAGACCAGACTTTGTCTATAAAGTTGTGCTACCCTGGGTTACACTCATCAAAGGCAGAAGGAAATGGCTTTTAAGGCTATAGCACTATTCTCTTTTTGAAACTGTGGTTATATGGAGATTGCTGGTTGTTTAATTAGAATGGAAACTAATAGAGAGAAGCACACCAACTGTACCTAGTGTATTAATCTCATATTAATAACCAATGTCTGATTACTTACAGTTGACCATATTTTAAATTCATTAAAATCTCTTAATTATTCTTATGTGCTCATAGTTATTGCTTTCTTTTAAGGAAACATGAAAAGCTTAATGATTAATATACCAATTTCAAAAGCTTTTCTTGTACAGATTGGACTAGACTCCTTGGTCTTTACAGAATGATCATTACTTAGTTAATGAACTCAGCACACTGTACATTTTCCAAGCACCTGAAACTCCCAAGTATTGTGTGAGTTTTTGGCCAATTAATTATCAATTACAACATCATAAAACATTAGCACAAAAATAGGAATAATGAAATTTAATTATACATTATTCTTCTGAGTTGCCGCAAATACTATACAAGACTGATTCTGATTAATAATTCATTCAGCAATAAAGTATCAGGAAAGATAATTATGCAGTGCCACAATTCTCACACTGATTTCTATAATTACAGATTACAACAGTCTTAGCAATTTAAAAGGTTAGAGAGCTGTGGTAATTTGCTATGTCATCCTCAGCTACATTAATGTCTCTCTTTGAGCACCAAAGGTAATTGAAAATATAATAATGGACCAAATCAGATGGCTTGCTCATGCTCTCCTCACCTAAAACATCTCCAATCTGAGTACATTAGTAAAGTCCTTGATAATTAGCCTCTTACATTATTTAAGTAGCCCTACTACTCACATTCGGTTTATAGTTAATCAAAGGGAGACAATATGTAGATATTCATGCCAAAATATGCAAACATAGGAACATAACCTATGCAAAAGAAATGTGGATACAACCACATTTGGTATGTAACTTACATCTGGTGTAACTATGAATACACAACATGTGTAATTACCCCTCAGGCAATGAAACATCAAATCAAGGGACACACATAATGGAAGCTGAGTCTGTGTCTTTGGCAATACAGTTGAGTAAACAGCACATGAAGAGATACAAAGTTTATCCAATGACCCTCTCTAGGTTGTTTATATATTGGACACTCCAAACTACTCTTGCCTTTGCCTTCTGTTACACCCTGAGAATGAAAATGCACTCCTCCGTTAGGAATACTTACTCTGCTCTGCTTCCTTCCTTGGGAAAAAAACCTGGCTAGAAATTGATGGCCTGTTCCCATAACTAGTATTTAAATGAGAATTTTCACCTGGGGATGAGCCCAAGTGAACTAAACATACAGTTCCACAAATATAAAAATCACTTTCTTCTCTGCTCTTTCTTCTTGGTATTTATAGAAGAGATTTGTAAGACATCTTGGCTTTACTCTCCTGAATGCCTTAAGTATCTGACTAACTTCATGTTCAACTAATATGGAGAAACAGATGGAAAATTCAGTGCAACTAAAATCTTGGGCATTATTTAAATGAGCTCCTTGCAGAGTCGTTTGTGTGTCTTGTTGGGACCGGGGGTTCCTCCTCCTGGAGTCTGCCAGGGTCTGGATTCAAGATTTCGTTACAGCTGGCCCCCAAAAGATGACAAAGGAAGACAGGGTGAAAAAGCAGTTTTATTCCAGTAGTAGAAGGGACTTGTACATCATCTAATTGAATCTGTTCATTTGAAAATTGTGGAAATACAACCTCAAAGATATTAAACAATTTACTCAAGATCACAGAACCATTTAGTAACAGAAACAGAAGGAGAACCCAAGAGTGTCTGACTCTTGGGTTTCCACTATATTGTATTAAAGAAAATATAGGAGGAGGAGGGGCATGGTGAGCATATGGAGATCATTTTTGTTCCAAAATTAAGCCCATTTACCCATATTTCATTTCTACAAGGGGGTTAATGTATCACAGTGGGGGTGAGTAGAGGAAGAGTCATTCTAAGAGAACACAACAGAACTCTAGTTTTTCATGTCTTTCTTCAAATGAAAATAAAATGGGTTTCCTTTGAGTCATGAGCACAATTGTAAAGCAAGGAATTGCTTTTAATGGTGCCTAACTAGCTTTCTTTCTGGGCTCCATACTGGTAGCTGGTACAAGACCATACTGTATGATGCCACACTAAATATAAATTTCTTTTACCCTTTTCAACTACTTCTTTTCACTCCCAATAGGACAGCAAAACAGGTTCCCTGTATATTCCTGCAAATTTCTTATTGGATTCAGTAAGAGAACTGTAGCAGGTGACATTGTTCCCTGTGTTAAGTAGTGGACATTGTTCCCAGTGTTAAGCTGTGACAGGGGATAAAACTGGCAAGTGGACTACGGTTCCATATTTGCAAGGTTCTGTATGGTTTTGTACCTTGAACTTTTTCTAATGTTATGGAAAATTTCAAACTTACAGAAAAGTTTAAAGAATTTTATAGTGAACATCTATACACCCACCCTTTATATTTTACAATTAACATTTTATGGTGCTTATTTCATTACACATCTGTCCATCTAAACCCATTGCTCTTATCCATCCACCAATCCATCTTGTTTTTTCAATGCATATCAAAATAAATTGCAGAAATCAGCACACTTTCCCTTTAGGGGGCATTATCATTTGCTAAAGTTCAAGATTTGTTTATAGTTTTTTTTTCTTGAGGTAAAATTTACAAACAATGAAATGTACATGTCTTAAGTACATTTTCACTGAGTTTTGACAAACATAAATACTTGTGTAATCCAAACGAAGATACAGAGTACAATCATCACCCCAGAGAGATTCCCTTTGTCCTGTCCCAGTCAATACCCTCTGACAAAGGCAACCACTGCTCTAACATTTGTCTAACAGAGATTAATTTTGCCTATCCTTAACCGGTTCAATTTCAAAACTGTTAAAGTGGCTAAGTGTTGTTCTGTTTTTCTTCTTTCAGTCAACACATACTCACTGAGCACCTAGACTGAGCCATACACACTGGAAACCAATGACAACAAAAATAATTATTTCATTAAATTAGAAAAATAACTTCAATGGTGGTGAGAACCATGGGATTAATTATACCTCAAGGGCAATTTGGATGCACGACCAAAAAGGAAGCCACATACCACACCCTGTGCCTGTTACTCATTTGGAAACCTGCTGACTCTTCAATAGAAAAATAAAACCCATACCCGTGCCTCGTGAAAAATGGGGCTCTGCAGGACCCTTGGAGTAAATGTGAAAAATAAGGAGGCTTTTAAAAAAAGCCCATCTTCAGACCAACATTATTGCTTTTTGATGAAGATGAACTGTCATAACGTACCAAGCTAATAAGCTATAAACAGCCCCTAGTTTTAAGAATTATAAAATCATGAAGGAGGCTACCAATGGAGTTGAAAAATTCCTCATTTATTTTAATTTAACTACAGAAGTCAGTGGATTAGGCCCTTGTTTTCCAGCAGCTGAATCATGGCCAAGGAGATGACACCGTTGGTGGAAACCGCATCAAGTCACCTCTCTCTGCAAGAGCCCAACAGTGGCGCACTTCACACCTCAGTCCCCAAAACTGGATTCAAACATTCTTCTATAGCAGCTCCAGTACTCTTTTAAAAGTGCTTCATTAACTCTTGTTATGGATTGAATCATGTCCCCCCTTCCTCCAAAAGAAATGTAGAAGCCCTAATCTCTAGTACTTCAGAATGTGACCTTATGTGGAAATAGGGTTGTTGCAGGGGTGGGGCAGACGTGGGCCCTCATCCAATATGACCTTGTAAAATGAACTGCACATGGAGACAGAGATAAGGGGGGCACCAAATGTAGACAGAGGCTGAGATTAGAGTGATGTAGCCACAAGCCAAGGAACACCAAGGACAAACAGCCATCACCAGAGGCTAAGAAGGGACAAGGAAGGATTCTTCCCTACAGGTTTCGGAGAGAGTTGGCCTTGCCAACACCCTGATTTTGGACTTCCAGCCTCCAGAACTGTGAGACAATAAATTCCTGTTGCTGTAAGCCACCAGGCTATGGTACTTTGTTACGGCAGCCCTAGGAAACTAATACAACCCTAGAGAAGATTTTTTTTCTTTTTGATAATTTTTAAAAACTGAAGTATAACTTACATGCAGAAAAGTATACCAATCATAAGGCTGCAGGATTGATGATTTTTTTGAAGTAAACGCACTCATGTAACCACCACCCAGATCAAGAATTTGATCAGCACCCCAGAATTCTCCTTCATGCCTTATCCCAATCATCATCCCACCAAGATAAATGCTATTCTAACTTCCTTCATCATAGATTAGTTTTGTCTCTTTTTGAACTTTAAATAAATGAGCTAATATAATACATGCTTCTTTGTGTGTCTGGCTTCTTTCGCACTACATTATGCTTGTAAAATTCATTCATATTGTTGTGTCTAACAGTGGTTTCTTCTACAGATGACTTAAAAATATCATTAAGATTTTTTTTGTTTGCTTTGGTTAGTTCAAATTTCAAAAGGTATAAAATGGAACACAGTGAAAGTGTCCAAAAATATTCCCACCCCAGCTTTCCAGCCACACAGTTCCATTTTCTAGAGGCAACAAATGCTTCTTGTGCATCCTTCTAGAGGGATTTTATGCCTATTTAAGCAAAGATATATATAAGCAAAGATTTATCCCACTATTATGTACCTTGCTCTTTGACTTAAAAAGATATCTTAGATATCATTTCACACAATATATAAAAGCTTCCTCATCCTTGTTTTATGGTTTCATAGTATTCAACCATAAGAACGTAGTATAATTTACATAACCAATTCTCTGTTGAAAGCTATTTGGGTTGTTGTCAATCTTGTGTTATCATAAACAAGGTTGCAATGTGTAACCTTTAAATTCTGTACATGTGAAGTATATCCATGTATTTTCCCCAAAGTGGAATTGCTGGATTAAAGGATATAAGCTTTTTAATTTTGATACTGCCAAATTGTCCTCCATTGAGATTGTACCAATTTATGCTCCTGCCAACAATGTACAAGAGTACCTTTTGATCTAGTCTTGTTAAAAGACTGTTTTATCAAGCTTTATTAAAAAAACTCTGCCTATTTGTTAATAAAAATATAGCATCTCATTGGTTTTAATTTACATCTATTTTTATAAATGAAACTAGATGTATTTCATATGTTTATTAGCAGCTATTTATATTTCCTTTTCTGTAAATTGTGTTAATAACCTTACTATTTTTTTTTTCTATTGTATTGTTGGTCTTTTTCTTAGTGCCTTGTAGCAGCTCTTTACAAATTAGGGAACTCAGCTCTTTCTCTAGATGAGCTGCAAAAATATTTTTCCTGCTTTGTCACTTGTTTTTTACCTTTGTTTATGATAGCATTTGCTCCTCAGAAATTTCTGATTTTTATGTGACTGAATTTATTTTATGGCTTTTCCTTTATGGTTTCCTTTATGGTATGCGTCGTATTTTGAAATGCCTTCCCCCTTGCAGATATAAAAAATTTTCCCCTGGATTTGTTTGGAACTTTGAAGGTTAATTTTTTTTCCAGTAAGTTTTTGAATCATTTAGAATTTATCTTGGTGTTAATATAAACTTTAGAATTTATCTTGGTATAAATAGGAACTATCAAATTTTATTTTTCCCAGACAGCTATCTAGTTGTCCCAGCACCATTTATTGAACAACCTAGTTTTATCACACTGATCTGAGATGCCTCCTTAAAGTAAACTTAAAACTTCATATGTATTTGAGATTATTTCTGGACTCTGTACTGTGTCATTGACTTGTCTATCTTTTAATGTCCTCATTCAAATATATAAACATATTTGTAATATATTTTAATATCTAAAAAGCATCTCTCATTGTTTTCTTTTGTTATTCTTGACTAAAAAATTTTTTTTCACATGAACTTTAGCATCAGCTTGTTTAGTTACAAAATATTATGTTGGTATTTTTGCTGGGATCATGTTAAATTTGTGATGTTGAGATTTTCTATCCAAGAACATGGGCTGCCTTTCTATTCATTCACATCTCTGTTTTCCCCCTGTATCTCAGGAGAACGTTTTGTTCATTTATAGGAATAAAGATTAAACAGATTTCTTGTTAAGTTCAATTCCTATATTTATACACATAAAACATTTATTTATAAATATGTATGTATTTAGATTTGAATTTTTCTTTTTGCTATTGTAAATAGGATCATTTCTTCCATTATGTCTTCTAACCAGCTGTTGATCACATATATGAATGTTTATTTTACATAATCAATTGGTTCTTAATGAGTTCTGTTAATGTTTTCAACAATTTTCCAGTTTATTCATAGAAAAAAGCATATAATCTGAGTACACAATGATATCATTTGCAAATAACAAACATTAACCTCTTCCTTTTGACTTTTATGCTTCCAACTTCTTTCTTTTGTACTACATTGGCTAGTAGATTCAGAACAATTTTTAAAGAGTTATAACAATGGATACCCTTGTTGTCATTGTTTCTTATATAATGTGGCTGCTAGTGTTTCCCTGTCAAGCACAACGCTCAATTTTGGGTGAGATACATAGAGTTTTATCATGTTAAGGAGGTATCTATCACTTCTGATTTTCTGAAGTAGTTTTTAATGAAGAATGGATGTTGAATTACATCATTACATTTGCAGCATCTATGAAGATGATCAAATGAATTTGCTATACAGATCTATTAATATAGTGAATTATATTAATAGATTTTTCAATATTGTATCATCCTTGCACCCCTGGAATAAACATCATTTGGTTATGGTACATTGTTCTTTCAAAATGCTGCTAGACTCTGTTAATATTTTATTTAGAAATTTACATTAGTGTTCTTCTATGGTGGTTGGTCTGATGGAATTTTCCTTCTCTTCAGAAGTCAGAGTGGCTAAATTACATCTTATTGGACAATTGTGGGTTTTCAAATTTATTTGTAAAAAGTTGAATAGAATAGACTTTATGATTCCTTTTTAATATATCTTCTTTTATTATTTTCCCTGCTTTTATTAACTGAGTCATCTAAAGCTTCCTCTATTTAATTGATGTTTTCAAGTAATATGTTCTTCATATTTATTCTTTAATTTTTCAGTTTTTGAATTCATACTTTTCTGCTTTATTTTTATTATTTCCTTCCTGCTCTTGTTTTAGGTTCATTTTATTGTTCTTTTTCTAACTTTTTGAGTTAGATGATTAATTTATTTATTTCGATTTTTCTTATTTGTCAAAATAAGTATTTTAGGCCATGACTTCCCTTCTGACCAATGCTTTAGCTGCATCTCTTAGATTCTGATAAAAAGACACTTAGATCTTGTTGGTTTTACATAATAGATGTTTATCTAGCCATTGTATACAAATAAACTATAGGAAACTGATCATTTAAAGAGGTCGTAGGGAAGATCACTAAAGTAACCCAGCAATAAGTTTGTTGTAAAGTGAAGAATAATTCTTTTGCTGACATGTGGTGTATTGATTATGTGTGCCAGGCACAGTGCTGGGTGCTGTGAGAATGAAGATAAACGTGAAGTGGTCTCTGTCCTTCCATTGCTAAGGGGACAACCTCACATACGAGCACATAATCACGTACCACAATACCATAGAGGCATAAGAACAAGTCATGCAAATATAAAGAGGATACATCTTTTGACATGAAAATAATCTCTTTCCTTCTACACAAAACACACATATAAATCATCTTTAATAGGCATCCATTTAGTTGATACTGACCTAAGTTGCTCTTCCAGCATTAACTTAAAAGCAGTTCATGACGACAATATTAGTTTTTGTGTGGAATATAGGTCATAGTGGGATCAGACGAGAAGCAGGATGTGGGGATGCCCTTGTGACAGCCTAGGTGAGCGATGATGATGGCTTGGACCAGGGAGGTAGCATAAGAGTGGTGAGTGACTAGAGGCTGGATTTGGCATGCATTTCAAAGGTATAGTTGATGAGACTTGCTAATGGATTGGATGTGGGGTGTAAGAGAATAAAAAGAGTTAAGGAGGCCGGGCGTGGTGGCTCACGCTTGTAATCCTAGCTCTCTGGGAGGCCGAGGCGGGTGGATCGCTCAAGGTCAGGAGTTCGAGACCAGCCTGAGCAAGAGCGAGACCCCGTCTCTACTAAAAATAGAAAGAAATTAATTGGACAACTAAAAATATATAGAAAAAATTAGCCGGGCATGGTGGCACATGCCTGTAGTCCCAGCTACTTGGGAGGCTGAGGCAGGAGGCTCGCTTGAGCCCAGGAGTTTGAGGTTGCTGTGAGCTAGGCTGACGCCACGGCACTCACTCTAGCCTGGGCAACAAAGTGAGACTCTGTCTCAAAAAAAAAAAAAAGAGTTAAGGATAACTGAGAATATGAGCTTGAGCAGTTATTAATACATGAATGAGGTGTCATGTACTGAAAGGGAAAACTCCAGAGGAGGGTGTTTGGGGGGTAGGATTGAAATAAACTGTTGCGTCCTGATAGCTCATCTATCCAAACTCACTACTATGGTTTGACTGTATCCCCAAAAGTTCTTGTGTTCGAAAATAGGTTCTCAACGTAGCAGTGTTGAGAGGTGTAGCCTTTGGGAAGTGATTGGGTCATGAGGATTTCTGGGTTGTTGAGGAGTGGGTTAGTTATCATGAGTGGGTCTGTCGTAAAAGCCATTTCGGTAGTCTCAGTGGGCCCCCTCGCCATGTGATGCCCTGCACCACTCTGCAGAGACTCCCCACCAGCACGGAGGCCCTTGTCAGATGCAGGCCCTAGACCTTGGACTTCCCAGCCTGCAGAACTGTAAGAAATAAATTTTTTTCTTTATGAATTACCCAGTTTCAGGTATTCGGCTACAACAACAGAAAATGAAGTAAGATACGCATACAATTCTCTCATAAGTTGGTAATATTCAAGTTTCATTAATCTTTGTCCTATCACAGCTCCACGCTGTTGTATGTGCTGTTTCCACACCTGAAGTACCCTGCCTACTCTTCTCTGTCTGGCAAACACTTGCTCATCCTTCAAGAATAATCTCAAATGTCAGCTCCTCTGGTTACCTTTCCGACTCCTGCAGGCACAATTGGGAGATTCATGCTGGAGCTTCCCCAATCCCCCAGCCGTATCAGTATCACAGAATTGCTTATGTGTCTGTCTCTGCCACCCAGGGCAAGTTCCCCAAGGGCAGAAATCATGCTTTCTTTCTTTTTCTTTTTCCTGTAGCATAATGTCTGAAATAAAGATGGCTACTCAGTAAGTGTTTTCCTTTATTTAGTCAATATTGACTGAGTGTCTACTGCATAATTGTATATGATGTCATGCACTGTTCTAGGTACCTGAGGATACAGCAATGAACAAAGTAAAGTTGTGCTTGTCAAGGAGCTTGCACTCTATCAGGAAAGAAGGCAACACACACACACAAACAAATAGATCTATAATAACGTGCTGTAGAGAAAAAAATAAGGCAGGGCAGGAAAAATGAAGGATGACGGTGGTGAGGTCCTATTTTAGACACTGTGGTTATGGAAGGTCTCATTTAAGCAGATTCTAAATGAAATGAGGGAATAAACTATACAGATATCTGGGAGAAGAGCCTTCCTGGCAGAATAAACAGCTGGTTCAATGGTCCTATAGCAGGAGGGGACTTGGTGCTCTGATGACCCAAAGGCCAGAGTGCCTAGAGGGAGGTGGCCAGAGAAGGCTGCAGAGGAAGTCAGGACAGCAAAGGGCCTGCAGTTTGGTGGGAGTTTGGGTTTTATTGTAAGTGCTGTGGGAAGCCACAACAGGCAAGTGATAGGACCTGATTTACATTTTTAAAAGATTACTTTGGCTTTTATGTGGAAAATGGGTTGCTGTGGGATCAGACTGGAAGCAGGGAGGCATGTTGGGAGGCTTTGTGGAAGGCTTGGTGAGTGATGATGATGGATTCAACTAGGGAGGGGGCAGGAGAGTGGTGACAAAGGGCTGGATTTAAGATATATTTGAAGGTAGAGCTGATGAGATTTGCTAATGGATTGGATGTGGGTGAGAGAATGCAAAGAGTTAAGGATGGCTCCAAGGATTTCAGCGTAAGTGACTAGATGAATGAGGGTGCCATTCCCCAAAATAGAAAACCCCAGGGGAGGATTGGGTGTGGCAGCGAGGGGCAAGGAGTGTTGGTTTTGGATGTGCTAAGTTGGAGGAGCCTGTTAGATAGCCCTATGGAGGTATGATATAAGCAGCTGAACACAGCCTAAGATTCAGGGTAGGACTGATTCTTTTTTTTTTTTTTGAGACAGAGTCTCACTCTGTTGCCCAGGCTAGGGTGAGTGCCGTGGCGTCAGACTAGCTCACAGCAACCTCAAACTCCTGGGCTCAAGCGATCCTTCTGCCTCAGCCTCCCGAGTAGCTGGGACTACAGGCATGCGCCACCATGCCCGGCTAATTTTTTCTATGTATTTTTAGTTGGCCAATTAATTGCTTTCTATTTATAGTAGAGACGGGGTCTCGCTCTTGCTCAGGCTGGTTTCGAACTCCTGAGCTCGAGCTATCCACCCGCCTCGGCCTCCCAGAGAGCTAGGATTACAGGCGTGAGCCACTGCGCCCGGCCGGACTGATTCTTAAGATATAAATTTGGGAGCCATTAGTGCAGAGATGGTATTTAAAAGCCACAAGACTGGATGAGATCACCAGGGAGTAAGATCATGTGGGCTGAATGAATGAATAAGCAAGTTTATGTGCAGGAAAGAAGATATTATCAGGCTGATATAATCTGACTCTACAGAGAGAGACTGGACAAAGAGATAATAAATATAGGGATGAGAGGGCACAGAATTAATTTTTCTTCTGGTCTAGATGGCCAATTCAGATTTTTTCCTTGGAATCTCAGAAGAGCCTGTACCCCAAATTATATGGGGACAAAGTGGGCCGCAGGACTCTCTGGAGCAGTTTCTGCTGCTCGGCATGTGTACAAGGTGTGCCAACCTACTTCAGGCGGCTTGGTAACTAAGCACTTCCCTGGGCGAACACCTTATCATAGCATGTGGTGCAGGCGGAAACCCATGAGAGTGAGTCTTTCTGGAAAGAAATGAGACTAACAGATGTATACAATGTGTTTCAAATTAAGAAAGGGGGGAAAGATCACAAATCCAACATCTGCATGTGCAACATGTCATCTCTATTGAAGAAACAGGCAGGCAACCTTCCACGACTAAGATAAAATAATCTTTGCCATAAGTCTGAGACAAGTTTCATTGAATTTGAGATTGTTAAGCTGTATTTCTCAGAAGTCAAAAGCAGGTCAGTGGGTCCACCAAATTCTTTTGGTTACTTCACATATCATATTACCAATACCAATAGCTTCTCAGGACTATAATCACATTAAAAAACACTAAAAGGATGGTGATGTAAGATGTATCCCACTGTGAAAAATTTCTTTTGCATACTTTATTAAGATTAATATTTCTTTCCAAGTACACAGAGTTTTGTCTGTCTCTTATTATTTTGCCTTTTAATCACAAGGCATTAAAAATTGGTATGTTTTTAAAGCCTCCAGTTTCTGTGGACTTTTTTGAATCTATTCTCTCTCATGGTGTTCCAGGTTTTTCTCCTCTAAAAATCACCAGTATTTTGCTCCTATCTGTTCCCCTGCTCCATTGTGATCACAGAACATTCATCTATATCTCTGTGTAATTCCCAAACGGGAAATTAAGACTCCAAAATCAAGTGTCTTGTGCCTTCCTAAGTGTCCCATCCATGTCACGAAGAGTGAAAGCTCTGTTCTGGAATGACTGCTGTCTGCCAATGAGGGCTCTGGGTACCTTGAAATGGACAAACTAAAACACACTCAAAGGAGAATAAAGTTGTGAGGAACTTTGGAAAGATGGAAAGATTCAGTCATTTATGCATCCAGGAAATGCTTAGTGAGTGTCTACCACATGCCAGCCACTTTGCTAGGTGCTGGGGCACAAACACAAACAAGCTTTTGGAGCTCATAATATAGTAGTTGAGCAGACAAATGCCACCAAGCACAGATGGGACTCTTCCCAACAACAGCAATACCTGAATTGGGTTTTCAAGGACAGAATAGAAATTACCTAAGAGAATGTGCAGAGGAAGAATCAACTAATATTTCTGGATCCCAAACTATATTCTCCCTCCTAAGCTTGGTACTAGGTATACAAAGATGAATATCTCCTTCCAATAAGAAGACATAGTAGCTATTTTCAAATTTCTAAGGAGCTAGGTAGAAGAAGCATTAGACTTTTCTGGGTGGCCTGATGAGTGGTCAACAGAGAAGGTACTAGAGGCTACTGGAGAGTCCATTCAATAGGCTCTTTCAGATGTTTTCTCCACTGACCTACAGAGATGCTTTTGTAAAAAAGTTCCACTTTACAAGCATTCATAAATACTGATTGGAAGTATCAGAATCTTTCTAGTTATGCCTACAGTTTAGCATAGGTATGATTATTAATGGAAGTCAAGAGAACTTGGGTATCAGGTAACTAAGCCTTTTATAATTAGTGTTATAACCCTGACCATTAGCAACTCCAGGCAGAGATGGCCTGTGCCATCAGCTACACCCTCCCAGGCTAGGGCAGCCCCCACATTTTTATGGCTTGGTGTTTACCTTTCAGAAGGCAGAGCTTCCTTAAACTCTGGCAGGGATCTCAATAGAAATTAAAGACAAAAAAATACATTATTATAACTCTATAGTGGATCAAACAAAGTCCTAAGTAGATAACATGGAGAGAAGAAACTTATACTCGCTAGAGTAGTAACTCTCCATGGTGGGTAGGTCTGGGATGGAGGCAGAAGAGGACACAGGTAGCCTGAAAAGGTTATCCGTTAAATTTCTCTCACAAATTCCAGACATCATCTTGCTGGTCGGGTTGTGCACAAGAACAGTGAGAAATGCCTTCTACGTAACATGGGTTAAAGCAAGGTCAAGAAGATAATGTATTAGAATATGCCTTTGCACACTGCAAATGTTTCACTTTAATGGGTGATTATGTGACTGGTTTTTACACTATAATTACAAGAATAAAGTGAAGGGTGAAGCTAAACCATATTCTGAAGCCCAGGTAAGTCATCAGCAGGAGGCCAGGCCGGGCCATGACCAACTGGCCACATTGTTTCTACAAACCATTATCCTCTGGGTGTTTTGAGGAAGTTATTGAGGACAGGTGAGTGTGAGGGGCCGGTGGCATAGCTGTTCTGTGCTAAACAGGCAGGTTGCTACCCACCGCTGCTGAGAATCCAGTGTCGGCTGGAGCTACACTAGCACATCCACAGGCCAGCCTGGAAAGACTGAGGCAGGCAGATGCTTTTCCAGACATGCCCCCCTCCCTCCCCCATTCTCCTGATGGCAGCACTCTTCTGCTGTCAGAACCTCATACTTTGTACTCCATTTTCCAAAATCGCTTCCTCATCTCTACTCATACAGTTTCCTTGCTGAAGCTGAGCACCTTTGGGTGTTCAGAGGTTAGTTTTCAGAAAGTTGTACCTGACTTATAATAACCTCTTCTGACATTCCCAGGACTATTTAGCAATATATTCTGAGGGTCAATTAAGTTAGGAGATAATTGTGGGAAAGAAAGGCCTGTCGGTGCCTCTCGTAGAGTCACACCACTAAACCCTACAGGTAAGCTGGGCCTGAGTTCTCTGTAGCACACCTGAAAAACAGAACTTGAGTTGGCACTGCACTTTACTTTCTGAAGTTATAGATTTCAGGGCTAGCAAACACAATCCTAGAAAATTGATTCTCAAAGGTCCTGTATCATTTGGTATTTAACGGGTTAGTCTAGGAGCTCTTGTGAAAGTCTCTTGGTAAATCTCTCCCTAGTATGAAAGATTTCAAATAAAACCTAAAGCAAACAGAGCACCTGTCTACATGACAAGAGGCCTGACTTGTTATCCATGTTTTATTGCCGACTTCTCTGTGACCCTAGAAATTCAGTTGTAGCTTCTCTGGGGCATAGTCTACAAAGTAAGGATAAAATAGCTGAGATTAGGCTCGGGCCTGAGTCTTCATGCTGACATGGTATGTTATCATATGTTATCGTATACTTGTCCCAGTCAGGAACCAGGGCAAAGGAGAGGTCTTTGGTGTGAATGTAACATGAGAACTTCATGCTCATTTGCCGTTTTGCAGTTCCTAGGAAAGATCTGAAGAAGTTCTGGGCAAAAGACTGAAGAAATATAATGGCTTCTTGGGAACTGAAGGTTGAGGTAAACATTTCTAAAATGTGCAAAAAAGTTAATTTTGAAAATCTGCTGCTCATTTGTTATAACTTCAGAGTTTCAATTTTAATTATTTTAAAAATTCCCTCTAACAAGCACACTTTCTGAATGACTATTTCCTCATCATTTGGCAGCCAACTCTTGAAACTTTGGCACTCTGAGCAATAATTATGAGTATGTCTTAATGTGCATCCATTGAGTTACTGTTTCGCCTGGGAGGAAGATGAAGGATATGAGTTCAGTTTTTGGCTCTAACACTCACTAGCTCTTTATGTTTATAATAGTTCTTATTGACCTTCAGATGCTTCTTTCTGTAAAAAGGGGTAAATAACACTCAACATTTAGGGTTTCTAGCAGGGACTAAGCAAATACATGTAAAACGCAGAACTCAAAAGTTCCTTTTGTTGTTATCCAAAGAATCTTGAGTGAGCAAAAAGTAGCTATTACAGTCATGAGGCCATCTGAATGAGAAATGGTGAGAAATTCAGCTCCTTACGTACAATCTCAACCTGATTCAATCATTCCATGAACAGGTATTGAGTGCTTAGGTGCCAAGTGATTATTTTAGGATTTGGAGACCCAGGTATGATATTGAAAGGACAGACAAGGTCCCTTCATTCTCAAGTCTTACATTCTAGTTGGGGTAAACAGACAATAAACACATAAGTAAGTAAACCACAAACTATGAAGTAGTGATAAGTACTATCATAAAAACACAATAGGGTGCTATAGGAGTCACTGTGGAGTTCTGGATAATAGACCTCACTGAGGTCATGACATTTAACTTGAGATCTAATGACGTGAAGGAGACAGCCACAGGAAGGTCTATGGCAATGATCTCAGTGTGGTCTGTGGAACCCCTGGGGATCCTGAGACCCTTTCAGAATGTCAATGAAGTCAGTACTATTTTCATAATAATACTAAGATGCTGTGTCTTTTTCACAGTGTTGGTGTGTGCGCTGCTGGTGCAAATGTAATTGTGGGTAAAACTGTTGGCATCTTAGCATGAAACAAGGCAGTGGCACCAAGCTATGCTAGTTCTTCACCACCACACACACTCACAGTAAAACAAAATGCTAGATTCACTTAAAATGTACTGGATCAAGTAGTAAAAATGATTTGTATTAAATCTCAACACTTGAGTACCCAACATTTAACATGTTGACAAAGAAGACATCCACATAGAGTACTTTTGCTGCATACTAAAGTATGATTGTTGTCTCAACGAAAGCATTTGTGGGATTGCTTGAGTTGCAAGTTGAACAAGCTACATTTTCCTAGAACACCATTTTTTCCTTGAAAGAATGACTGACAAACTATGGTTATTCAGACTTGGTATTTGGCAGGTATTTTCTTGAAATTGAACAAGGTGAGTGAGCTGTCACTTCAGGGAAAACAACTGACAGTATTTGTTGCCAATGATAAAATCTAAGCTTTCAAATAAAAATCAGATTTTTGGAAGATGTGTAGTTCCCTACTGTGAGCTTGACAGCTTCCCAAAATTTGAAAGACTTTTCTGATGAGACTGGTGGTAATATTAACATGAGATTTTTTTTTGGACATTGTAAAATGATGTTACCATTTTGAAGATCTACATAACTTGGTAAACTAACATTTTTCAAATAACCAACTGTGGTCTTACAAAATCATACCTGGATAAAAGACCTATTCAATGCGTAAGAAAGACTGATGAATTTTAATATAATGGAGTAAAAAAAGTTCATTGATATGGTTTTAGAGTCCATATTGGAAGTAATCTTTAAGAAGTTACCACTTGTCAAAGTTTGATGGAGTATCAAAGAAGAATATCCATAATTATTTCAAAACCCTATTGGCTGAGCGCAGTGGCTCGTGCCTGTAATCCTAGCACTCTGGGAGGCCAAGGTGGGTGGATCATTTGAGCTCCGGAGTTCGAGACAAGCCTGAGCAGGAGCGAGACCCCATCTCTACCAAAAATAGAAAGAAGTTAATTGGACAGCTAAAAATATATAGAAAAAATTAGCTGGGCATGGTGGCGCATGCCTCTAGTCCCAGCTACTTGGAAGGCTGAGGCAGAAGGATCACTTGAGCCCAGGAGTTTGAGGTTGCTGTGAGCTAGGCTGATGCCACAGCACTCTGGCCCGGGCAACAAAGTGAGACTCTGTCTCAAAAAAAAAAAAAGCTATTAAAATACTCCTTCCTACTCCAACTACGTATCTATGTAAGGCTGAATTTTTTCATATAATGAAACCAAAACCACATATCACAACAAATTAAATATTAAAACAGATATTAGAATCTAAATGTCTTCTATTATGCCAGACATTAAAGAGATTTGTAAAAATATAAAACAATGTTATTCTTCTAATTTTTTTGTTTTGAAAAATATAGTTTTTTCACAAAGATGTTATTTGTGCTAATGTAAGTTTATTATTGTTATTTTAAAATTAATTAATAAATACTTTAAATTTCAGTTTTAATTTCTATAAGGTAAATATAAATATGTAAAATCCCAAATAAACAAAAGCTCTTTGGGGTTGTCAGTAATTTTTAAGAGTATAAAGCAGGGGTCCTCAAACTTTTTAAACAGGGGGCCAGTTCACTGTCCCTCAGACCGTTGGAGGGCCAATGGAGAGTGCAGCGCACATTCCACACATGCGCACTGTGGGCCCGGGACGAGTCGGCTGCTAAGGAAGACAGGCGGTGGTGGCAAAAACACCCGGTGGGCCGGATAAATGTCCTCCGCCGGCCGCATGTGGCCCGTGGGCCGTAGTTTGAGGACCCCTGGAAGGAATCCTGAGATCAAAATTTTGAGAACTATTGGTTTGAGGTAGATTAAACAATAAAGTTTTAGTTTCTTTAGGTCTTATATAAGGTTTGTTAGATTTATTCTTAGGTACTTACAATTTTTGTTGTTATTATCAATAATTTTTTAAAAGTTACTTTTCTGTGCCACTAATGTATAAAAAGGCAATTAATTTTTATTGATATATATTGTATATTGATCTTGTATCCAGCCACTTTGCTAACTTTCTCATTAGATTTATTCTTTTACATCAGTCTTACCATTAGCCCAGTGGTCAGTAAATTATGGTCCAAAGACCGAATACGGCCCACCACCAGTTTTTTTAAATAAAATTTTATTGGAACTCAGTCATACCTACTCATTTACATGTTATCTATAGCCGCTTTTGAACTACAGTGGCAGAATTGAATAGCAGTGACAGAGACTATATAGCCCACAAATCAAATATATTTACTATCTGCCTTTTTACGAAAAAGTTTACCAAACCCTGTATTATAAATCCCATTCACAGAAACATCTTTTGGCTCTGTTTATACCCTATATGGTATTTTTATTTTCAATTTAATGATTTCTGTTCTCATCTTTATCTTTATCCTCCCTTTCTGTACCTTTTTTTTTTTTTAACCTGCTCAAAGTTAGCTTATTAATTTTCACTTTTTTCTTTTCTGGTAAAAGCACTTGAGACTATAAATTTTCCTCTAAGTACAACTTTCACTGTATCCCACAAGTTTTGATATGTAATATTTTCATTATCATTCAACTCTAAGTATTTAAAAATTTCCATTATGATATCTTTGATCAATGAGGTATTTAGAAATGTTTTAAAATTTCCACATATAAGGGGAATTTTGGGGGGTTTATTTTTTAGTTACTGAATTTTAATTTAATTTTATTATGATCAGAGAATATGGTCAATATTATAGTGATACTTGGAAATCTGCTGAGAATTGTTTCATGGCTTAGTATGAGGGCAATTTTTATAACTCTTCCATGTAAAAAATACATAAATTATAGTTATTTGGTGAGAGATTCCTTATGTCCATGAATTAAGCTATTTCGTCATGCTGCTTAAATTTTATATACTTTTACTGTTTATTGTCTGCTTGACCAAGCAATAACTTGAAGAAACATGATAGTGTTATCAAATTTTGTTTTATGTATTTTAATGCTTTTCTATTTTGATTAATGCTTTTTGTCTTAAAGCCTATTTTGACTAATACCAACAAAGCTACCCTGGCTTCCTTTTGATTAGTATTTGCTGAAATAATATTTTTCTGTCCCTTTATTTTGGAACTTTCTTTGTCTTTCTGTGTTAGATATGTCCTTTCTCTAAGCGCTGTATATCTGAATTGGTATTATTATTTAAAAAATCTTAATCTTACTATATCTGTCTTTTAGCCAGAAAATTTAGGCCATTTACACGCATTGTGGTTGCTAATATATTTGTATTTGTTTGTATAGTCTTACTTTTGCTTTCTATTTGTCCTACTTTTTTTTTCCTGAGACAGAGTCTCACTCTGTTGCCCAGGCTAGAGTGCTATGGTGTCAGCCTAGCTCACAGCAACCTCAAACTCCTGGGTTCAAGCAACCCTTCTGCCTCAGCCTCCCGAGCAGCTGGGACTACAGGCACATGCCACTATGCCCGGCTAATTTTTTCTATATGTTTTTAGTTTTCCAGCTAATTTCTTTCTATTTTTAGTAGAGATGGGGTCTCACTCTTGCTTAGGCTGGTCTCGAACTCCTGAGCTCAAACGATCCACCCACCTTGGCCTCCCAGAGCGCTAGGATGTCCTACTTTTTTATGTTTTTCTCCTTTCTTGACTTAAAAATATTAAGCTTGCAAGTTATATACTATTTCTACTCTTTTATTACTTACCCTTGAAATCTGAAATTAGTATATTAGCCCCTTCAGAACAAAAGGACTTAAGAATGCAAATTTTGATTATCTCCTTCCTCACATATATGGAGTTTTACCCAGTATTTTAGTTTATCTTTTAAACATTTCTATATTAGATATTACTATTTTAAACCAACAATATTTGTTTAGATTTACCTACATGTTTACCAATTTCTTTGCTTAGCACTTCTTCCTATTTTTCAGACCTTTCTTTTGCTATATCCCTTTCTTTCTGAAGTATTAAATATATTCTTTGTAGTTCCTTCAGTGTAAGTCTGCTAATGGTAAACTCTCTTAGATTTTGTTTTTCTGAAAACAATATATCACTCTCATTTGTGAAGGTAATTTTTGCTGATTATGTAGTTTTTGGTTCAAAATTATTTTCTCTCAGAACTTTGAAAATATTTCACTGTCTCTTGGCTTCAGTTGTTGCTATGGAGAAGTCTACTGTCAGTCTAAGTATTATTCCTTTGTGGATATGACCTGTGTTTTCCTTATGATTCCTTTTAAGAGAACTCTGTCTTCAGTGATTTGTAGTATAAAAGGCTGTGAATGCTTTTTCTGGTCTGCTTAGTATACCTTGCTTACTATATCTGTGGATCAATATTTATCACCTTATTTGGAAAATCCACAGATATAATCTCTTTAAACATCATCTTACCTTCATTATGCATATTTTTGTTCCCTTTGAGACTCTGAATAAGCTTATGTTAGGCTTTCTTATTTTGCCCTCTATATCTACTAAGCTCTTTTCCTTATAATTCCATCTCTTTGTCTGTATTCCACTGTATGAAACTACTTTAGTTCTACTTTCTAGCTAATTCATCCATTACAAATAAGTCTATCCAGAGATGTGATAACAAGTGAAGGTGAAGAGAGAAAACGTAAGGCTTAGATTGAGCCTCAGGACACCCCAATTCAGAAACTGAGCAGGGGAGAAGACAGCGATGGTAACTGGGAAGGAAAAAAATCCAGGAGAGACGCTATCATGAAAACCCAGGGAAGTTTCAGGAAGAAGGAAGTGAATGACTGTGTTGGATGCTGTTGAGAAGCCGAGGAAGATGAGGCAACAAGGTGGTCACTGGTAGCTTTCATAAGTAGTGGGGTCAGAAACTCTAAGAGAGTGTGCTGAGGAGAGTAGGAGATGAGGGAGTAGAGATAATACCTAAAGCCAAGTTCAAAATACCTCGTGTGGAAGGGAGCAGTGAAGTGGGGTGAAAGCTAGAGGAAGGTATGGCATAAGAAAGCTTAATATTTCATTGGGAAATATTAAAGATTTTATATATCAATGGGAAAGATTCAATACAAAGGGAGAAATTGATCATGTAGGAGAGAAAGAGCATATTTTAAGGGGCAACATTCTTTTTTTTTTTCCTTTTATTCCATCATATAATGGGGGTACAA
>VBSM01000361.1:45066885-45313537 GCA_008086735.1 Cheirogaleus medius
TTGATGGGCACTTGGGTTGTTTCCATGACCGTGCAATAGTGAATTGTGCTGAGGGGCAACATTCTTGAAAAGGCCAAGCGCCTGAAAGTTTTTATGATGTGACATGGAACGTGTGTGGCAAGAACCATCCATGTGACCTATATGGGACAGAAGGGCTAGGACATTTATATTATTATATAAGAACTTGGGGACTGCGTAATCTTAATTGGTCAAGTTCTCATGAGGTCTACTACACCCTAGCTTAGAATTTGCCCATGTCATAGCAGCCAGAGGTAAGAGGTATAGAATATAGATCCATAAGTTACGAAAGTAGGTGATTGATCAAGATAGTGCTGAAGGGGTCTTATAAGACTTTTCTAGTTTGGTCTCCTATCCAGTTTGGGCAATTGAATTGTAAAGGTCTTAGAATGAACACCTCACTATCCCACTTCTAGAACTCTGTCACCATGCAATGTGTTTATCAAAAATAGCAGCCAATTTTCTCTTGTTTTGGGCTCAGTAGTCATAGGAAACAGCTGACCTGTTATTTTCTTCACCTAAAGACCATTATATATTTGAAATCAGAAATCTGCTTTTTTTTCTCCAAGGTAAAAAACCTCTTTCTCTTGATTTTCCTTCATAGGTCTTATTTTGTATCATTTGGCTAGCCTTTATGACTCTTTTCCCTCTCTCCAACTGTTTTTTTTTTTTTAAATAAAGCACAGTGACCAGCAATCGATAAGCTACTTGAATAAAGTCTGAGTAATCCTGAGAACAGTGGCGGCATTTCAACACGTCTCCCTTAGATGAAAGGCTGAACTGACTCTGCCAAGGCTTGAACACATTCCAGTTCCTGCTGATCTGGGAAGATTCCTTCACTTGTGTTTTTCTTCTTCTACCTAGCAATTTGAATAAAATGAAAATACAACCAGACATATATGGGAAAGTGTTTTTAGTGTACCTGTTCTTGAAAATTGGCTTAATATTTATGTAAGTTAAAATGTGCACATATCAATTCTGTATACAATATAACAACTATCTAATCTTAATAAAAAAAGCTTTATCTCTTAACTGCATATTCCAGAGAGTGTTTCTTACAATCTAAAGGCAAGCATTCAGATGAAGTAATTAATTAAGGGAAGTGTTGGGTTTGGAAAGCCTTCTACTATTTTGAGGTTAATGATGGTTGAGAAACTCCAATGGGTGTGTGTGAGAGAGATTCCGCCTGCTAATTACTACCCAAGAAAAATCTAAGCATCCAACAATCATTCTAATTTTTCCGAAGCAGCATGAAATATCACATCACATCGTATTATGTTATGCCAAGTAACAGGATGTTCTTGGGGGTAACATGACAAAACAATACTGCTGGGAAAAACAAACTGAAAAGCCAACTGATGTGCATATAATCCTGGGGAGGTAGTACTATGAAAAGGAAAAAGGTACACATTAATAACTAGACCTAGAGCCGACTTAAGGGTTTTGATATCCAGGTGATTTTAGGAAGGTAGCTGTCTAACCCATAGGATTTGGGCCATATGCTTTGGCTTTCTTATTTATATCTGTTTCACTCTGAACAAGTATTGTAGCCTCTTTGAACTTTAATTATTTCCTCTGTAAAATGAGACTAATACTATCCACCCTAACTCTCTTATATGACTGTTGTAAAATTCTAATGCCTTGCATATTTTAGTGTTTTATAAATATCTAATTGCATACTTACTTCTACCTGAATTAGATTTAATATTCTATATTTCACCGATTCTGGAATATACATTTTTCTAACTAATGATATTTCAGAAATTAGGATATATCTTATAATTGATAGCTTATGATATTTTAATTGATATTATCTTTCTTAGTGGTACATAAAATAAATATTTAAATCAAATGGTTTCTTAGAAACCATGGCAAATAAGAGTTTGGAAATGGTAAGAGTGCAAATGTCAGTTTCTCATTTATTCATAAGACAAGGTTTTACTAAAAGGCTCCTTTGTGCAAGGTATTCAGAAATAAAAGAAATAAAGGAAATAAAAAATCAGGAAATAAAAGAAATAAGACCTGGTTCTTAATCTCAAGCAGAGTGCAAAGCATGAAATGGATGAGTCAGGATAACACAAATGCCAAACATTATGTGATATGCACCATTTGAGTTGCATTTCAAACTCGGCACCCTGTGAATGCAGACGAGGAAATAACTTTGAGTAGGGGCAACCAAGGAAGTAGCATGAAGGAGGTGGCACCCCGCCTGGCCTTGACAGATGGGTGGTACCTCAACAGGCACATCTGGGAAAGCAAAGTACTCTACAGAGAGAGGACAAGTAAGGTACAAACATAAGGATGCACAGTGTATATTCAGAGAACAGAATGCTGTCCAAGGGGAAGCTTCAGGGCTGTGAAAGGGGGCTTGCTCTAGGATGTTAAAGAGTCTGGCCTCGATTTGGTGGATGGGTAAGGCTTCTGAGCAGGCAGAGGCCTGATGAAAGTGAGGCATCAAGAGCATCGGCTGGTTGGCAATGCGCAGGGCACTGGTGAGGAAGAGGCCGGAAACACAGGGATGCTTTAGCATGCCTGGCTTGGAAAGTCCAGCTAAGGGGTGGGTAGCAGGGGTAGAAAGGAAACGACAAATGACGGAAGAGCCAGAGTTAAATGCTAGAGGTCCTTAATGGGAATCCTAGAGAGAAATCTCATTTCTCAACTAACCAGAGAGGATACAGAATTGATGTCTGGCTGCACGCTCCTTGAGGACAGGAACTGCACGCTTTGTTCCTCATTGTATCCCAAGGCCTGTGGCAGTACCTGGCACGTTGTAGTTGCACAATAACTGTTTGTTGTATTCCTTTCCTCTCAAAATTCAATTCATGTTTTTAATTCAATTCAACAAGCATGTACTGAGTATCTACCATGTGCTCGATGCTGGGCGCCGGGGACAGAGGCGAGTGCAGTGGCGGTTGGAACAGACTGGTATGGCAGACTGCTTTCCAAGTGGCTATGCTAATTCCCTCCTTTAAAACACGGTCTTGGGCAGTCCCCCCAACACCGGCTCTGGGCTTGGCCATGGGACTTGCTTTTACCAACGGGATAATAGAAAATGCGATACAAGCAGAAACTTGGAAAAAAAATGCTTGCATGTTGGAGCTTGCCCTCTCCCACTGCTTTCTGGAATCCTGAGACCACCATATAAAGAATTCCAGATTGGTCTCCAGGAGGATGGGAGACCACATAGAACAGCTACCCCTGGTGGGTGGGTTCCCCAGACATGCTATCCTAGAATGGGGGAGGGAGGGTGGCAAACCTTTTCTTAAAGGACTAGACAGTAAATATTTCAGGCTTACGGGCCATACAGTCATCTCCATTCCAACTATTCAACTCTGCTGCTGTAGTACGAGAGCAGCCACAGACGATACGGATGTGGCTGTGTTCCAATTAAACCTTATTTACAAAAACAGGTGGCAGGACTGTCATCTATCTCTATCCTAGATCATCTGGCCCCAGTCAAGCCAGTCCAAACAAGAACTGCCCAGCCAACTCTCAGAATTGTGAGAAATAATAAATGTTTGTTGTTTTAAGCTACTAAGTCTGGTGGTCTCGTTACACAGTAAACGCTAACTGATAAGGCTAGCATAAAACATAAAAGGCAGAGACCTTGTTTCAAGGCACTTAAAATCCACCTGTGGAAGCAGGACACGTGCAGGAAACATTTAAACAACATAGATAGTATGTGCTTAAATGTCAAAATGCATGATGCAGGATAATTGGAATTATAAGGATTTATAAACGGGAAAAGTTAATTTGGACACAAAATAGACTTGGGCAGATCATAAAGAATGGGTAGAACGTGACAGTTCCCTGAAAGAATTATGTTTCTCTTTCACTGTTTCTTTATGCTGTCTGCTTTTGTGTCTATGCGCTCCAGCAGACTAGGAGCCCCCTGCAGGCAAAGTGTGTCTTATTCTCTATGTTCCCAGAGTCTAATGTTCTGAGATCAGCCAGGCTCAGTGTGTGCTTACTGAATAAACCAATAAACACAGAGCTGGAGAGGAGAAAGGGCATTTATGTGAAAAAAAAAATAAATCTCACGACAAAAAGGCATTGCATAGGAATTTATGTGGTATGTTCAAGAGAGGAGATCAGTGGGTCAGATAGAGGAATCACACTGGGGGCCAGTGGAAGAGACAGCTGGACGTGTGATTCTGGGTTGTGTACAGGGTGAGGGTGATGAAGCAAAGTGAAGGACATTGAAAGTCAGGCATGGAGTTGAAACCAAATGTTACTGGAACAAAGTGATCAAGTTGGTATTTGTGAAGACTGGTTTGGTAGCAGAGGGTAGGGTAGATTTCTGGCCAGGACAATAGTTAGGGCAATTTAGCAATCCAGGAATGAGAGCATAGACTAGTCCAGGAGATAGTGGGAGTAACAAGGTGTCATCCCCTGGAAAACACCCATTAGAGCACATGCTTCAGCATCAAAAGTAGAAGAAAAAGGGGACATCTCAGACATTCTTTTATGCCATATTTACTGTGTTTGAGGCATTTTTAGGTCACGTATTATGAGCCGACGAGGATACTCAATAGATCTCTGTTGCATTTGGAGCCAAGATACCCTCTCTACTCAAAAGGATGCACAAGACAACTAAGAACTGTGAGTGAGGTAGCTGCTAGGGGATTAGGGCACAGGCTCTGCAGTGACATAGACCAATGACACAGACTTGCAGCCTGGCTCCACCCTTATTAGCTGTGTAACCTTGGACAGATCACGAACGCCACTGCTAATGATATTTACCTAGCAGGTTGGGTGAGAATTACGGAAAGGGTGGGTGACACACATAGTACCATGCCCTGACTAGAGCAGGCACTCACATGATTCATAATTACAATGAAAGCAACATGTACTATGCCACACGAGTGGCATAATCTGCATGTTGTAATAGTGCAGGGAAAGAAAAATTACTTTTGGCTAGGATAGTCACTTTGGATTTCAGAGTGAGAACAGCATTTGGTCTGGTGGCAAAAAATGAGGAAGATTTTGACAAGTGGGGGAAAAGGAAGGTCGCTGCAGGAAAACAATGTCAGTGGAAGGAAACAGAGATGAAAGGGGAGCCCCTCTGTGGAATGTGGTGGAATTTACTTTGGCTGCTGAGGGGTGTGAGGGGAGACTAGAAAGCAGGTCAGGGTCAGTCAGCGGAGCGGTCACCCTGAGTGCCAGGGTGAGGTGTCTGCATGTTACTCAGTAAGTAATGAGGTGGCACGGCACGACCCTGAGTGGGCAAATGACACGATCACAGTGACGTTTATGGCAGATCAAACCACAGGTGGCACGCGGGGTGGCGTGCAGGCAGGAGAGACCGACTGGAGGAGGGCAGGGATGAGGGAAGGCACGCCCATTCCAGGGAGCAGCCAGAGCAAGGGCGAGGGAGGGTGCATGAGAGAGGAGAGAGGCCACCGAGGAAGAGGTGACCACGTCTGGTGAATGTGAGCAGGCGGGGTGGGGAGGGAGAAGGCGGAGCTGAAGTTTGCTGCACAACAGGACTGTGGACTGAGAGGCTGACTCACGCGTTCATTCAGTCAAGCTTCCATGGATCTTTGTTTGCTGTGTGCCAGACGCTGCTCCACTTGTGGATGTACAGTGTGCATGAGACACTGTCCCTTCTCCCCCATCCGGGCGGTCACCACACACACACAAATTCCTTCAGTAGAGCTTAATGACAGGCTGTGCATGTGGTGTGGCCACACTGGTGGCACACCAGGGACATGTCGGAGACTACAACAAATATTTCTGCATTAATAGAGCTATAAATTCTGGTAAAGAAACAGGAGACTTACCAAACCCAGCATACGTATAAGATTAGTGGCTAAATCACTGTGTTTTCAGGCTTGCCAGACTGAGCAGGGTTAGGTTAGGAGAGACCTCACAGAGGAGGTGGCCTGCCAGGTGTGCCAGGAGGAAAGGCATAATGAGAAAGCAGCATGGGCATGAGGCTGTAAACCACAGGGGACAGAGAGCAACCTCAGATGGTTTGGTATGGCCACACTGTGGGTGAGGGGTGTGTATGTGTGTGTCCAGCCATACCGCCTATTTCCCAGCCCGTATCTGCTCTCTGAGCCACTGCCCACCCACATGCCCTTCCTCTTCTCCAGCTCTGGGTTTATTGGTTCACTTGGTAAACACACACTGAGCCTGGGCAACGCCAGGCCTTGGGAACATGGAAATGAAGATGGTGTGTCAGAGGATGAAATCAGAGAAATAAGCAGGGACCAGACATGGAGGGGGTTATAAGCCATGTTAAGGAGTTTAGAATATATCCATTCATATTTGTGTTTTAGAAAGATCATGGTGGCTTCTTTGTGGACAATATATTAGAGGAGAAAAGGACTGGAAACAAGGTCATCAGCTGGTGTGAGACTGAAGCTGTGGACTGCAGAGGGGCTATGGACTGAGAGGTTCAGAGCTGTCTGCTTGGAGGCAGGGAGCATAGGGAAGGGCTGATCTGATGGGTGGATATGCAGGGATTATTCTTGACAGGAGGAACAGGAGGGTAAAACAACAAGTTCTGGTCTGGACAGGTTGAGTGTGAAACCTCTGAGGAATGTCCAGCAGGCAGTTTGCTATAAAACTCTGGAGAGAAGTCGAGTCTGGAGATAAGACACAGTCACGCCCTCGGCATAGTGGTGGCCGCTGAAACTCTGCAGGTAGCTGTGGAACACCAACTGTTAAGAGGGAAGAGAAAGGAAGAAGAACCGCAAGGGAAACATGTTGGAAAGGGCAACTTCAAACCAGCAATGTCTGTTCCTACAAGGCAACTGCCTTTGACCAGCAAATCTGATGTACCTTTTTTTTCTATGCAAACTTTAGCATGGATTGTCTTGGAGTTTGTCATGAGCCTCCATCACCCAGGAAACCTGACAACCTAGGACAAAGGTTAGTAAAATAAAAGAATAGGACAAATGACAAAAGTTGATTCTTCTTTGATACTCCTTGTTTCAAGGTGATGATAACACCACCACCACCACCTAAATATAGAAAATAAATTCCTGGCACATCTTAACTATTGCTTTTACACACGGTATATTAATTGCTGGTTTCAGTGTTTGTCTTCCCCATTAGATTATGAGTTTTGGGGGGTAAACACCTTATTTACCATTGTAATCCCCAGAGTCTACCGCAGTACTTGACACATGCTCAATAAATGTTTACCGATCCATTCATTCATTCAGCAAATATTTATTAAACATCTATATGCCTAGGCATAGTTCAGGCACTGGAGACTCATCAGAGGATATAACAAGTATTTCTGGGGTTTTTTGAAATCTCTCTGTATTAAGTTTACATTCAAAGCATAAACAAAATCACTGTACTTATTCTATGTTCTAGAACTGAAGTCAGCATTTGTTTTTGTTTCCCCCAGAGTTAAAAAACTTATTCTGAAAAGTATCCAAAATCCCATTTATATATGGAATCGAGTTCAGAGCCTTTTTAAAAACTATGGTATTAATTTTGAGATTGAAATTAAACATGAAATGATACAGAACATATTTGCTCAGGCAACCATTTACTAAGACCTATTTTTTATATGTGCATCTCAGGCACCACAAAATAAAATTGCAAAGAATCAGAAAGTCCCTGTCTTCAAGGATGGTGTGATATAATAAGAGGGATAAGACAAATGCAAAGATATCATATGGTAAGACAATACTAGGGTTCTCAAATGTGCCTTGCCTTTTCTTTTCTCCTTGTCTTGCTTAAAAGGTTAGTAACCTCCACCAGGTATGCTCTTACTCCCAGCTCTACCTATCAAATAAGCTGTCTGTGTCACAGCTATTTGTGTATGTCTATGTCCCTGCTGGGTGGTGACCTCTGAGGGTGTGGACTGGGCTTTATTGAACCCTGTACAGGCAGTGTGGTAGGCACTAAAGATAGGAGCAAAATGTTGCAGAAACCCAAAGGAGTGAAAGTTGGAAGCTCAAATACCTTACATCAGTTTATAAAAAAATAGTCAATATATATTTGTGAATAAAACAAAGGTCCAGAGTATTTTCTAGTAAAAGGAGAAAAAATTCCTTCTCTTTTAAAGATCCTGCAAGTTTCTTTTACATGGAATTTGGCAGTTGACTAAATTGCAGACAGCAAATGACCTCAGGTGTTAGGCGAAGATTTTAGAAACAAACAAATGTACTGTAAAAAGTAAAGCTAACATCTTTATATTTTATAATAAATGTCCTTACATAGATAGCACCTTTGTTTTCAAAGTGCTTTTGGACATATGTCTTCTCATATGAATGTCAGGACAACCTAGGGGTGTGCACAAGGCAGGTGTTTCTCTTCCCACCCCTCCCTTGGAGACACCAAGGCACAGGGCTGCTGGTGAGTCATACGCTGACCCAAGAACCAAGAGCCAGGTTCGTTCCACCAGGTCAGTGGCTCCCAAAGAAACACTATGTTCTGTAAGGTGGGCAGGGGAGAAATAGGTGGTTCCTTTTCTTTCCTTGGAAGGGAACACATTAGTTTTCTGATTTAAAAATCAGAAATCACTGGAGTGGTAAAGTTACATTCTTCTGCTAAATAAAAAGCAACATAGCCTAGAAGAAAAACTCAGAGAAACACATGTTCTAAGGGATGCACCTGTGAATGTGTGGTTTCCATTTGGACTCTTACATAGATGAGGATAATTATTCAATACCATTGCTTCCCTGTGCACTTTATTCAAATTTCCACATGCAGCAGTGCCCCACTGGATTCCCACTACAATCTTTAAATCACACTTGCAGCATGTACCAATTTATACCCTGGCACTGTATATAATACAATTTCCTTTCTTCTTTTGATTATTTTTCTTTCCTTCCTTCTTTTGTTCCCTCTACCTCTCTGCTTTTACTGTTACTCCTGCATTTACTGAGCTAGATCCCATAAGGATTCCTGGGACTACATGGATGAATGAGCCACAGCTCCTGATGCTCACGTCGCAGGCTAGGACGGGAGAAAGCCTGAAGGCAGCATTCTGTCACTCACTTCAGTGTCTGCCCCAAGACCTGACGCTGGGACTTAGACGAGGACCTGTTTCCTGAATGTTGAGTGGATGGATGGAAGGATGGATGAGATGTCTGTAACCGGATGGCAGCGTTCCAATTTCTGACTCAGTAAAATGGTTGAAACTTCCCCTCTCCTGACTGTTGCTTTTTCTGTTTCAGCAACCCCCTTTCAGTGGGAGAGGATGTGAACAAGAGAATCAAATTGGCATTCTGAATCTCTTTATTTAAAGGCACGTATTTAGCAATTTGCTATGTCTGAGTTAATATACGGGTTAAGTTCCCTGTGAATGACACTCTCCCAAGTTTAGCAATGTCATAAAGACAATCAGTTGCTGTGTGTCTGGCAAGTTAATGACTACAAACCCAAGGGATGAGAGAATGGGAAAATGTTAACATAGAGAAAAAGAACTTTAAGCATTTTCAGAGGAAAATAAAAAAGGACTTACCTCTCCTTTCCCAAAAAGCTACACAAAACCTCTTGTTTTGAACAAAATACTTATTGAGAATATTATTTTAAACTCTCTGCTCATCAGAACGATCCTATACAGAATATAGAAAAGAAGGGTGAGGAAATTAGCTGGAGATAAAGAAGAAAAGAACATTAGGAAGAGAGGGAAGTAGAGGAGAAAGGAAGAAGTAAAAAGAAAAAAAGCAGAGAAGGTGGCTCCATGCTGAGACCACAGAAAAGCAGGAGAGGGACATGAGCATGGGCCAGGTATTGGGGCAGGCAAAAGAAAACACTCTGAGGCCTTGACCAGCGAGGACACCCTTCTGCTGGCCTCCTCAGCTCCACAGGGTGAAACGAGGCTGGCGATCGTGATAACCTACTGTGCGGCAGGTACTGTGCTGGGGGCTTTTACATGTGGCATTTTGTTTAATCATCCAGCTCACAGAAACTCTGCAAGGAAGAGAATTATGTCCACTGTACTGGTGAAAAAACCGAGTTTGGAGGTCATCAGCGGTGGACCTGGGGCTCCGGACAAGCACCCACCTATGGACAGCACACTGCCATCCACAAAGGACTCCTTTATCTATTTTAAACCTCATAGCAACTCTGTGAAGTGAACAATATTATTTCCATTATGCATGGCAAGAAATGCAGGCTTGGAGGCAGCCACTCACAGTCACACAGCTAGTGAGAGGCCAGGAGCACATGAACTGGGACTCGATCCAATGCTCCTTCTGTTTCACGGCACAGCCTCCTGGAGAAAGCAGCTGGCTCCCTTCCTTCCCCCATCCGCAGCGTCAGCCCGGGGCTTGCGAGATGAGTGCCTCCAGGCCAACCAGATAGCGCATGGAGGTGGGGATGATGTCCCACAGTCATCCTGCCTGGGATTCTGCACGGGATGGGGACTCTGATTCTTAAAGACATGAGGGTTATCTGCTTTGTGCTCCCACACGGTGCAGCAGTCTTGTCTACAACGGCTCCCAACATGGCCCTAAAAGATAATGACTCTCGTTCTAGTAACAGGAGGTTCATTGTTACTAAACGAAGCCACAGGTTCCACTGTGGGCTAGCATTATCTGCAAGAAAATTTTTGTTTTGAGCCCAAATCTCTTTCCCTATAACTTCTATCTTTTGGTTCTGCTTTTTCAAGAATAACAGTCTTTCAGCTACCTAAATACAGCTATTGTGTCTTCCCTTCTTTTCTCTGGGCTAACCTTCCTGTGTTCCTTCAACCACTGGTTATAAGACCGACTCTCTCCATCCCTGATGTTCTGTTCATCAAGCACTCAGGTTTGTTTGTTTTCCTTCTCAAAGGCACTGTTATATTAGTAATACTCTTAATGTGGTCTAAGTGCTCTGGAGCCCAATGAAATCATTGCTACTCTTTCTCTGGACATGAGACCTCTATTCTCACAATTAGGATAATGTGAGCTTTTTCTGCAGTCACTCTGTGGGGGAGAAAAATAAGGAAACAAGCTCTTGCAGCGTGGCTGATAAGTGCTGCAATGGAGGCAGCAGTGCGCTATGGCGTGACACAGGAGGTGCAGCAGAGCTGGCCAGGAAGGAGCAAAGAAGGCTTCCTGGAGGAGGTGACATTTGAACAACTCAAAGTAAGAGTTAACCAGGTGGAGAGAGTGGAAGATCTTTCCAGGTGGATAGAAGAGAATTTAGAAAGATGAGCTAATGTGAGAGAACATGGGCAGTACAGCTTTTTCTTCCCCATTTCTTCTCTTTTCAATTTCTTTCTTCAGTTTTTCTCTGACTTAGCTTTACTTTCTGATGTTCTTTTCTCTCCAGGCTTGGGATATATAGTTGACCCTTGAACAGCACAGGGGTTAGGGGCACTGATCCCCTCTGTAGTCGAAAATCTGTGTGTATCTTTTGATTCCCCCAACCTTAACTACTAACAGCCTATTGTAGACTGGAAGCCTTGCCGATAACATAAATAGTCGATTAACACCTACTTTGTATGTTATATGTGTTATATACTGTATTCTTCCAATAAAGTAAGCTAGAGAAAACAGAATGTTATTCAGAAAATCATATGGAAGAGAAAATATACTTACTATGCATTAAGTGAAAGTGGATCATCATAAAGGTCTTTATCCTCATTGTCCTCACACTGAGTAGCCTGAGGAGGAGGAGGAGGAGGAAGAAAGGTTGGTCTGGCTGTTTCAGGGGTGGCAGAGGCAGAAGAGGTAGAGGAGATGGAAGAGGCAGCAGCAGACAGGCACACCTGGTATAACTTTTACTGAAAAAAATCCACAGGTGAGTGGACCTGCACAGTTCAAACTTGTGTTGTTCAAGGGTCAACTGTACTGTGTTCTCGTTTTAAGGAGCATCCATAGTATGGAGATGAACGTTCTTGTATGTAACATCTGTTTACCATATTCAGTGAGCATTAAATAGCCAAAGCACTGGCAGTGTTACTATACTAAGTAGTTTTTGAGCCTGCTCTCCTTTTTGGAGATTGTACCTGTAGTTTAGTGAACTGTTTGATTAGAGCAGCAAAGCAAATGGTAACCCAAGTATCAAAAGGCAGCCAAAGGCCATTCAGAGCCACGAGCTGGATGGACCATGGTGCTCTCGTGGAGCTTGATAGGGGCCAGAGGTCTTCACCCCTTTATCAGCTGACCTGTTTTCCTCTTTAATGTCTCTAGCCAGAGTGTTTGAAATGAGGCATTTCAGGATTCCCAAATTGTTTCTAAGGCTACTGGTTACAAACTCTTACAGACGCAGTTTTCTAGGGCTAGAGAGTGGACAGGTTCAGTGCCTCACCATTGCAGGTCGGAGTTTGAGAGGGCCCCCACCCCCGTGATAACACACACACCTGTTACTTCCTTTTACCTGTCCCTTCTCTGCCTTCAGTCTCTCAGTCATCCAACCCCGCCTCTGTAAAAAGCGCACAATACCTCAAGGCTTCTCTTAAACCTCTCACAGGTGAATGAATAAAAACACTTTTCACAAATCCATCCTAATCAAAGGACAGAAGCAGAGACAAGAGAAGGTTCAGTAAAGAACCCTAAACATCCCACCAGAAAGTCCCAAACAACCCTGAAAAGTGAGAATAAAACTACCAAAAGCTCACAGAGGGTAACAAGCATTATTTCCAACCCACACTTGTCCTTCTAAAAAAAACCAACCAGCTACTGAAAAAACCCCTGAAATGTATGAAATCTAACATCATTAACATATTTCCTGTCCTCACATAGCTTATAAAAATGTTTCTGAGCTTTTCCCTGGCTCATTTACAACGATGAGAAGGAGCAAAAAGGAAATGCAACAGATGGTACCGAGAGAGGAGGTACTACCATCCTCTCACAGTAATTTATCTTCACAGTAATTTATCTCGCTTGGGCGAGATTTCAAACATTTTTCAGATGTACCAATGGCTTATTCCTGCTCAAGAACAATGAAGATGAGGCTCCTTTAAAAAGCTGCAGGTTATAAGGCATGTTTACTACTCTCTATTTTTGTTGTTTCTAAAAGAGATCACCTCAGCTTCCCTCCAACTCTCCCCAAACTGACTCTTCGAGAATCTAATCTGGTACTGATTTAGAGTTGACAGGTGGTACATGCATAATTAAAGATGACCTAACACAGAATGCTCTCATTCCTGGCATATTATCAGACACTTAAGCAAAGCAATTATCAGTAGGCAATCTTTTCTGTCAACAGAGATAGAGATGAAACATTTCTTCAATTAAGAGGATTCTGCAAGGATGCTGTATATATCCATCTGCAAATACTTGAAAACCTTTAGAGATTAATAGTTAGTCAGCTCAGCAGAGCACCTTTGGCCAATTAACATGTGCCTCCACTGCCTCACCACCACTTTTCCTGGAAGGTCACATTTCAAACATCAAAATCGGAACAATTTTGGGGTGTTGCCTGAGACCCTGACATGAGCTGACAAGGAAATCTCTGCATTTTTCTGCCATATCCTTGCAGAGGTCTGCAAATATACCAAGCCTTCCTTAAAGGCTCAAGGCAAAAAAGGATAGGGTTCACACTAAAGTAAATTCAATTAAAATTTCCCTTCAAAGCAGATTATTCCCTCCCTATGCTCCACCAATGTCAGAAGGATTTAGAGAATTATTGTCAAGCCTTAAAACTTCATCTTGAATCTAAGTGATTAAAGGATCCCCCCCCCCGACATTTTGAAGAAATAAATATTATTCAAAGAAAAAAGGGCCTTGACAAAACGAATGGATTTCCCATTTCAGGTGAAGGAGGGAAGAGGCGCTGCATTTCCTAATAGAGTACTATGATTTTTACAAATTATAGTGCATGTACTTTACATAAATGAATGCATTTTAGCTTTCCTTAGAACAGAAATTGCTTTAATGTTATAGCGAGACAAGTGATTTTCTTTTCTTTTTTTAAAGGGTAGTTTACAAGTTAATGGTTTTTTTGAAGCCCATGTAAAAATTGCCTTCCATGAGACAGAGAACTTCACAATGTTTGTGGTGCATATTTTGCCACATTTCACAAGAGGTCCTATTGTTTAAATTCTTATATTCTTATGTCATATGTGAACAAACGACCTATTGTTCATTTGAACATGTCTTTATAGGATCTCTGGTGGTAGAGCTAGTGTTGTTTGCATTTTTTTTCCTCATCGAGCCAGAACAAAAGTCTCTTTTTCCTCAGCACTGGGAACTTGGGGAACATGGCAGTGCGGGAGCAGTTGTCAGCTGGAAACACCATAATGATAATGTAAGTGAACTGTTAATGTTAATGGGTTGACTTCTGACAAGTAAATCAAGGTCTATAGAAAAGTTTCTTCCTCACAGCAGACATTAAGGTAATGCAAAATAGAAGCACTAAAGGACAATTAAGAATCATCTAGTAAACCACTTCTGCAATAGGACTCAATTTCTTTCAAGGTATGCCTTACTTGGAAGATACTCCATTCAGAATATTAGGGGGAAAATACCAGTAGCCTTTGGGGAAAACAAAATCAGGTGAAGGGGTGGAAATGATGGCAGGATCATTAATGGGAGACTCTGTAAGACTCAAAGCTCAAGTTCATTATATTTCTCAGAACTAAGAATAGCTTCTGAATGAGTACTCACAATTCTCCACAGACCTATTTCTCCTAAGGAGCTCCCCCTTTCTCCCTTTCCAATTTTAATGTAAGAAAAAGAAAAGAATAGAGTCAGACATGGGTAGGTAGGCAGGAACAAAGGAACCTCTATCGAATGGAAGAGAATCTAAACCAGTTCCATTTTAAATGCTGTTAAATCTCTTCCACCAGGATTCAATTCAGAAAAACTCAAAGGTGTAGTTTGATAGCATACTGCATCAAGAGGTCAGAAAAAAGAAATGTCAAATGTGTGATGTTGTGGCAAACACATGTGACTTCCCAATGGATGTCATGGATGAAAAGAACATATAATATATATAAGGCACACACTACCATTAAAGTGAACACAATAAAAAAAGGAAACATTCTAGTGAGTTTATTTAGGGAGAGACTCTCATTTCCCATACAGCTAAGAGTTCTGGACTTTTCGTATGGTGTTAGTGAATACAGCAAAGTCTATAAGCATAGCCTTTCTATGCTGAGGATGATACATTGCACTGAGACATTTTATGTGAGGCCTTTTACACTTAGATGTTATTTTAGAATCATTGCCGAAAAAACATTTTTTTAAGGTGAAGAAGGTACCCTGTGTAAAATAGAAATATCAACCATCTTATTGTGAATTAAGGTTTCTCCTGTCTATCCTCAAACCTGGTTTTCCAAGTATGTTGGCTTTACTGTTTTATGATTGGATGGATAAAATAAGACTGTAACTATGGCTACAAAATAAAGACTAAATTATGATACCCTGATACTGAAAGAGTATTATTTTGGAAGGATAAAAGTGAAATCTAAGATATTATTATCAACACTGCTATTTACTTGTGCCCCTGTTTCAGAAAGCATGCTAATAACCTGTCATTTGGAAGCCTTGTAGAGACATTTTGCAGAATCCCATGTATTATCTCTGTTAATTGATTTTCCAAGATGCTTCTCAGGTTTATTTCACCAAGGACAAAGTATGATACATACTTAGGAAATCAGAATGGATGTTGTTTCAGAATATTCATTCAGGAGAAGTCATTTGCTTTCCAGTTAAGAAGCGACAGTGACTAATTCCAGAGCAGCTGGTATTGGCTTTTTTCAGGAACTGGCATTTGAAGTCAAACTGGAAAAAGGTGACCAACACATCTTCAATGATTTAGAAGATGGTAGTACAATTGACACTTTTATTTTCTTCTCCTAATTCCTTTCCAGAGATGGTAAGACAAATCAACTCAAAAAGGGTGGTCTCACTTCACTGCAGGGGGTAAAAGAAAATAGAAGTAGTGATAAAATGGTTTTTCTCTACAAGTAGCATTCTAGGAATCAACTGTTCTTAACTTTGAATTCTTTCACAAAATAAAATATTATGCGCCAGTACAATTTGTTTCCCTTAGGGATGGGAGGTGATGAGCGGAAACTACTGATAGGAGAGGTTTAAAGATGCACATGTTCTTATTAAGGCAGGTGGAAAAGAAACAAAATGTTACTGAGAGAATGAGAATTAAATTCTCATAATGCATCTTGGATCCTCACAAAAATAAAATATATATATAAGGGCAAGCTTCTACTGAACACTTAATATGGCCCAACTGTGAGTAACAAGAAAGAGAATCTCACACTGACCAGTTTATACAAATCAACTTACATTTATTCCCTTATGGTCAATTGTAACCTATACCCTAAGGAGACATGCTGTTCTTTCAAATGTACACATTTGTAACTTCTGTAAACTAATTAACAAAGGAGAATACAAAATAGCCAGATATAATGGAAACCGGTGACTTCCATCCCTGCAGCTAGTTGTACTGTAATATCTTCCACTTGGTGCTGACAGCCTTTCCCCCTTCCCTCCTCTCATTCCGACACAATGCCTTCAGGTCTGTCTAAGTAATGTAATTTACTAGAGTGGAATTCCCTCGGTACCCTGTGCAGCACTTGGTGACAGTATCATTTATACTCCACAGTGTCGTGGCTTGACACTGATACATTGGCCTTCATCCCTCATTCACAGGAGAGCGTGCAATTTCACCTTCCTCTGTGCCCTTCTGTGGTGTGCGCGCACAAATTTACTCCATTCAGCCCTAATTACAAACCTTGGTTGAAGTGCTCTCATTAGATTTATATTTCTCACTCCAAATGTCAATCTTATTGAAAATTCCTGTTTTCCCGAGGATTCATCCATTAGCAATAAACTCTAAAGCATTCCGTGACTGAGTGCATTAAACCAGCAATGCGGACATGCACTTAAAGTACATCATTAGAGTAAATCTCCATTGCAAATGCTTTACACTATTCAACCAAAGGAATAATGAGCCCCGCCCGGCCAGTACCCTCAAATTGCACATGAAGGATAAGTTAAAACCGGCAGTTATGCAGGGAGAAGTACATGGCGTATCAACGGGATGTATTTCAGAATCTCTGTCATCCCTTATGAGGGTGTAGGAGGAAATCACAGCCAGAGTCTAATTTATTACCTTCTCTCACCTATGATTTTTACAGAAACTTCAGCCTGTGGCAAAGTGCAACAAGGCTGGCAAAGATAATAGGGAGTGTACGTGTGTATGGAGGGAACAGAAGCTTATCTGCAATGCCAGGAACTTTGAAAGTCACCTAGAATGATTTGCTCGGCCTGAAAAACGTTCTTCCACTTCGTTCAACAGAGAAAAGTGGAAAAAGCAGCGCGGTCTGGATACACTGGAATAATCAGGTTATCATTTAAATAATATTAATAGATGGATTTTCCTGGTAGAGTTGACCTGAGGAACATCTCCACTTCACACTGACGGCTCCTAATATTAAAAAACCCAGAAAATTTGGTGATGATGCTAATACATAAGTTACAAGTTGCAAGGTGTATTCTGAGACAGGGATGGTAGGACTGTGACAAGGAAAATGTGAAGAGAAGTTAAGTATAATGGATAAACCTAACCCACCATTTTTTTTATATCTGTACCATGTTCTAATTCTTTATTTTATTGGTTTCATTTATCACTTATTGTCAGATCCCAGGTGAGGTAAAGTCAAGGTATAGTTATAATTTCTTTTTTTTTTACAATGGGGAGGTGCATTTATTTATTTATTTAGTTTACATGTGTGAGAAATAGAACTTTATTGTCTTAAGCTACTGAGATTGAGGAGTTTATCTGTTGCAGCATCTACAATTAATAACAATAATTAATACACTGATAGTGCAAAGTTCGTAAGGGGGATCAAACAGGCTATTTACATACAAGCATGAACACAGTGTCAAAGAAACAGGGACTGGTCATGGTTGTCATTGAGTATGATGCATAAATAAATAGTTCTACAAAATAAAATGGTTATATTGAAGGAAAAATGTCTGGAGAAAAGTAAATCTTGGTTCTAGAGTTCCAGAACTTTAGATCTGAACTTAGAAGTCATTTATTCTAGCATTTTTCAAATTTGTCTAGTTATAAACATCAGGTCCTTGGCGGAAAAATACAGATTTCTAGGCCCTGCTCCAATTATAATGAATCATTATCTCTAGGAGAAAGGTTTCTTTTCTTTTCTTTTTTTTTAATTTTTAGGTAGACTTCCATATTGAGTGTCTCCTACATACTCAGTAGTAGATCTGGGCTTTTCTATGGTCTGCATTATTTCTTTTTTAATTTGATAAATGAAGAAACAGCATCCTGGGAAGGTCATGCAGGAGGATGAAGGGAAAAGTCTGATTTGAACTCTTAGTATCTAATTGTAAAGGCTGACAAAAATGTGAAGTGGTACCTACAATTATGACTTTACATTATGATATATACAATATACTTTATTTATTTATTTATTTTTTTTGGAGACAGAGTCTTACTTTGCAGCCCAGGCTAGAGTGAGTGCCGTGGCGTCAGCCTAGCTCACAGCAACCTCAAGCTCCTGGGCTCAAGCAGTCCTTCTGCCTCAGCCTCCCGAGTAGCTGGGACTACAGGCATGCGCCACCATGCCCGGCTCATTTTTTCTATATATATTTTTAGTTGGCCAATTAATTTCTTTCTATTTTTAGTAGAGACGGGGTCTCGCTCTTGGTCAGGCTGGTTTCGAACTTCTGACCTTGAGCTATCCACCCGCCTCGGCCTCCCAGAGTGCTAGGATTACAGGCGTGAGCCACCGCGCCCGGCCACAATATACTTTATAATGCAAAACTTTGATGGGCAGAAAAGGACTCCTAGAAGGGCAAATGTACATTATATTAAGCAGAAAATAATTTGCAAGATATAATAAATAAAAATAAAAGCAACACTCATTGTTTTCTGCCCATCAGCATCTGGTCATCTATAAGATTAATCAGTAGCCAGAATTATAACAGATGCAATATTTTCTGTAGAGAATTACACCACCATGGAAGCTAATTGCTCCTGAAGTTTTTCCCATTTCCACCTGAAATATTTAAAACCTTACTTGATTACAACATTAGCACTCTCTTTCATAATGTACACCAGCAGGTACTACAATTAACATGCACAGATGTTAGAACTGAAATACTCATGTTTAAATAAAAAACATAGAAGGTAAAAAATAACTGAATATGCTCAACACAGGGCTAATCTTAAAAGGAAAGAAAGGTTTACGTTGTGCTAATTTAATGGCAAGATGAAAAAACAACCCCCCAGATTGCATTATTTTCATAAATTATGAAGAACCTAACCTGTAAATGTCTGTATACTTCTGATTCAGAAACACTGAACAGAGGCTGATCTTTTGTCCATTTAATCCCAAATATAAACTCCAAGCACAGAAGGTAACCCCCAAATGCCCTGAAATTCTCCAACACATCTTACGACGCAACTGCTCAAGTGAGAATAAGACCAACATCATTTTATGAGGCACTGGCTTTGTGCTTCACGTACGTCATCTGACCGAATCCTCACAACCGTCCTCTCAGGTAAGTACCGTGCCTGTTCCCATTTTCAAATAAAGACACCCAGGCCTACGAGAGGTTAAGTAAATAGATCAAGGTCAACAGCTCAGCTAAGATTTGATCTAGAGCCTTTTTTTTCTTCCAAAGCTCTCAACTCACGTTAACCACCGTACCACGCCGTCTGCCACAGTTGGAGACGCCAAAGAGGAATGTGATTTGCAGTCTTCATTTTTCTGAGTATTCTGGAATGACTGCCTTCTTGATTTAGCCATTTCACAAACTACATCAAACCGAGAGGTTCAGAACACTCCCAGGCATTCTCATTCTTTGGAAATGCCACAGCCAGTCAGTCAGTGGAACGGGACAGCACCATCGCTGGGATTGCGAAGGCACAAATTTCCCTCTGAACGTTGCTGCCGCCTCTCTTTGGTGTTTCCTGTAGCCACAGACTGACATGTTATCACTTACTGTGGTTGCAGTGGACTCAGCAGCTAGAAGAAGGGGAGTTTTTCTTGGTTAACTGTCCCTCCACCATCTGTGCCTACGCAAGGCACTACAGGACGGACGTGTGCACACGCTTGTCCTCCAGCCCCACCACGGATCTGTACGCAAACAAAAGGGTTTTCCAGGCTGTAGGGCAACACCACTAAGACATCCTTTCCTTGTTGCACTATGAGTTTATAAGAGACAACTTTCTAACAATGAGCCAAGAAGATGGATATTGTAAAACAGCATTTCAAACAAGGCAATTACTTTTTAAAAAAGATTCAACGATTTCATTGCTTCCTTCATCCTTCCATAAACATAATTTGTTTATGTATGAGTTGTGTCTTTCTTCCTTCAGAGGGGGAAAATGCTGATAAACTATCACGTGTACACAGACAGTACAAAAACCTGGTTGCCTTTTGCTATTTAAGTAGAGACACATTTATTTCCCATTATACCACTTACCAGACAGATGCAAAGATGTGGGCAAACCAGTCATCAGAATTAACAGAGTGATTTTGCTTGCACTACACATTCAGATTTGTATGAATCTTATTTTTAGCCATGCACAAAGGGCAATAAATGGAAAATCTTATTCTAACCGCTACTTTTTCTGGGCCACCCACACTGCCCCACCTACCGTACAACTTCACAAATGTAAAAAACCCAACCTAGGGTTTGTCCTAACAAGGGATGCAAAGTGGCTAAAATATGTGACATTTTTTCCAGTTAGTGTTTGTACTTTCATTCTTTTTCTGTATCAGGACTTTCAGGGAAAACAATGTTGACTTATCTATGGGCATTTTCAAACACTCAGTTGGTATGTCATATAGGGTACAGACGAGTGTGATCTGAGTGGCATGGGCACCACCTTGCCACGAACCACATATCAGCCAACCTTCAGCAAGGAAATGTATCCAAACACCGTAAGTTCAGGAAAGGTGATACCTAAACATTTTGTTCTGAAACAATGATGGTGTTTTAAAAGTTCTTCAAATTAACAAAAGTGATATCAGAAACATAAACATTTCTAAAACAGAGCAGGCTGTTAGAAATGATTTTGCCAAACTTAAGTCAATAGCACTTAACTCAAATCTGCTTTTGGTTTGCAGTGGAACCCATGCTTACCAAGGCACAGTAGCCCCTTGCTACTCCTTTCCTTCTGTGCAGTTTTTCTCTCTGTACACCTTAACCACACACTTCACCACCCCACAGCCTGAAGCTTCCCAAGCATTAACGAACACATGGATATCACTGAGCGGTGGGTGAAGCATCTGATATTTAGAGACGACTATGTTGACAGCAATAATAAAAAATTTTGATGAAGAGGTTGTTTGCTAGGAGCAGAGAGAGTGTAGAGATGCAAGTCTATTTTTGATGACTACCTCTTCAGACTTTTAATAAAAAGTTATGAAGGTCTCAGGGTACCAATTAAAATGCTTGTTCCTCTGAGCCCTCTGCAAACCACAGCAGCAAACATATGTAGGTAGTGATTATTATTTAGAAGTCTAGTTCAACAAAATCATTAAGGCATAAAAGGAGTCAACTCTGAGAAAGGCATCTTTACCTGTGTGCTTGCTCATTATCCAGAAACTAGAGGAAATGTTCTGTCATCGTCTGGTAGTTAACACACGCCCTGCAGAGCTAACACCTTCTTCCGACAATGCACGGTCCCAGAGCAGCGCTGATGAGATGTCTCAGAAAATCTTTTTTGGGTTATAGTCCACTATTGTCAGAACTTATGACTTGTGTTGTAAAAACACAGGCAATTAAGTATTACAAAAAGTGGGTCACACGCCACCAAGACACAACCACACCGCCCCCAAATCAGACTCCAAATGACTGTGCTGTGACAAGGTGGGAGGGGTCTGAACACAGTGAAAGCAAAACTTTTATGTGGTGAGGAGCATTTTAGTTTTCACTGGTTTAGGTTAGAGAAAGTTAATCTCAATGTCAACTACAAAGCCAACTAACTTTTCGCGTGTTCTTGAACTTATACAACAATTGCTCGCTGTTACTGTCATGGGAAATTCACATACAATGTCATAAACTGTCCGAGGGACAGTCTCGGGCTTATATGACATGGCCATCCCCGAACAGTGAGCACTGTGACTAAGTGAAGTAAGGCGGTCAAATCGAAACCAAAGATAAAGAACCAAATTCTCACTATCCACATTAGCATCTCCTTCTCCAAGAGAGGATCAAAGTACTGTATACCACTTCCCCACACCTGTACCCAAGTAGGGTACATTAAACACAATCGCGAGTATTTATCAAAGCGCCCTTCAACTGCTGTAGGAAGAAGGTAAAAAGCAGTCACCTGAATCAAGCACATTCGTTCATCTGTCACTGACGAGCCACAGAAATATTAATTCAAGTCAATACATACCGAGTCCCTTATTATACACAGGGATACAAAGGATCTGAAGGGACACAGAGAGAATTCGCTGCTTTCAAGGAACTCAAGACTCTTGTACAGGGGATGGTAAGTCCTAGATATAACCAATGCCAAACACAAACTGTTTTCTTAAAAAAACAAACAAAATCTCTTCTAGTGGCTGCTTATTAAATACCACTTATTCTATTGACATCAGGTTTGTTCCACAACATTTCTCAGATGAATCCTTTGACAATCCCTTAATTTTTTATCTGGGTTCTCTTTTAGTGCTCAAAGCCTTTCCTAACCTTGGCTAAGTGTTAGGATTCATCCCAATGCAAAGTCCTAGCACTCCCCAAAGGGAAGTGCAGAGACATAAGCATAACTCGAGGAGCTGTAACATCACACCAGAGGAATGAGAAGAGATGCTTCTTTGAAGGGGGGTGAAGGATGCAAAGTTAAAGGAAAGCTCTTTGTTCACAGCACCAGAAAGAATATATTTGAATGAGCTTTGTTCCTGTCAATTATATAGTTAGATTTTTACTGAAGTCCATATTGTTTGGGTTGTGAACAGGGAATGGGAGGATCTGGCTAAATCAAACTGTCTCACTTCACCAAATTGCCTTATAGTATGTTGATTACTAATTTTTAAATAACTAGAACACAATCAGTTGACCTAACACTAAAACCATCTTGTATATAACTGAATCTTCCTTTTATGAGTCCAGAGGCCCATGAGGATTTTGCAGGGCTACTAAATACCGCTTTTATTGACAGAATGTAGAAATGAAAATACCAGTTGATAGGAATTTCCACCTGATGAAGATATTGGTGAGTCCACACAGGCATCTGCTCTCACAAGAGTTAATATAATTTGAAAGGAGAAAAATAAGCAAGAGATCACTGCTATACAAAATGACATCTAAAGTCATCATTCCTAAGCCCTACCAACTTGTGTGATGTAATTGGTCCAAGAGTACTGCTTATGAATTTGGAATTAGTTGGTTAAGTTGCAAAACGTCTGGAAAAATACACAAAAGTATGAGTTAACAGGTAGATCGTATCTGGGTAGATTATAGGAAACTTATTTTCTTCTTTATTCTTTTCTGTTATTTTATAAATAGAATAAGTATTTATTAGTTTTATAATAAGGGGGAAAAGCTACTCTATTTTGATAAAAGGAAGCAATTATTCTCTGATTCTGGCTCTGTCTAGAAATTAAGAACACAATACATAAGACTCAGTATAATAATCTGGCCTGGTGACAAATAAAGCATGAAATACCAGAAAAATCTGCTAGAAACAATAGACGATAACTTCTAGCTAAGGACTACAAGGACTGTGAAAATCCTGCTATCCTGCAAAGCTTTGCAAATATTGTTCTGGGGCAGAAGAGCAGAAACACTTTTCCTCATGACACACGGTCTCTGCACTTTCCAGCTGCAACAAAGCTGCAGGCGCCAGGCTCTCACAATAATCAATTTAATGGGGTGTCCTTGGAAAAACATGCTGCGATCCCCTGGGTTAAATCAGGACTCAGAGAGAGGTGTCATTTTGCTAGTGACAGGTGCATCCAAAAAAGAGCACACAAATCATTTCTAAAAAAGCAGCAGATTGGAAACTATTAGAATAAATTGATAAACCATTTGTGCTACAACTGATAACACTTGTTAGGCAGCTTTATAATACAACATAGCTTAGTTTATTTGGAGACTCACAGGGAATATCATTTGAAATTTTTGATTTATATATTAGTATGTATTACCATGCTGGTAACATCACTCCTCTCTGTATCATTAGCAGAGAATGAAAATTAATTTTGATGATCCCTTGAGAAGAACACAATTTGAAACTGAATCTGTTACAAATAATCATATCATATGTTCTTTAAAAAATAAAACCAGCAACAGAATTGGCTTCAAAACTATGCAATTGGTTCCCAATGACTATAGGAGCTAAATACACAGGTTCATAAAATTATTTAATACATTACTCTTAAAACCAATACTAACAAAACTTTTAGAGTGTTTCTAAAACATAAACAGAATAAACTCTGGTGCTGGAAAGGTGGCGAAACCCAAAACTTGCAGCTTCTCAAGAAGAATAAAAATGGATAGTATATTTTTCCATCCTCAGTCAACATTTTTAGATTATTATTAAGGCATGAAAATAGATACAATAAAACCTCAGTTAATTAGACTATTTGAGGACAAGAAGACTTTTTATTATTTCAGTTTTCTGGTTAACTGACAGCTAGAAAATGCGTTTTGTTGAAGATCTTTCCCAAGCAGTTTCTTTTCCTCATTATAAACCATTTAACCATTCTCAATGATTCAGCAGGTCAGTGTCATCAGCTACAAATATCCTCCAGGGTATATTCCCCCACCTTTACTAAAAACCAAAGCTATCTTGTTTTCTGAATCTTCATCTCTGAAAAAGGGAAGTGGGGTGTGTGCGGTAGGGTGGGGTGTGTGGGAGGGAGCAGGGTGGGGGCAACTATGGGGGTTAGTTAATTCGGGTTCTGGTTAGTTGGGTTCCAGGTAGCAAAGCCATCAGTAAACACGAGTTCAGTGTCTGGAATCAGGCACATCTGATCCCAGGAATCATGAGACAAGGAGAGCCCTGAAGGGTCTGTCTTTACTGGCTGTTTCTACCTTATGTCATTTTATCTGGGTGACTGTGGGTTTGATGGTCTTCTCTGGGGTGAATCTGTGTCAGTGTGTCCATCCAAAAACCATGGTCTCTGAACTCATGGGGCAGAATGTATTTTAATTAGAGTCTATATCCATGCTGGTTCAACTCCCGCTTAGGGCGCCAGCAGGTACTCGTGAATGCCAAAGATGAATACGCCCTTACTCTTCTCTCCCTTAGACTTGCTGACCTGGATTTTCTGTTCTACAAAAACCTTTAATTCCAATTTTTTCTGGGATATCTTAGCAGCTCCCCATGACAACTGACTCAGAAACCTCTGCTGCTTTGCCCTGTTTTCTAATATTTCTAAGTGAAAGGCATGAAGAGTTTATTTCTAAGCAGGTTTGGAAAGTCTGGTGTGAGAATGAGGGGACTGATTTTTATATATTGTACTTCATTTTATTTCTTTTTTGGTTACATTTTTTCCTTAAGCCAAATATATATATATAAAATAAACTATATATTATATAATAGTTCTCCTGTTATAGGGCCTCTGTAATAGATCTTTTATATATGTGTGTGTGTGTGTGTGTGTGTGTGTGTATGTGTGTGTGTGTATATATATATAATATCTTGGTATCCCAAGGAAAAAGTGGGATAATTTAGGACGGGGGTTTCTGAGCTTTCTGAACCCATGGATCCTTATGTACTGCTCTTCAAGAATTCCGCCCCCCAACCCTGGCAGCCCCAGGGGTAGGGCCTGAGGGCAGTGAAAGAGAACTGAAGAAAACATGGCTACTAGGCCCCAAAGAGAATCTGCTGGTTGTTCTTAAAGGCCAGCTTTCTAGAAACATAGAATAAAAAGCAAAAACCAAAAAACATAGGGCCCAAGGGAGGAACCTAGTGGGTTCCATTCTGCCTGTTCCTCACAGGACCATGTGCACTTACTGTGCCCTCACAAACTGTAACATTGTTATCAACTCTAGCAAGTCCGCACAGCATTCTTGGAAGGAAGGTGAGCCCTGGTAATCACTTTATTTTAATTATGGAAAATGTACACAACATAAAACATGCCATTCTAACCATTTGTGAATGTACAGTTCGGTGGTATTAAGCACACTCACTTCGTGCAACCATCACCACCACTCGTCTCCAGAACCTTTTGGTTTCCCAAATTGAAACTCAATATCCATTTAACAACAACCCCCCATTTTTCCATTTCCCTAGCTCCCGGCAACCACCATTCTACTTTCTGACTCTATGAATTTGACAACTCTATGTACCTTACGTAAGTGGGATCATTTTAATATTTGTCCTTTTGTGTCTGGCTTATTTCACTTAGCATCTTCAAGGTCCATCCATGTGGCAGCATGTGTCAGAATTTAATATCTTTTTAAAGGCTGAATAATATTCCATTGTATGTTTATACCACATTTTGTTTATCCATGTATCTGTTGGTGAACACTTGAGTTGCTTCTACATTTTGGCTATTGTGAATAATGCTGCTATGAACGTGGGTGTATAAATACCTGTTTAAACCCTCACTTTCACTTCTTTTGGGTATATGACCACAATTGGAATTGCTGGATCACATAGCAATTCTGTTTAATTTTTTGAGGAACTGTCATATTGTTTAGAGCTTTTTTAAAATTAATAAACTATATTTTTAAGAGTAGTTTTAAGGCTGGGCCTGGTGGCTCATGCCTTTAATTCCAGCACTTTGAGAGTCCGAGGTGGGAGGGTCACTTGAGGCCATGAGTTTGAGACTAGCCTGGGCAACATAGCAAGACCCTGTCTCTACGAAAAATGAAAAAACTAGCTGGGCATGGTGGTGCACGCCTGTAGTCCCATCTACTCTGGAGGCTGGGGCAGGAGGATTACTTGAGCCCAGGTGTGTGAGGCCGCAGTAAGCAATGTTAGTGCCTCTGTGCTCCAGCCTGGGCAACAGAGTGAGACTTTGTCTCAAAGGAAAAAAAAAAAAAGAGTAGTTTTAGGTTCCTGGCAAAATTGAGCAGAAAATACAGAAGTTTCCCACATATCCCCTGTCCACACAAATGCATGGTATTCAGTTTTATAGAGACATTATAGGAACTTGGTGACTGTCTGCTCTGTCCAACGCTGTAGGCAGTGATCAAGGCATGCCCTTCCAGGTCCAGCAGGAGCCCGAAGCCCCAATTCACCTACGGAGTCACAGTATCCTTCTTTCCTCCCTGACCTGTGGATATGCAACTGACTGACAGCAAAGGCCATCCTACAGGAAACCCTGACACATGAACGTGGAGATCTGTAGAAGGGCAAAGCAGGAGCACTAGGGAGCATCTTACTGAACTCCTTTCTTCACTTTATGGTGAAGATGCTTTATAAACTGATAATCTTCCTTCTAAATATATTGTGCAGAATAACTGGTGCTTGACAGAGATGGCATGGTTTGTGAGAATTATTAATACATCACTCACAACTCTGTCAGCCCTAATACCAGCCCTGTTACCCATTGGGCAGCCCCTAGAAGACAGCCCTGGGTTAATTCCATTGTAGATCTCTTTTATCACCTATCGCTTTTTGTCTTATTTTCCTGATTTTGTGAGTTTTATTTTAAACATGTGCATTTAAATCTATCTCCAGGTGAGGTTGACTGGGGTTAGGAAAAAAAAAGGTAAATCTATCTCCAGGATTTTTGACTCTATTAATGTTTAGGCAATAGATATGTCCTTTCATTACATATTAATATTTGCTTGGCAACTGCTTTATTAGCAGTGATTAATCTCAATGCCAGAGTTATAATAAAAGAACTGTAAATCCTAAGTGCTACTTTGAATAACATTTACTATATCCAAGTAAAATGTTATAAATCACAGTGCTTACCCACAGATTTAAAATGCCCAGAAATTTCTCAAATGTTTCCTGGACAGCATCGCTCATACTATTTTTACACTCACATTGACTCAGTGAAACAAAAGAAAAAATTTCGTTTAAAATTCCTACAGTGAAAGCTCAGAAATATACAAAATGCATATATATTCACAGGCACATATGTATGTTTGTATGTACGCTTACACACGCCCAAGTGTGCATTCGTTTAGCCAAACTCTTCTACTTGTTCTTCTCTTGTTCTCAGCAGGTAGGCTGATTGGCTTGTTCAAAAGCTAACACGACAACATGCTGATCCTCAAAATATGTCAGTCCTGAGAACTTAAAAACTCACAAAAACCTGGACTTACTGACTTGGGTTATTTATTGGAGGTGTGCCTCCCTGTCCACATGTGTTTTGTAAGTCAAGTCACATTTATGTGTATGACGGGAGGGATAATACCATGATGACTCACTTTGAAAGAGAACAATGTATTTCCCAACCCAGGGGAAAAATGATTTTCCCTTTTGAGTGTATCTAGAAGTATGATGAGCACACCTGCAAAAGCACTGAGGCCATTGTTTTAGCCTAATAACAGCACTATTAGTCACACCTGTTGAAAACCAAGGGTAAAGAATGACAGGTCCTAGCAACTCTGGAGTAAAGCTGGCATCTAACTGGTGGGACTTTCGAATGTGAAGGTGCTGAGCGGACCTTAAAACTCGCTTGTCTGACACATGAGCCAATGTATTAAACAAAGCATTAAATACCTTAGTTTAATGATATTTAATACTCAAGTATATACAGTTTTCTACCTTTATCATTCATCCTTTAAATCACAAGAGGTAAAGCAGTGACTCTCAAAGTGGGGTCCCTGGACCAGCTGCATCAGCATCACTTGGAAACTTCGTAGAAAAGCAAATTCCTGGTTTGCATCAGATCTACGGAATCAGAAATCTGGGCGTGAGGCCCAGCAGTCTGTACTTTAACAAGCCTCCAGGTGATTCTGATGCAAGCTAAGTTTAAGAACCACCGAGTTAGGGAACCGCCAATACCAGATTCCAACTTTTGCTCTTTCCTCAATAACTCTCAAAACTCTGTGTTAAAAGAAACGTAATTCACGTGTGCTTGGGCTGTTTGTTACTATCACCTAAGAAAACATTTATCATTGTTTAGTTAAGGAAAAGAAACCTCAGTCAAGACTTACATATAATTTTTCCAGGTCCTATGCTGGCTTTGAGTCTTAGGATGCAGGGAACTGGGCGCAGGGAGAGATGAGAAGGCTACGGCAATCCATTCAGACATGGACCCCAAAGCTTTGTGGGGCAACCTTGTGACAGGTCAGTGAGTGTCCACCTAATTGGGCAGGAAAAGTTGTCCATTAGCAGAGTAAACAGTGCATGTGAACGTTTTCCCTCCCTCCTGCTATCTCGCAATGCCTGCTTTTTACGACGGCCCTACTAACTTACTGTGCCTCTGGCTGCGTGCCTCTTGACCAGGCCACATAAACTGAGCATGACATGACAGCCCACGGCATTAACGCCTGGGCTCCACCAGGTGGAAGCCCTTTTGAAGCATTTCCTTTTCACCAGGTGCTCTCCTAAACCCAAAGGCAGCTTGGAGATAGGACCATGTCCAATCAATTATCTCCTCTATTTCATCTCATGAATGTTTTCTGTTAACAAATCAACACCTTGGTTTAAAAGACATGTGTGGCCGAGTACAGTGGCTCCGCCTGTAATCCTAGCACTCTGGGAGACCGAGGTGGAAGGACTGGACTGAGCTCAGGAGTCTGAGACCAGCCTGAGCAAGAGCGAGACCCCGTCTCTACTAAAAATAGAAAAATCAGCAGGGCGTGGTAGCGCACGCCTGTTGTCCCAGCTACTTCCGAGGCTGAGGCAGGAGGCTCGTTTGAGCCCAGGAGTTTGAAGTTGCAAGTGAGCTACCATGATGATGACACCACTGCACTCTACCTGGGGTGACAAAGCAAGACTCTGTCTGCAAAAAAACAAACATAAAAAAGACATGTGGCTGTTGTAAGGAGAAGAGATTCAGGAAGCAATGATTAATTCAAGAATTCTGACTGAAATGATTATTTTTTTCATTTAATTATGAAATGTGAGTTATATGAATTTAAGCATTTTCCCAAGTTATTAAAAATTATTCAAAAACATGCTTTTAAGTGTCCATGTAATTTATACCTCATAGAAATGCAAATTATTAAACTATTCCTCTCATTTTTGGAATTCCAGATAGTTTTCATTTTTTTCGTTATTGCAAATATCACTATGAGTGACATATCTAAATATCAGATTGTCTGAATTTCTGAATGTTTTCTTAGGTTCCTAGAAAAAGAATTACTCAGTGAAATGGAATGAAGTTTAAGGGTCCTGATGACTTTCTAGAAAGGCTGCAGCAATTTACATTCTTTCCAGTAGCATGAGTGTCTGTTTAATTTAATTACCAACTTTATCACAGGCGCAAAAAAATATACTTGCACCTCACAGATCTTAACAAAATTCCACCAGTGATGACCAAACTTAGCAGATTTTCCTTATACAGAAGATAGTGAACAGCTTGCTGTTTTTCACATACCAAGAGAGATGGATTTAATATAAGTTTACCATCAAATGGCCCTCACTGGGCCAGACTGAGTGACATGTGGACACTGGGGGAATTGTAGCTTGCCCCTGGGGTCTGAACATGGAAAAAGGTGTGGGGGAATTCACAATTAATCCCTATATCAGCACAAGAAAAACCACTGATTATTTGCAGGCTGATAATTCAGCTTTCAGAATACTGAGGCCTTGTGTTGCTTTTTCTCATGGTATTTTCCTATTTCTTGGACAGTTTATTTTTCCTCAGCATGACCTCAGAGAACAGAAAGAGATGTGAAGACAAAACCAAATCAGATTAGCCGATGATAATGGCTAACCTGCACGTGTACTTACAGTGAGTCACCTGCGGTGCCAGGTGCCTTGCACGCATTGTCTCATTTCACACAGAGTGCACTGGTATAAAAACTGGTGGCTGGCAAGTATAAAGGATGTGCTCACTCATCAGTCCTCTTTCTACCCTAACGCGTTTGTAGGGAGTTGAGCTTGCGAATTGCAAAGATCTATTCAGGCCTAGTGTCTTATTACCACGATGACTCCAAGTCTAGCTATAAATCACAAACTTTATCTTTCCATTCTTTTGCCAGCAACATCTATAGCATATATGCAAATCAGGGAAAATAGTGTAAATAATGTCCAAGGAAATTCGAGATAATAATAAACCCTTTGAAGGTCCTATAGTGGCACAAGGGTGGCTGTATCTCTTAGAGCACAACACAGAGGTGAGAGTCTGTTATATGACACAAAACAGGGTATACATGAAGGAAGACATGAAGACACATACACAATGCATACTTTAAAAACAAACTTACACACACATTCTTCCCAAATGTTACTACAAATTAGGAAAGCTAAAGCAGGGCTCACAGTCCTGAGAGTTCCTTTCCATTTATAGCTTTTTCTAATAATTTTCTTTCTCTTTCCCTTTTATATGTATTTTATCTTACAGGATAATTGGTGCAGAGAATGCCACAATTTTCATATGCCAATAAAAGAAAATTGAAGAGATGCTTGTTTGTCTTCTGGAATGAAATAACCTTACTCTTTCAAATAGCTGAGGTTTGTAGGGTAAGGGTATAAAAAATTTTAGTTTCATTTTGAGAGTGAGTTAAATTGATCTTTCCCAACAATTTTACCTAGAAATAAGGGGTAGTTTCTATCAAAATGATCAAAACCCAAAAAGGCCAAAAATGTATCAAGAAGTGGAACATTTCCTTTACTGTGGCTTCTCTTTATAATTTTAGTAGCATTCTCCTGATAATTAGGGTTCAAAGTGGGTATAGTGGCTTATAAATGATTTTTCTTTGTCACAATCAGATATATGGTTCATTTTATAAGCATACCAGGACTACATGGTGTGAAAAATAAAGTGATCATAGAGGAAATAACCCCTCAAAGAGCTGACTTTGTTTTTTCGAAAGGGTCTAATTACTTTGGGGGAAAACACAAAAAAACAAACCACCACTAATCACACAAATGATTACCAGAAGCTCTTTAGATACTCAAACTGTACAACTAGCATTTGTAAAGCTAATTACAAATTTGGATTCTCTCATTTTAAAAATACATTTTGAAGCAGCCCACTTCTGTTTCAATTCTAAACCAAAGTCTGCGCAACTGGCACACTGTCAAAGTGAAAAAATAAATAAATAAAATACATCACTTGAACAAAGTTATTACTTTCAATGTCACTAAATCCTGAACTGCAAAATACCACAGGCTAACAGCGAATGATACCACATGGTTATATTATCTTACATTTACAAAAGAGCTCATGGCTTCCCAAGCCATAGAGATGTAGGCCTTTTCTCTCATAGTAGCTTCATTATGTTGGGCAAGCCACTTGCTACCTCGGAGCCCAACACCTCTCTCAGGTTCTTGTGAAGATTAAATGAGAATGTATACAAGAGTGTTTTTTGCAAATTATAAGACATACATAAAATGCTGGGTATCATTCTTTTTATTAAGAACTTTGTGAGGCAAGAAGATATAAATCCCCATTTCACAGTTCAGGAAACTGACACAGGAAGATGTAATGACAACAAAACAAGTACGGAGTTAGGAGATTTGAATTTCATTTCTGAACTGGCCACAAACTAGCCAAGTGACTGTAGGACTTATTCTCTTTCGTAAAATGACAGGGTTGGATGTGATGACTTTAAGGTCTTCCTGAGGCCAATGGTTCTCTGGCCTGGGAGTTGGCAATGGCAGTTATGGGGGAGCCTTAGGAAAGACTCCTAGTAGTCCTTCCTGGAGGCCAAGGTACAATGAAGCCAGGGGCAGCACGCAGCAATCTGAGGCCTGCAGTTCTGGGGCAGGTCCTTGAGAAGCCCCCAACCCTTGCGGATGGGATGGACATTAACTATTAATAACTCATTCTGTTGGACTGAGGAGAGGTTGCGGGAATTCTAGGGGAATGGCCGGGGGCTTCTGAGTTACTGGAAGAAGGTACTGGAGGAGCTTAAAGCAGGTCTTTATTAACTGGTACATATATTTCACTATTTTGACAACTGGTGCAGCCAAGTAACTGTATGCCAACTGAATGTCAGTCTTGCTAACAGTCTTGTTGTTTGGCTATCAGTCTGAAAGAGATATCCAACTCTATGGGCCACTTGCCTTTCTTGGCTGAATTCCCACAGTGTGGGAGGAGAGGTGTAAAAGGGCTATTATTGGTATTATGAGTGCACATCTGCATATCAGGGCCACATAGGAATTTCATTTTGAAAAGACTGGGCTGCTAACTTAGGCTTCTACTAATGATATTTTTTTCCCCTTAGAGATGGAGTCTTGCCATGTTGCCCAGGTTTGCCTCAAACTCCTGGGCTCAAGCGATCTTCCTGCCTCAGCCTCCCAAGTAGCTGGGACTACAAGAGTATACCACTGTGCCTGACTTCTTTGCTAATGATTCTCTACCAGTTGCTAACATAACTTTCTCTGATAATGGAAATATTCAATATCTGTGCTGTCCAATATGGTAGCCACCAGCCACACGTGGCTACTGAGCACTGGAAATGTACCTAGTGCAAACGAGGAACTAAATTTTTAACTTTACTCAATTTAAATTAATTTAAATTTAAATAGTCACATGCAGTTAGTGGTTACCTAATTGAACAGTGCAGCCCTAGGCTGCCTCACATACCAGTTTTCTGGAACCTATGTCAGACCCCAGAAGCCCACAGGACAATACCCAATACATTTCGTAAGTGAGTATTTACTTCTGTCCTCCTAGGTGCTGGGCACCATTTGGGTGTCTCAAAACAATGGTGAATAAGAGAGCCACGGACACTTCCTGCCCCCATGGCGTTTTTGCAGCTAGATTGATTTCCAAAGACCTCACAAACTCTTGAAGTGGCTCACCAGACTTCTCTTAGGAAAAGGTGGGTGAGGAGATATGGTAATGCTACACTAAGCATGAAAACACTGCTTTTTCATTTCTTCATATTTACTGTTAGAGAAGTTGGGGGAAATTTAAAAAGAAGTATCTAAATGGTTACTATTCATTCACTTACAAGTAAAGCAACATATCCCAGATAGGGGAAATTATCTGCAAGTAATTACCTCTTGCATAATCTTACACTTACTTAAAAGGAAAAGTCAGAGAAACCATATTCTTAAGCTAAGAAAAAAAGTTAAATGGTATTTAGTTACAGCAATAGTCATGAAAAGTACAAGAGGGTCTCCAGCTGAAAACAGTCAGCAAGGGAACATTTATACCAATTAGTTGTGAAATGATCAGGTTTTCTAGAAGGTACTTCTTGTATAAGTAAGGCTGATTGCATTCTTTATCCCTACAACTCAATTCTTAGCTAAGATTTTCTTAGTGGCTTTAATAAGATTTGATGAATAAAGTCCTATTTGCCTTTCTCCAGGAAACTATAGTTGGAGGTATTTTTATCTACATCACAAATCTCATACTAACATAATTCTAAGAAACACAAAAGTGGTTTAACGATCTTCCAATTTCCAGTATTGCTCCTCATGTCCTCTTGTCAATCCTCTCCCATCCTAATTGCCTCTTCCTATCTTACTGGGATCTGGAGTGTTACTAAGAACACAAAATAAAATACTCAGGATTGCTTTAGGCTCTTGTTTGAACCTAAATCCAAGTTTGTCTCAACTTCAAGGACAGGACATCATGCTTTAGGATACAGTGTTTTTTTTTTTTTTTTTTTTTTTTTTGAGACGGGGTCTCGCTCTTGGTCAGGCTGGTTTCGAACTCCTGACCTTGAGCTATCCACCCGCCTCGGCCTCCCAGAGTGCTAGGATTACAGGCGTGAGCCACTGCGCCCGGCCAGGATACAGTGTTTTTAAGCTACCTTTTTCCATTTTATTAATATTACCACTTGAGATGAAAGATTCACCAAGTCAAACAACCGGATTTTATGCAGCATCCCAATGGGATCATACATGGATGAGACCAGTGAGTCAATCTCAACTACCTTCAAAATGCCTCTTCTGGTCCCCCTGCCCCAAATCAGACTCCAGATTTTTAGGGCTAATAAATGACTCTTCCACATCTACACACACACACACACACACTCTCTCTCTCTCTCTCTTTCTCTCTCTCTCTCCATCACTTGTTCCCTCTGAATTGAGTAGAAGGACAATTTACAATGGTCAGAAAACAAGAGTTCAAAATTTAGTTCCAAAAATACAAATCACATTTAGAGACTATTCTCTCCAAAAGAGGTCAAATCTCAAATGTTTTGCTGGTCCCGGGCTGTATAAAATATTACTGAAAATTTGATGACAGCTTTAGAGACAAAGATGCTGACTGTGAGTGGCTCTGGTCCTTATACATACAGAAAGACTAAATGGAATAGTCACACGCCATTTTATGGCCAGAGGGCTTTAAAGAGAAAAAGGTCAACTGATGGTAATTTTTTGGAAATTTAGAGACAAATTTTTAAAAAAACATCTACGTTTCAAACAGACTTTAAACAGTCACTTGTATAAGACAGTAGACCTTTGAATCATAGATCTTGTGGCTTTTCTGTTTTGTTCTACTGGCATGGGAAGGTGAAGTAAGGAAATGTGCTTTTTTGCTGCAAAAGAGAAAGAAGGGGGGGAGGAGATGCAGCCATTTCAGACAGGATGGAGAAAATTAATTAAGATAAAACAGCTTTGAAAGTTTCCACTTACACATTTCAAGTGCTGGGAGCAAGTTATTCTAGTTGGAGAACCTCAGCTAGAAAATTCACTTCTTTGATATTCAAGGTGTTTAAGTTCCCAAGTAAAGTGGAGAGGTTATCAGATTTTCACTTCTATTGTAAAAGGATGGTGCAATCAGAACTACTTGCCACTAACAACTGGGAAAAGAGAAAAAGTTAAAAAGAAATAAGTGTTGAAAATATGTAACCTGAAATAATTTTGGGGTTTCTACTGTAGACTTTATATATATAAAAATGGAATACTAGCCTGTAGTACTGCATCATCAACATCATCATCATTTCCATTTACTGGAAACTTCATTTGTTAGAAATGGTGCTAGGCGTTTTATTAATATTAGCCCATCTGGTGGATAAGAGAACCCTGACTCGGAGAGTCAAGGTGCCTTGCCTAAGGCCACACTGCTGGAGAGGGGAGGACATGTGCTCTGACTCCAAGCCTGCCTGACTCTGAAGGCTACCCACTGCCATCCACCACAATTTGGGGAGATGACATCCCTCTCCCCAAAAGGCAACATGACCACTTTTCCCCTATTCTACCAGTAAAATGTCAAAGCAAAGTGACAAAGCTGTAGGTCCTACAGCAATTTAACTATTTGTGTAAAAAGAGTTGATTAGCTTGTTAGTGCTAAAATGGTTGTTTCATGAAGTGTAATCTCTCACTTGTTATACTTCAGCACCCTTTCTGTTCCTTGACTACACCCTTTCTGTTCCTTGCCTGGCCTTGCCACTTGTGTACCTCCCTGCCTGGAATTCCCTTCCCCCCACCCTTAGCCTAGCTGGTTACTTCTCCTCCACTAGGTCTAGCTCAAATATGTCACCTCCTCAGAGACCTGTCCCTCTTAACATGCTTTGTCCTCTCCCTGACAGCTAATGTATCACCCTGTTTGGTTCCATCAGGGGATTATAAAAATCCACATGTTTATTTACTGTATACTTACCTATCTTCCCTCCAGATCTATGTAAGACCCCTGGTGGCAGGGACCTAGCTTCTCTTGTTCACCACCAATACCTGGCAATTGGAGGAGTGCTTGGCACAAACTTGACGAATGAATGAATATATGAAGGAACACCAGTGTCTATAGACTGCAGCGACAGAAGCATAGAAAGGGACAGGTGGAGGAGACACACCACCCTGGGATCTGTCTGCCTTCACCAACCCTTGCATCCCAGGCCAGAGTTCACCTGCTCTGAGCTGGAACCCCGCCTGGACTGACCACACACCTGCCCTCAGCCCTCCTCTCCAGCTGCCGCCTCCTGAAACGGCCTCTTCTTCCCCACAGAGGCTCTGCTTCCTGCTGCTCCTTCCTCACATGACAAACTCAGCTTCTCTCTCTGCATTTAGTCTCTATGTTCCCATTACCATCTGCCTTGTGCAGAAATCAATTGTGCTTAATCTTGCTGTGGCCACATACCCTCCAGAGAATCTGGCCCTGTGGTCCCCATAACCATGAGGCACTGTCAGGGCTGACTCTGGGCTCACTGCATCCCTAACCCAGCCTGGTGTCCAGTGCCAGGCTCCTCCTCTGCCCTCCGTCCTGAGCCACCTCAATCCTCTCTTTCGTCACATCCAAGCTCATGAATGACTCTGGGAGGCTGAGAAAGAAAGAGTGGGAAGCAGAGGAGAGTGAAAGTCAGAGCAGCAGAAGTGGCTGTGTCCACACAGGGAGTCTGTGGACTGCGCTTGTCCATATGGGGGTTTTCACACTGTTCCACAGATCACTATATCCCACTATTTTTTAATAGTGGGTTTCAACTATGGATCAGCAGAGCTGAAAGGGACCTTGGAGATCACTGGGTCCAACCCACTCATTTTACTGATGAAGAAGCAAGGTGTAAAGAGAGGGTGGAGGAGGGAGAAAGCAGCATTTACTGAGGGCTTAATGTCTGCTTCCAGATACGTGGCCCCAGGTCCCCTAGGCAGTGAGTGGCAGATGCTTAGATGAGCACTCCCATTCCATACATGCTTGGGCCTATTCCTTACACACTCATATCGTGCGTGGGAAAGGGCTTGACATTTACTACATAAAGATACTTGGAGTTCTATATCAAAAGGTAAAAAAAATGGATTTTCCTTCTATATTATCTGATATACTTTTTTTTCTTGTGGTAAAATATGCAAAGCATAAAATTTACCATTGTAACTATCTTTAAGTGTACTCTCAGTGGCATTAAGTACATTGGTTTTTTTGTGTAATCACCACCACTGTCCATCCAACACATATCCATATCCATCCAATACAAGTGAGTATTTTCTAAATAGTAAATCCAAAATAAGATTGAAAAAGGCCAAAAAAAAAAAGTAGAAAGAAAAGACAGGTATAGAAAATAAACTTTTGAGGTTGCATGTCATCTGACAAAACTTTTCATACAAATTAGGTTCTCTGTGACATAGTCTTCATTATTTTCCTAGTTGTGAAACCGGAACTGTGCGAGTAACAGCCACCAGGTAAAAAGGTAGCTTTTGTTGTTTCTGTAGGTTCTATACTAGTTGTATCCGCTTATGAACGTGTTATGCAACCCAGGACATCGATACAACCTTCCACGCCTCCTCCATAAAAGGACAAGTAAAATAGTATTTCTTGGAAAGACAGGCATTTACCAATGCACTGCATCTAGATGGAGCTGTCTCCGTCACTCCAGTCTGTTTCTAAACAGGGTTTAAAAGTGTTGGCACAGAGCACAAAGAATGTCCCTTAGCTATTCAGCATTTAGATCAGCTTCACAATATATTTAGCAAGATTTTTTTTTCCTTCCCTTCTTGGTTTAATGACCTCAAATGTACCAACATCCTGTCTTACCTAATCCCCTAACAAGTTCTATCAAATGCCAGGACAGAATCAGACAGCACTGCAGGCAGTGAGATCACTCACTAAGAATTCATTTTTATTCCAAAAATTAGGAGTGCCAGACCATTTAACACAATCTATCACATAGCCAGAAAATTAGCCTAGCACTTCAAGAGAAACATCTAAATAATTTTTGAAAACCTTTTTGTCATAGAGCCTTTAAAAACCTCATGACTCTCTTCCCAGAAAAAGATGCATAGACACAAAACATGTGCACATGATAGCACAGGTTCAAGGACCCTTTGAAGCCCATCCAGGGATCCCCTAAGAATCCACAAACCCTAGGCTGCAACTGCCTGTAAAGGAACTCCAGTAAGAGTCCACTTTGACCACAAGCCCCTGTACTGGATCCTAGTCCTTGGATTGCTCCAGGGTGACTTCCGCCAGTGCCACTTTAGTCCCTGGAAGAGAAATGACTTTTCTTCTTTCAGCTTTAGGAACATCCCTACGTGGCTTCTGGTCAAACTTATTGCCAACAGGGCTGTGCCTCTTACTGAGTCAGCCAGCTGTTCTGGGAACATTCGCTTCTTTTACCAGGCTATGACGTGCTTGCTGTGCCCCGATGTTCTGAGGTTCTGCTCTTCCATTTGCCATCTTGGATCCTGTGGTCCCCTCTGTCTTCCTGTCACTTTCCTGGCTAGTCCTTGTGGTACTCTTATTTAAAAAATTAAACCTGATTTTTTTTTCTTTACCATAAAAGTAACAGTCTTCCCTATGTGTTTAATTCTTTTGTTTTTTTCTCCAAAAGCATCCTTTAACCTTCATACTTTTGCCCTTGGAAAGACTCTGCCATCTCCAAGCAGCAGGTCCTGCCGTTCTCTGTCCAGCCTGCCACAAGGTTACTTCTCTGGGAGCAGTGTTGCCCAACGGGTAGGGAATAAGCCTAATGTCAGACAGACCCAGGTCTAATCCCAACAGAGTGGCTGACTCACTTTGGCTAAACTAATCTAAGCAAAGGCTCAATTTCTCAATACAAACAAATCAAGATGATAATATCAACCTATAGGGTTTTTTTAAAAAGGAAGATCAAATGAACGAATACACGCACAGTTCCCGAGACACAGAAGGTGCCTAGTAAATTGTGGTGCCCATTTCTTTCCTCTCTAACTCTTCACATATGGGATTCAGCATACATTGTGCATTTTATTTTATTTTAATTATTTCAAAATACTAAGGGGGTACAAATGTTTTTGTTACTTGAGTGGCTTTTGTAAACATTGCGCATTTCGAAGCAACTCCTGCTGCTTTCTGTTAGGCGGCCAGGACCATTTATGTTTGGACTCTTAGATATTTTTTAACAGGTTTATTGAGATATAATTCACATACCCCCATAAAGTTCACATCTTTAAAGTGTACAATTCAGTGGTTTTCAGTATATTCACAGAGTTGTGCAACCATCGCCACTATCTAATGCCAGAATATTTTCATCATTCCAAACCCCATACCCATAGCAGTTACTCTTCATTTCCTCTTCCCCTCAGCCTTTGGCAGCCACCAGTCTACTTTCTGTCTCTATGGATTTGCCTATTCTGCACATTTCACATAAGGAGAATCATAACTACGTGGCCTTTTATGTCTGGCTTCTTTCACTCAGCATGATATTTTCAAGGTTCACCCATGATGCAGCAAGTATCAATACTTCATTCATTTTTATGGCTGCATAATAATCCACTGTATGCACACACCACATTCTGCTTATTTATTGTTTGATGGACATTTGGGTCGTTTCCACTTTTTGGCTATTATGATTAACGTTGCTAAGAACATCTGTTACAGTTGGATGTATTTGGACATATGGTGTTAGTTTGCTTGGATGTATACCTGGGAGTGGAACTGCTGGGTGTGATGGTTAATTTTGTGTGTCAACTTGGCAAGGCCACAGTACCCAGATACTGTTCAAGCATGTTTGGATGTTGCTGTAAGGTATTTTTTAGATGAGATTAATATTTATATCAGTAGTTTTTGAAAAGCATATTACTCTCCAGGATGTATGCGGGCCTCATCCAATTAGTTGAAGGCTTTAAGAAAAAAGACTGACCTCTGCTGAAGAAGAGGGAAATCTGACAGATTTCCTTAGGACTCTACCTGCAACATCGACTTTTCTTTGGGTCTCCAGCCTGCTGGCCTACCCTGCAGATTTTGGACTTGCCAGCCTCCACAATCATGTGAGCCAATTCCTTAAAATAAATCTATCCTCCTTCTCCCTTCTTTCTCCCTCTCTCCCTATACACACCTATGCCACACACACCCACTGGTTCTATTTCTTTATCCCAGCACAATTTGTTGAAAAGATTCTTTCTCCACCAGTTTGTACTGGCACCCTTCTTGAAAAAACTTTGACCATAAACATAAGGGTTTATTTCTGGACTTTCAATTTTATTCCATTGTCTATCCTACAATTATACTGTATCCAAAACTACACTGTCTTGATTACTTTAGCTTTGTAGTATGTTTTGGAATAAGGAAGTGTGAGCCCTTTAATTTTGTTCTTCTTTTTCAAGATTGTTTTAGCTATTCTGGGTTCCTTGCATTTCCATAGGAATTTTTAAATTAGCCTGTTAATTTCTGCAAAAAAGCTAGCTGGGATTTTGATAGGGATTGTGCCGAATGTGTACACCAGTTATGGGTAATACTGCCATCTTAACAAGTCTTCTGATCTACGAACATTGGATGTCTTTCCATTTATTTAGGTTTGTAAAATTTCTTTCTGTAGTGTTCTGTAGTTTTTAGTGTTCAAGTCTCATACTTCTTTTCTTGAATTAATGCCTGAATATTTAATTTTTTCTGCTATTGTAAATGGAATTGTTTACTTAGTATAGAAATAAAACTGATTTTTGTATATTGATCTTTTACCTTGCAAACTTGCTGATCTTGTTTATTATTAGTTCCAATAGTTTTTTTGTGTGTGATTTTTAAAAAATGGATTGGAGTCAAGTATTTTTAAGTATCCTAAAGCATAGGAAGATCCTGGCACATAAACCCAGGACTTAGATTTCACTGTAAATACCAAGAGCTCCTGGTACTAGTCCCCCTTCCATGGCACTGGGTGATGCTCCTGCTTCTGGGTCATAGTCTTGGTGGCATTTCTACTGTCACTGACTGCCCATATAATAATTTGGAGAGATAAGTTCCTTGGACTCCAGGGTACATGGTGAGACACAAACCTATTTTCCACAGAAGTGGTATTATAAAGAGAGGCCAGGTTTCCAGCCCATCCCCTAAAGTCTATTAAATGAGCATTACTAGGTGAGGATGCCACAGGGTCTGGCATCATTATTCTCAAAGAGAGAAATTTCAAGGTTTGTTTCAATGGGAAACCACAGAATGAGCCTTCACAAAAGAACCTTCCTATCAGTAGAGGCTTCTTATGAATTCTGCTAACCTACTTCTTTCCAGTCAGGGCAGACTCCCAATGTACAATACTGTGAGGGACAGTGATGGTTATTTTCACAAAAACTGCTAAATTTGACACAAAATATATGTCCTTTTTTTTTTGCCAGACTACATTTTGCTTCAGGTTTAAAAACTGATTTCCAGCCAGCATTTGGAGACCTACTTTGCATCTTGATCCATGAGTCACTGATTTGAGCATGCATTTGCCCAGAATACACGGGCATGTGAAAGGATCAAAATATCACACTTTGATTGATTTAGAAAGTTATTTTCTACCACCACACAGTCTGAGAGTTTCTATGCTGCATCTGACTAACTGGGGAGGTGCAGCAGCAGAGAGTGCTGGGAGCTGCCGTGTGGAAGACCTGTCCCTCCTTTCAGGTACCAAGATCCAGGGAGCAAAAACTTCGGCTCCCCATGGCAAAGTGCGTCCGCGTGACCCTCATCTGAGCACAATCTGGGTGCCAGAGTCATCTTTTGAAGGGATCCTGGTATTTCGGTTTGACAAAAATCGAGAAACATTTTAGAAAGAAAATCGGATTTGTGTGTAAATGAAGAATATTCCTGAAAAGAAACTCTGTTACGAAACTGAAATCTGGAGACCGCGGTGGTGCTAAGTTGAGTCATCAGTTCCCTTTACACCCTAATAATTGACGGCACTTTGATCACAATGACTGCTCTGGGTGATGCTTTTTTGTTTGCTTTTTTAAGTACTTCCTTGTGTAAACAGGTTGTCTCACTATCATCTTGCAAACATGTTTACATTTGGGGGAGCATGGAAAACATCTGTTAGAAACAGATTTCACGCTTTTCTGTCAATTTAGGGAAATCTGAATCATATTTCTTGGTAATATATAAAAGCCCCTGGAGAGTTAAATGAAGTTCCACTGGAAAGGGGACTAATGGGATATTGTGATTGCTCTTTGCATATGTATTTAAAAATTTGTCCTGAAAACATCCATTTGAAGTAGTTAAAAACAGGCATTAATTATTGTCCATTTTTGTAGATGGAGACAACAAAGTATAAACAGGTTCAGAGGCCTGGCCAGTGACTAAGAAAGTAGCAAAGAGTGGCTACACACATTCACAGGCCTTTTGATGTATATATTGACCTTTCATCAGGACCAAAAAATCCTGGGGTACCAAGGGTCCTCTGATATTATTTCCAAAAAATGTTACAATCCTTCACAATTTTCCTGGGAAGATCATTTATTCTGGAGAGGGCAAAGGAGGGGCTAAGTGACAGACCCTAAATAGAGCAGTTTCTTTGCCCAGGTCTCGAGTCAGAGATCTAGGTGTGTGTGGAGAGGCCGGGGCATGCAGAAGGGAACAGGAACGAAGCTGGAAGGACAGCCTGAACAAACAAGACGACTTCAGGCAAAACGCCCTACTGAGACATCCATACCGAGCCTGCTCCTGCCGTGCCCAGAAGCACGCCGCTCCTCTTAGAAGCCTGCGCCAACTCGCTCTGGCCCTTACAGTCTAGGCAGGAGCGGTCTCTGAGTGAATAAAAATAACTGTCGTCATGAGGGAATGGGAGATGCAGCAGATTTTATTTAAATGCTCCACAGGCAGCATAGCCCTTAGATCTGGGCAAGAAGGGCCCTTCCCTCCTTCAGCCACGCCAAGGAACCACTGCCCCCAACCCTGACTCGAACTTGTGACCTCCCCCTTCAATGCTTCAGAGTTTCCTTCCCAAGTGGTCCCAAGTGAGCTTCCAGAGTCAATGGAGCGCTTTTCCCTGGGTCCTTCCTTCTCCCTTGGGTGGGCCATCCCACCTGAAGAGTGAGCAAATGGCCAAATGCAGCTATTTACAGAGACGTGGATTTCCTTGGACATGCGGATTGGGGTGTCCATGTGCATGTATCGAGGCCCCTGCAGGATGGAGGGAGTTGGGGAGCAGGAAAGAAGGGAGAGTGTGTGTACTGGTTTCCCCTATGGCACCATGTTCCCGTCTGTAACTCTAAGGAGACTGAGAATTCCAAATTAAAGCCTGGCCTTAAATTTATGAAAGGTAATGACATCAATGACAGAAGGACAGAAACATATATTATGCAACCAGTCTATCAGCTTGACTTACAACATTTTAATATGTAATATAGCACATGAACTTCAATTGTGCCCGTGTCCCGAGCCCTGCAAATATTGGAGCCAGACCTGTCTAGGGGCCACATGGCTCAGGGCTGGGCACTCTGCAGCCTGCAGGTGTGCATGGTGCACACTCAGCACTGCAGACACTGACCCTCTGCGTGAGGAAGTGGAGGTGGCTGCAAAGCACTTTCAGAATATCAGGGTGTTCACACACAAAGGTTTCCTTCACTTGTTGTTTTGGGAAGACTATGCTAAAGAGAGCTTAGCCAAGTATTTTCCTGTTTGGCTGTAGCCAAATACATCAGAGTTTTGCTATGGGTTAAGCAAACTTTAATCTTTAAAAAAAATCACCTAATACTTTAATCTCTTGTGGGTTCTTTTTTCATGCATACTTTATAACGTATATATCAGCAGCTAAACGACTTGATGGTACCAGTGGGAACCAAACCAAAAGCAGTTATACACAACATGTGAGGACCAAAACACAGGCAGGAAAATAAAAATACCAATGAATGTTAGGCTGAACTGTAAGAAATAATTAAGTAGCTGTACATCAAATGCACGAATATGATTCATTTTTAAAGGCCCACACATGTTACACCCACTTTCAGGAGTTTCCCAAAGTAATTTAAAACCACTTGATGTTGCTTCCTGTTTTTCAGTCCTTTTATCTGTTTATGGGGGTGGCAATTTTATGGTTACGAACTGAACAGGAGAAAAGAGAAGGATGGGGCAATTTTCCTGGTTTTAGTCATCAAAATCTGCTTTAAAAGGCCTAATTTGTAGACTTTAAATTCCAAAAATTGGGACTCCATGCTTCAAAATAATCATTTAAAGCTCATCCCATGTTATAAGCATAGTCTGCATCAACATTTTCTCTTGGAGTTAATGAACCTCTCGCATCAACTCTGTGCTCCCTGTTCTCTCCAAAGCTCCCTTCTGGAGCAACCGAGCTTCAGAAGGGGAATTAGAAAACTGAGGGTAGAGGGGCTCACTGGCTTTGGTCAGTGTTCAATACATTTTCCTTTTCCTCCTTAAAAGAAGGACAGGAAAGGGCCTTTTCATATTTTGAAGCTGAAGTTTCAAAAAAGCTAGAACATTTCAAAGATATTTATTCCATAAAATTATCCTCAGGTACCAAAAGCAGCTCTAGAGAAGTGACCACCTCTTCTTATCTGGCCTTCATAGCTCACTATTTTAATCAAGTAGATGGTTAATGAAAAGCAAACCTACACTTATCATGAAATATTAACAAATACAGTCATGTACTGCATAATGATGTTTTGGTCAGTGATGGACCGCATATATGACAGTGGTCTCATAAGATAATATTATATTTTACTGTACCTTTTCTATGTTTGCATATATACATACCACTGTTATAACTGCCCACAGTTTTCAGTATAATAACATGCTGTCGTGCTATACAGGTTTATAGCCTAGGAGCAATAGGCTGTATATGTCACAAGGCCTAGATGTGCGGTAGGCCATACCATCTAGGACACTATGATGTTCACGCAGCAATGAAATCACTTAATGGTGCATTTCTCAGAATGTATATTAAGCAATGCATGACTGTACAATCGTAAGGTGAGAGGCATTTTTGGGATCAGCTAGTACGATCTGCCATCCAAGGCTTGACCACCAAGTGGCCGATTCTGACTAAACACCTCTAATGAGAAGAAATGTACCGCCAATTCCACTTTGGAAAGTTATTTAACACATACACGATATTATTGCATACATCATCGTAGAGGTCTCTGTGAGGCAAATCTGCCTCCTTGTCACCTAAAAACACTGCTCTGCCCTCCGGGGCAACGCACCTACACACATGGTAGGGAGCAAGTGTGGCTCCACCTCTTCTCTTTACCCAAGACTTTTCTTTGGGTAATTATTTCTAATTCCTTCAGATGTCACTTGGGACATGATTTCAAGTTCTCTCACTATCATTGCCGTGGGCCATTGTCCTTTGAAAAAAATTTAAGCTCTAAACTTTAAAATAATCATTTCCATTTAATACCACGTAAAAGCCCACAATACATTTGCCAACATATCCATCAAAAGGTGATCTCAGATACAGCACAATTTTAAAACCAGCAAGGACCAGAAAGAACCATCTATCACCTTCTTAGTCCTTCAAAGCAGTCCACAATTTCATAAATGTTCTTGGCAGCTCCATCACATCACTGACTAGGATTGAGCTTACAGAAATGAAACTCTTCAAGGACCTTTCATATGTTGCTACTGCGTTTTATTTCCCACATTCTCTATTTGTGACTGGGGAGGGGGGAGATACAACTGTAGGTCATGGCACTTATTCCTATTATTAAATGTCAACTCGCTCAGGTCTAGTCCCTTTTTTCCCCTTCTTTTTACTGTCTGTTCACTCAGTGGCAAAGGAGCACATGAAAGAGAATTGTGCTCAAGGGATTTTTTTTTCATGAAATTGCACTAGACTTACAAAGCAGTGGGCAGTCAGGGTGAAAACAAACTCAGTAAACAATACCCTTCAAGAATTGGCTCAGTGTGTATTCTGTGTTGAATCCTGCTTGGTAAATTCCGAGAGGAAACTCTGAATAAATATTTGCCGTATTTATTTATTTCTCCTACTGAGAACTAGCTAAGACAAGAGGATGTTTAATGATGAAACAGATTTCAGGATTTCTGCTCTCCGCAGCGTCCTGCCCATGGGGCGTGAGGAGTGATACAAGTCCCAGCCTCATAATGAAACCAGACACAGTTCACTTCCTTTTTTTCTTAAACTACCTCCTCACCTGGAGGATGTCTTGAGATGACACAGAGTTAGTCATGTATCACTAACCTGAGATACTGAAGGGAATGAGTGCTACTCATTATCATGAAAAATAATATTCAAAATATCCTCCCAGGAAGATGGACAACATGTTTTTCGGGGATGGAATACAGCCCTGACTAAGCTTGCCTGCTTAAGCTGCTGATCCCCATAGTCTTGCAAGGAGAATGGAGACATTTCAAATCCAGGGCCATTTCCTCTTCCAATTGACATAATAAGGAGAGGTCAAGCAGCATCCAGTCAGAGATGAGTGGATGCCAGGTTACTCTACCACAGCTTATTACTGAAAGTGAGCTACCAAAGAAATCACAAAGCACTGTTTGTCTAATTCTTCCTCCCTCTCCTCCCTCAGTCCCTCAGCTTTTGGGAAACAGCTTAAGTACTGGAGATCAGACAGAGGAGGCCAACTCACAGGCTATTATCAGGTGGGCTCTTCACTTCCACAGCCCAGAAGACGAGAAACAAATGGCTGGGGCAACAGACAATGTCTACCATCTCTCTAGACTCAGGCAAGTGAAAAACCAACCAACCAATCAAATGCAGAACCTAGGCCCTTCTTGTCTTAGAGCCTTCCAGAACTTTCTTCAGTTTTAGTTGTTTCCTACTGTCAACCTTTTTATTGACAACACAGGGATGATCTGCCCCATTCTTAGGCTTTCTATTTGCTCCTCCTTCTCCTATCAGAAATCAATCACTATTCTTGAGCTCTGGATCACATTCCCTCTCCCTCACTTACATAATCTATTCACGAGTTTACCCTCACTCTCCCTGTGACATCAATTTTTCTTTCTCTTGGTCCATTTCCATTGGCAAACAAGCATGTTTAACATCTCCCATCTTAAAATCCCTTCCTGACTTCAAAGCTTCCTCCAGATACCAGCTCCTTCCTCTGCCCCTGTTCGGAAGAACACCCTCAAAAGAGTTATCAATACTTGTTGCCTTTATTCCCTGACTTCTAATTCTCTCCTTCACCTGTTATAAGTATGTTTTCGGGTTACTCCAGACAAACTGCTTTTGTCAAGGTCACCAATGATCTCTGCCTTGCCAATTCCATGCTCAACTGTCTCCTCTCATCTTATGTGACTTCTTGGCATCATTTGACTTTAGTTGCCAACTTCCTCCATGAAACCACTTCTCCTCATGGCGCCAGGGGCATCATGCTGTCCTGCCTTCTCATCTGCCTCACCTGGGATGCCTTCTTGGCTGCCTTGGTGGCTGGCTCCTCATCCTCTGCTCACCCTCCAAACGTCCATGTGTTTCAGAGTTCCCTCCCTGGACTGTCTCTCTTCTCTCACTGCACTCACTCCCAGGCCGGTGGCTTTTGTTACCTGCAATGCTATGGACTCCCAGATGGAGTATATGTTGCCCTGACCTCTTCTCTAATGTCAATATCCAATTTCCTGCTCAGCATCTTAACTTGTGTACCTCCAACACACATCTCAAACATAACATAGCCCAAAAAGAATTCTTGGTTCCACAGTCTCTCCAAAACTGCTTTTCTCCAGTTTTTTCATCACAGCTGCTTGGGAAAAATATCTGAAGATGAATCGAAGAGAATATGAAGACTTCTATCTGCCCTACCTCCATAATCCATCTCCAACGGAACTATTAATACTTTTCATTAGGTTGGTATTTCTCAAACACGTTGGTCTGAGGACTCCTTTACACCCTTCACAATTAATAAAGATCACATAGAGTTCTTGATGATGGGGGTTATATCAATTGATATTTACCATATTAGAAATTAAAACAGAAGTTTTAAAAATATAGAATTCATTTTATTTGTAATAACAATGGAGTTACTACATATTAACAAAAATAACATATTTTATGAAAAACTTTATTTTCCAAAACAAGAGTGAAACGAGTAGCAGTGACATTTTTGCAAATCTCTTTAGTGTCTGGCTTAATAGAGGACTGTTGGGTTCTCATATCTATTTCTACATTCAATCTGCTGCAATATGGTGTTTTGACTGAAGGATGTGAAGAAAATCTAGCTGCACGCATATATGTAGTTGGAAATGGGCAAAGTATTTAATAGCCTTTTGATAACTGTGGATACTCCTCTTTAACTCTACACTAGAACTCAACAAATGGTAGTTTATAAATGTGGAATCTGAAATATGGAACCTGAAATCCTACGAAGAAACTTTTACTCTTCTGCTTCATTAAAATCTATTGGTCTTTCTCGTGCTTTGAATGCACCTTTTAGCTTTGCATGATTTTATAACATCACACATTGGCCATTTGGAAATACTTGTTCACTAAGTGCAGAGATCTTCCGAATGTTCATACATTTCATGATCCAATACCAAAAGCTCCACACTTATTAGTACTATCATCAATCTTATCAGAAAAAGTCCTTTATGCATTAGGAAGTCATCAAGTTCTACTGTGGCAGCTACCACATTTTCCAAAATCCTGATTTTTGTTTCAAGTCCAATTTTATCATTGGCAACAAATATTGTCAGTTGTTTCCTTGAAGTGTCAGGACACTTCATTCATTTTTGAGAAATTATCTGTCAAATAAATACCCAAATCTGAATAACTTGAGTTTGTCTGTTAGTTGTTCTCCGTAAGTCATATTGGCATTCTGTGAAAAAAGGAGCCAGCTCAGCTTGGCACTCAAACACCTGCACATGGGTTTTTCCTTGAGACAACCATCATATACGGGTATGTGGCAGAAATGCTTTATGTGCCCTTCCCATTTTGTCACACAGAATATTAAAAAGACATCACTTGAGTTGAGATTTAATAACAATGATAATTGTTACTGCTTCATCACGGAGACTATGAAGTAACGCTGGCATTCTGCTCTACCGTGAGCGTGTGGTGGTGAAGAACTAGCACAGTTTGGTGCCACTGCCTTGTTCCATGCTGAGGTGCCGACAGTTTAACCCACCATTACATTTGCACCGGCAGCGCACACACCAACACTGTGAAAAAGACACATGGCAGCCTGGCACGATTATGAAAAGCATTTCGCCTTTGTGTTCCCCCGACAGGATCTCGGGGACCATCAGGAACCCAGAGACTAAACTTTAAGAACTGTGGCACTAGTTTGACATCTTCTGTCCAAGCCAGCACCATCTCTCTCCTGGACTTGTGTAAAAGCCTCCTCTGTGGTCTCTCTGCTTTCACTCTGATCTCTGTAGAAGATTTTCTTCTCCACAGAGCAGCCAGAGTATCATTTGAAAAATGTGCATCAGATACATGGCTCTCCTGCCTGAAATCCATCCTTTAGAATTCTCCCTGCTGTAGAATAGAACCTGAGGTCCTCACACTGGCCTGCAAGGCAAGGGCTTGGCCCATTCTCCTTGAACCTGCCTTCCTCTTACCCTGTCCAGGCACATCTTATGTGCTTCAGCCTGGAAGGCTCCTCTCCTGAGTCTTAGCATGGTAGGGTCCTTCTCCTCCTTTAGGTCTCAACTCCTGTGTCAGGCATTATGTGACCTTCCCATACACACTTCCCCATGCAGTGCCCTACTCTGGGTCACATGGCTCCATTTTATTACCCTCATAGCACTCAACACTCTCCAAAATTATATCAATTCTTCATTTGATTGCTGGTTTATAGTCTGTAATCCTGAAACAGAATGTGAGTTTCCACAAGAGTAGAAATCTTGTCTATTATGCTATGCTGTATCCCTACCCTCTGGGACACTACTTGGAATACTGCAGGTGATTGATTAGTATTTGCTGAATGGCTGCAAGCATGCATGAGCGACAACTGTTGGTATGATACTATGTAGGAAAGCCCTCCATGTACTGCAAAATAACATATACATGTAATGTAAGAGAAATGATGTGCGACAACTTGTAAGGCCCCTCACTAGTACATACTCTGCCTTCTCAAACAGTAGATGACATTATCACCTCATGAATGTTTGCCATCTTGATGACATTTCTATAGATCAATTCGGATGAAAGTCCAAGATCTCACTATCCCTCCTCAAAATGGTCTCCCTGCCACCAGTCCTTTTCTTCTCCAGGCCATCCTCTATAATGTACGTGAATTTTCAACATGAAAACCTGATCATGTCACCTCCTTGCTTCCCCCTGACCTTAGGATGAAGCTCAAATACGGTTTTCAAGGCTGTTCATGTTGAGGATGCTGCATTCTTGCCAGCCTCATCTTTTGGCCCTCCTCCTACCCTGCTCCATGCTCCTGCCACCCTGAACTTTAGTTCTTTTCTCATCTTAGGATTTATATGCTCATACCCTCTCCTTCCCCTCCCCTTCCCCTGCTAACTGCTCCCTCAGGTGTAAGATTAGAAAGTACTTATGCTCAGAACCTTTTCTGACTCTCCCTGTCTGAGTTAGGTTCACTTCTTTTGCAATTCTACAGCATCCTAGACTTCTGCAATCACAGCTTTGTCATTCGTACGACAAATGCTGGTTTATAGTCTCCTTCACTGGACTGTGAGCTCCTTAAGGGCATGGACTCTGCTATTCTGTGCATCACTGAGCCCTGGTACCCCGAATGCTACCGAAGACACAATAGGTTCTCAAAAATAAGCGAACAAAAGAACTAGTCCATGAATCCCACCAAAGACAAAAGAGGTCATTCTAAGGAATGTGTATGTGGTTAGCTTTGCTCTTTATCTTTAATATCTTTGATTCTTCTTAATTCTTGAATTTGATTTTCAGAATTCTTGTTTTAGCTTTCTAGTCTTGTATTTTGGATCAACATATATCTCTCCATTATTCTGTGTTTTTCATACCAAGCAAGAATAAACTTAATTAAGTTTAGGTACTTTTCTTCTAGAGTCTTTTTCACCTTCACTTTTTTCTACTTCATCCTATATTTACAAGCATCTAAAGTTATATATTAAAGTACTCTGTAGTGTTTATTATTGACTATAATAGTTTTTTTATGATTCATTATAGTTTCATTTATTAGGTGGCTATATTTATGGACACTTAAGTCTAATAGACAAGGCAAAGTTCCTTAAAATTAAAATTCCTTACAAAACACTGATGAAAGAAATCACAGATGATACACACAAATAGAAAAACATCCCATGCTCATGGAGTGGAAGAGTAAATATTTTGAAAATGACCATACTGCCCAAAGTAGTCTACATATTCAATGCAATCTCTATTAAAATACCAATGGCATTTTTCACAGAACTAGAAAAAACAATCCTAAAATTCACATGGAACCAAAAAAGAGCTCAAATAGCCAAAGCAATCCTAAGCAAAAAGAACAAATTTGGAGGCATCTCATTATCTGACTTTAAATTATCTTAATATTTCAAGGTGATAGTAATCAAAACAGCATGGTATTGGTATAAAAGTAGACACATAGATCAATGGAATAGAATAGAGAACCTAGAAATAAAGCCAAATACCTATCACCACCTGATCTTCAACAAAGCAGACAACATCATACAATGGAGACAGAACACCCTATTCAATAAATGGTGCTGGGACAACTGGATAGCCACATGCAGAAGAATGAAACTAGATCCCTCTTGCCATCCGTATACAAATTTTAACTCAAGATGGATTAAAAACTTAAACATAAGACCTGAAACCATAAAAATCTAGGAGAAAACCTAGTAGGTATCAGTATAGTATAGTCATTAAAGTGTGTGAGCTGAGGCCTACTCAGACCTGGGTTTGGTTCCAAGCTTTGCCATTTACTACCTACAAGGTATCTAGAAAAAGTTCCTTAACTCCTCTAAATCCACTATTAAAAAATGGGGATAACAGTACTTACCAAATGGGACTTTGGCAAAGATTAAAGGAGATAATACACATAAAGTAAAATTTGAGTCCAGTCCCAAGTACACAGCAAATTTTCAGAACATTTTACCGTAAGTTAAATATTATATTTTATCTTTCAGCATCCTTTGCACAAACATATGATATGGCTCAGCATGTCAAACCTTATTTACATGTAAGGCTTTATGTGGAATTTGTAAGCTTCCATGTGCATATGACATTTGGGATCTTTTATCTACATGCTGTAGCAACTGTCTATATTTGTACCTGTCATGTACTTGTAGCTATGTATAATGTTGGTAACTAAGATATGATTATTCCAGGATCTCCTGGGGGCCCCATTCTTCATGCCTTTACCTTTCAATCAACAACTAAAATATGAAGCCTTAATGAGGAACATAAATGTGAGTAATTCATATACACCAAAAATCAACTTAAACACATATAATGTCCAAAAATTCATTATTTAAAATACTGTACACACTACAGGGGAATGCTTAATTTCAACCTTCCACTTGATTTGTGATATCAGTTTACTGAGCTGTCAATTTAAACTTAAAAGCTTGAAATTTGAATATACAGAATAGCTGAGCAGCTGCAGAAACAACCTTCTAAAAATATATACTACTACACAGCAGCTGGAAAAGCAATTATTTATTGAAAATTTTCAGAATTTGATATTACCCAATAACTGTAAAAGTTGCTGAAAAGACATAATTAACATTTACTTAAGATTCTTAGTGGGTAAAAATATTTTAAATAAAACAAATATTTAGAAATTCTTAGTCACTGGCAAAAACAATCTCTTTTTTCTTCCTTTTTTTATTTCAGCATATTATGGGGGTACAAACATTAAGGTTACATACATTGCCCTTGTCTCCCCTCCCCTCTCGAGTCACAGCTTCAAGCGTGTCCATGCCCCAGATGGTATGCATCACACTCACTATGAGTGTATATACCCATCCCCTCCTCCCCCCTCCCATCTGCCCCACACCCGACAAATGTTTGTTTTCTTTTTTTCTTAACATTTTGGTTACATTTTATATCTTTGCTCCTCCCTAGCAAGGGTTAGAGGTATGCCCTTCCCCTCTACAATGTTCACTACATCCCTCAGATGTGGGACTACCCCTCCAACTCCTGAATCCCTGGTGAACACCACCACCCTTAACAATCTCTTAAATATAATGTTCATCCACCTTGAAAAGAAAACTACTGACTTGGACATTTCCAGATAATTTTGAAGCCCAAGTTAAAGACTCTCAGACATGTATGTGAAAACATATATGCTTTGCTTATCACTGGAATGCTGAATCTGTCAAAATCAGAGAGCTGCTCTTGGTTTGTGTTGTCACAATCTGTCTGTGACTAGACAAATGGGTCTTTCTCAGGTCTGGGGTACATTACTCGGACCCAGGAAAGCCAGCAGAGCACTAGGAGATCCTGATGTGGCAGAAAGACACAGGATCAGAAGTCAGAAGACCTGCCTTTAACCACAACTCCACCTCTTGCTGGCTGTGTGACCGTCTCATTCATTCATTCACCTGTTCATTCTGGGACTAGATTGCTGGGGACATCAATGGACAAGACAGACACACCCCTCACAGAGCTTATTCAATAAGGCTTCACCAGCACCCTAAAAATGGGGAGAGGACCACAGAGATGGGAAGGAATTTAAACCAAACATCACTTAGAAAGTCCATAGTGGTCACCACTCTCACGGAGGGAAAAGTCTTTGGGTTTGTTTCTTTATCCGTAGAATATGAATAGAACACCTGTTTTCCCTACTACAAAAAGGACCAAAGTCTATGAGCATTCAATGATGTGTTATGCAAATTTGAAATGAAAAGAAAAACCTACTTTATCAAAATAAACCGTTAGGAAAACAATTCTCTTAAGTTCAAGGTATTCAGAGCAAAGTTTTCCTATTTCCCAAATATCTTTCATTAATATGTTTATTGGCCCTTCAGAAGAAGCCAAATATTTGCATAACTATAAGTCTCCTTCAAATATTTCAAGTCTTGCTGCAGATCTTACTGTGCCAAAGCAGGGCCCTATGTTTGGCAGACCTTTCAAACCATTTGAAGACTGCTTGCTTTTTGAACAAGTTTTACCTATGAGTTTCTTGGAGCAATTCGGAACATATCCAATAGAAAGTCTTTTAACTGATGAACTTTAATCAACTGGATGGATTAGATTAGTGTTTTCCATCCCTTCTATAAAATATACAGTCCAACACTGTAGTGAAATGAACCTTGGAGGCTGCTCTCTGGGACTCTGGAGTACATCAGCTCTTTCTGGTTGAGCTGCATACTTAAACTGTTAACACCAGCTGTACTTGTTCTCGTAATTAGCAACATTTTATTAAATATTATGTTGGCCAATGAAATATGACTGTGAAAATAAAGTTATTAGTGTGAAAATTTAGTGAAATGAAAGATATGAAATAAGTCATTGAAGGAAATCTGCTATTGAATTCGATATGAATAAGCCAACTGTGAAAGATAGGGGAAATAAAAAAAATTTTAAATGACTTTGTAATCAGATTGTATTGCAAGTGTCTTAAAAAATTCTTCCACTTAAAGAGACTCATGGAAATCATGTAATAATGTGCACGAAAGATGACACAAAATTCCAATCAGCAGATTCAAACTCTAAAAATAAAGGCCTTTGGCCCATATCAAAAGGTTGGCAAATAACTGCTCATTTGTAACTTTAAGTTAAATACATTATTTAGGCAATGTAGAATCTTTATTTATTTATTTATTTATTTATTTATTTATTTTAAATGATTCACCCTTTAACTGATTTTTCAACTAGCCAGAAAACATCGGTCCCAGTCAGGTTAGCTAAGAGGGCCCTGACTGTATAACCAGCCACCAACCCTGGGCATCTCCAGGTAGATGGGGTTCCTTCTTTTTGCTTTTTCTGATTTTTAATTTTCTAACTTGTGGTTGTAATTGCTTATTTAATTTAAAATGTTATATTAATTAAAAATATGTATATATACATTTCAAATATCCTGGAACTAACAGCCTTTGTATATTTTAAGGAAAGGAACAAAGGTCAAATATTTTCACTCACGTGTTGCTTAAATGTTTAGTCATTTTGCCGTTTGTACCCCATTTCTCTGGTGCGAGGCTACCTACTTATTTGTAAGATTGGTTTAGTTGGAATTCAATGAACATGAACCTTCCAAGTAACAAAGGCTGGACCTTTCTAGGTGTAAAGGTTGATTTTGGGGGAGCAAAACCCTACCATGTGTGAACAAGGTTTCCTTTTACTAATCTGGCTCTTCTCCTGCATATTTTGGGAAATGACACAAGAGTAGGCAAAGCACACCATGGGCCAAATACACTTCTCTGCCTGGGCCTTGAAGGGGCTGTGACTCAAAGCACTTCACTGGGGATGTCCAGGGGTTGTGCATGACCAGACATTGGCAAAGCATTTTTGAGAAACCTCCTCCTCAACTGAAAATACTCACTGTGAGAAACCTGTAGCATGTACAGGATCAAGTCGTAAAACACACACCAAAAAAAAAAAAAAAAGAAAGGCTTGCATCATTCTCAGTATCAAACACAGTTCACCCTCCCTTACCAGAACAATAACAACCACCAAAAAAAGGTTTACAGGAAAAGACTGCTGGAAAGCACTAAGATGGGATACATGGCAAGACTCATTTTAGTCTTTTTTTTTTTTTCTTTCTCCTTGAGGGCTTGGGTGAGAAAAGAGACCCTGAACCCATTCAAAGTCCAATTGAACACAACCAATAGACTTACGGTGACATTCTTCTAAAATTTCTACTGAGACATTAGTTTTATTTCTCAGTAAACATGTCTCTAATTTCTACATCCCAAGAAAGCCTGGGAAAAGAATGAATCTCGTGAGGCCACATCTCCTTTAGCGTGTAGGCAAGAAGTGTAGATGTATTCAGAGAGAGCGTTGGGTAGACCTGGCTCCTCCAGCCTCTCTGATGGCCAAGAAAGATGCTCGAGAAAAGGAGGAGACCCACCAGGACAGAACCCTGAGCTCCATGGGGCAGCTGCATTGCTACTGTAGATACTGACTGCCCATGGCAACAGTTTCATTTTTTTTCATGGAAGAACTTCCTATAGTTATAACTAACAAAGAGAAATAAAATCCAAAACTCAACATCAGAGAAAAATAAAACGATAAATCCACAGAAAAATAAAATGGTCAATCCAGAATGTTTTGTTTAACTTCAAAACTGCTGTTGAACTGCTTAGAAGGTGAAATGAGTTGAATTGAGGTCCCCTAAGAAGACATATCTGCATCCTAACTCCTGGAACAAGGAAATGTGACCTTATTGGGGAAAAAAAAAAGGTTTTTGCAGCTATAATTAAGTTGTAGATCTTGAGATGAGTTCATCCTGGATTACCTGGGTGGGCACTAAATCCAATGAGAAGTATCCTTATAAGAGATCGGAGAACACACAGAGAAGGCCATGTGAGGACAGAGGCAGAGATCGGAGTCATGTAGCCACAAGCCGAGGAGCGCCTGGAGCCTCCCCAGAAGCTAGAACAGGCAAGGAAGGATTCTGCCCTAAAGACTCAGGAAGAAGCATGGCCTACAACAACTTGATTTAAGACTCTGGTCTCCAGAACTGTGAGAGAGTAAATGTTGTTTTAAGCACCTTAAGTACATGTGGCCATTTGTTATGGCAGCCCTAGGACACTAACACAGAAGGCTAGGATAGCTTATCAGAAGACAAGTGGAAAAACTTCAAGAAATGTCTACTGGAAGTAGAAATCTTACATGCGAACACCAAGATCCCCTCCCTACCCACCAAAGCACAATGATTCTGAAGGGAGAACGGAGCAGGAGAGAGGGTGGGACCCTCCTCGGAATGCATGCTTGGACCCCAGTGCTGATGAATAAGGCATCTGAAGGCTGGATTGGGGCCAGACCCAGGACGAGTCAGACTCGCCAAAGGCAATTTAAAAATACGCTGACTTCCCCACTTAGGGATGACTGAGTCAGAATTTCTGGGGGTCAGGCTTGAGAATCTGTATTTTTCAAAGTTTCCCATGTGATTCTGATGATCTACCCTCCTGAAAAATGATGGGCCGAGGTCATATGCCCCTCCCTTCAACATTTGAGAAGTATATACGAAGTCAACTTCTTTAAACAGACATGTTTCTTACAGGCTACTTATTATTTAAAAACCAATTTTATTGTTTATGCACAGCATTGTAAAGATTAAACAATATAGAAAAGCGCAAAGACAGAAGTAAATATCATCAGATTCACCAACTTGGGGAAACTTCCACATGCATTTCCAAGCATTTATGCACACACAGATACATGTGTACTCTTTGATGCGTGACTCAAAGTGTAGCCCACAGGCCAGCAGCATTGACAACACTGAGGAAACTATTAACAATTCAGAAGCTCAGGCCCCGTCCCAGCAGGATTTATGGCAAACACACTATATCCCTTGTTCTGAAACCTGCTTTTTCCACGCTGCAAGGTATTGTAAACATTTGTCCTTGGCAATAAATACAGACCTATATATTCTTTCTTAATAGATATGTGGTATTTCTTTATGTACCAGAATTTATTTAATCAGTCACCCTTTGATGATCATTTCTATTTTCCCATTATTGCAAAAAATGCTGACATGAGAATCCTTGAGAATGCATCTTTCTGTTTTGTCATTATTTTCTGGTAAATCTCTAGAAGTGTGTTTGATAAGTGAATGATATGTACACTGATCATTTTGATACATAATGCAAGAACACCAGCATGCATGCCCACCGACTTTGCACATGAATGCTGGAGTTTTTCCAATAATCTTAACCTTTGCCTATCTGATACTTAAAAATGACAATTCATTGATTTTTTTTCCTGCATTTTTCTAAAAGCTATCAAAAAGCTGAATATCTTTTCATGCATTTATTGGCCATCTGTATTTCTCCCTTTGTGAACTGTCCAAAGTTATTTTGGTTGTTTAAAATAACAGTTATAAAAGAATCTGTGGAATTACAGAGTTTAGAAATACGGTTTAAGCACAATGAAAAGACATGAAGAAGAAAAAAAAGAAGGAAGGGAGAAGAAAATGTGCCATAAAAAAGGATAATCAAAAGATTAGTTTGTGTGTTTATTTATAGACACTGGTTACTGCAATCCAGTGATTAGGCAAATTAATGCAGCTGTGTATGATCACAGTTCTGGGATCAGCCCCCACATCCTTTTCAAATGATGCCACCTGTCATTTAAGCATTTTGCATTTGCCTTTTATGTTACATACATTCCATGATGATTTCCATTTTAAAAACATCCTTAGTTAACTCTTTGAAGGTTCTCTTGATACAGATTCCTCTCCAGTCTCTGTTCTACTGTCAGGAATGGGGCAAGCTAACCACCCTCCCAGGTAGGCAAGAGAAACAGCACATTTGACTCTGAAAAAGGCCACCCTTCTCCAAATGTTCACGTCTTCAGAAAAAGAACAGTTGTATTCCTTTTCACTGGGTGTGAAACTGGTTCCTTGCTCAGAATCATTTGAAAAAAATGGGGGTCAGATGTTGCGTACTGGCTTGACTTCAGCATGTGCAGACCACACCCCATTCTGCAGGACACATGCAGCGCTTACACCCCCGGGTCACTTCTGGCCTGCTTTGCCACAGAGGTTCCCACCAAGGACTCAACGCCTTGCACGTGCACCCTCTCTACCTAATAAGTGGTGGGGGTCTTCTCACGGGGTGCCTGGAACTCTCTTTCAACCCGAAGACGATGCCACATGGGTGAAAACCCACTCCATCCAACCCTGCCATCCTCTGGTGGCTACACCTTTATTTGTGAATTAAGATGAATCAGTCACCCTCATTTACTGACCATTTTTGCATATGGTATAGCAAGAGCACTTGCCAGGTGCTGAGGAGGGAAGGCTGCAGGGACATGGGAGAGATAAAAGGGAGAGAAAGGCTCTAAGCTCCACATTGTGATCTGCGGGATATGAACAGGTTGTACAAGCTCTTATTCAACACATTTCAGGACATTAGAACAAGCGGGCCCCCCATTATAAAACCTGAAGAAAGGAATTTTAGGATAAAAAAAGCATGACCTTATACAACAGGCTCCATGTGAATATAGGAAGCACACATACCTTAGGGACTGTGCAAGCTAAAATATATTTTAGTAGCTGCTAGAACGGAAATGTTACGCACAATAGATTCTTACAAGTTTTAAAAGGATGGGAGACTGTGGAACACATCTCAAAAATGTGGGTCAGAGTCAAGGAAGCTCGTTGCTATAGTGTCATAAAATGTGCTCAGTGCTACTGTCAGATCCACAGCATGCAGGGAGGGAAGGCCTTGGGTCTGCTACGGTTATAGAGTTGTAAACTTTAATATTTGGATAGAGGATGAAGAGAGGAGAAAGAATGGAGACTTTTAAACAAAAAGAAACAACGGAGTAAGCCTGAATATATAGAGAACTGCGTGAAGTGCCAACCCAAGTGAAGTGACTATGTTTTAACCGTGTGAATCAAGTTCAACTAAATATTCAACATCACAGCAATAAAATGTAAAAGACTGAGACGTATTTCTCTCAAGTCAGTGTTTGGCTCATGTGTTGTGTGTCTTTGTATTTTGCTCTTTGTGATATCTTCTTTAGCAATTTAAGGGCAAGAGTGATGCAGATCATAAATTTTAGAACCAATTCTAAAACAGCAAGAAGTAGCCAAATGGCCAATGGCTTAGGCAGACTCTTAATTCAACACGTTAAGTTTACCCTCCAGTCTCACTGAAAATCTAACAGCCGAGTGGTCAAAAGAAAAGATAAAACCGCAAAATGCAAGCGGCAGCAAATTTCTGTTCCTGGTACTCCAGCCAACTTAACTTGTCAAGGAGGAGGCATCCTCGGTTTTGTTCCCCCCTTAAGGGGGAAATGCAAGCTGTTGACAACTTTTACTGTACAAAGAGTTGTTCACACTGCAAAAGTGTTTACTGCTCACAAGTGACGCTCAAAATTAATTCACAGCAGCAACACCAGCAGAAAGCTTTGACAGACTGTCTTATGTGTTGACACAGTTATACGCTGTTGGATAAAAAAAGTAACACACTTTTCCTCTTTTCCAGCCCATACACACTAAAGTTGCTCCAAAGAGAGAACATGAAATGTGTCTGAGATTGTAAATGCCACCCTGTAGGTGAGGATATCCCATTCTGGGGTTGATGGCTTCAGGCATGTGAAGACACGGACCCCAATTTTGAGGAGAAGCAGGGCTGAGGCTCAACTAGCCTTGGTTACAACTGGCCACAGTGGCTGCTTTTCCTTCAAGAGTACTTCCCTCTAGGGCAAGCCTCAGGCAACAGGGTGGGAAGTGGGGTAGAGCTGTCTATTATACCTCCTTAGCGGAAAAGGAATGCCAGCGTAACAGCTTCCACAAGACACAAATAATTCATCTCCCTCTTCCTTCTAAAAACAACAAGCCTTTACCTTCAGGAGGCTGGGAAGATATGACGTGCTTGCTCAGAAATGATTTACATTAAAAAATCAGAAAGAATGCAAGGTAATTTAATTATCTCAAGTTATTTGAGATAGAGTTCAAAAAGAAGCCAGCGGGGATAGCAAATATTGGGCCTTATCTTGAAGATGAGGCTGCTTGGCTCAGCCCAGCTATCTGCGGTGTAATGAGGGTGCTGGGTTTGAACAGTCCCTGCTGGGCAGCGTCCTCTCTGTGAGGAGTCATGGGCCTTGGAAAATGAAGACTATTGACACTTTAACTGTGCTTCCTGAGACTAGAAGTTCCCATTCATGTAAAAGCTAGGCAGTGCAAGAACTTTCTTTAGGTAGGTAATATTTAGGTAACTGTTGAAAATATTAATAAAGTTCGCAGAGAGCTGACCCTAAGGAAAACGGTGAGCCAGGCATATTCACTGACTTCCCACGAACTTTTGCCATGTGCCCCCTTCTCCACTCCCCCAGCCATGGTCCACAGGTCCCCAAAGAGCTCTTCTGCCTCTGCCCCTTACCCTGTTGTGGCCCACGCTTCTCTCTCTCTCTTATTTCTCGTCAGCATCAAACTCTCCTTTCTTTTGGTGCTGGGAAGAAAGTGGAGGAAAGAACCCACATCAAGACACAAAGGACTGGTGACTTAAGGTATTCATACTCATGGGGCTTGAGGATTTGGTAGCGTGCACCTTCCGCCGGTGGAATTCCTGCTGGTGTGGTAAGATACAGTGAGAAGTCTTAAGATGTCCTTTACATCCAAAATGGAGGAGGTCTGCTTTACCTGTGTAACCCCAAGCCTAGTGTTCAGGTGTTAATCTGCAGCCAGCAAAGGAGTCAACCTGTCCTGGAAAGCCACATGGTAGGAAGCATTGTTCCTACCTAATGAGGGGAGGCCGACCCAGCCACTAACACTGACAGGGTATTTCCTCCGTGCCTCGCACTGTGCCACAGGCTTTTATACACGTGGTACACATCCACTATGGTACTCACGACAGCCCTGAGAGTGAGTAATCACAGGGCTTAGGTAACTTCCTCAAGCCTGCAACGGCTAACAAAATGGCAGAACTGGAATTGAAAGCCTTCCCTCCACCGCCAGTGGTTTCATCCCAACATAAACCATCTGCTGTGAAAAGCCAGTGCAGCCCAGCACCCTCTGACTCGCCACGGTGGAACAGTAAGAGAACTAAGAGGCCACACTGCAGGTGCAGGGGGCTTTCCTCATGTGACTGTGGCAGAGTAAGAAGAGTGTGGAATTTGCAGATAGAGAGAGCTGGTTAAAATCCTAGCCCTGCTGCTCGCTTTGTTTTTTGACCTAAGGTATGTCTCTGAGCTTTTATTTTCTCATCTATAAAATTAATCTGGTACTACCCTGATTCGCAGAGTTGTTTGTGAGGATTGAATAAGGTACTGCACATGCGGAATGTTCTTGGAAGCATAAACTGTGGGATGTTATTAGTGTTCGTATGGTCTTTTGATGCGAAGAGTCACTCCTGAGAGCAGAAGACTGACTTCCATGGAAGTCCCAACTCGCCGCAACTGACAAATCTGGGCGTGGTTCTCGGGCTGTGCACTGGGGAAAAGGGAGTAGCAGCAGGTTATTAGCGGCACTTACTAGTAACAACGGAGTTTGACCCTAACAATCAACACAAGAAGATGAATTCTGTAACGTGGATGACAAATGTTAGCTTCTAATGAATCTGGAAATTCCACACTCACGGTCTGCCTCGAGATCTCTGTGTGGCTGCTGAAGCAGAGTACAAGGCATCATCCTCTTGTTGGTGATTACACTTACGCCTTTGTACACTGCAGACTGGCTTCAAAGGAAAGGGTCACCTTTGTGCGGTCGACTCCTCATTTTGTAACAATTCCAAAATGCAGTGGTTTCTCCCAAAGTAGTTCAAAGACACTAACCTGCTGAGAACCAGGGGATCTCATCATGGTACCAAACTTCCCACTTCTAATGGCCTGAATCTCAGCAAATACTTCTGAACAGATAGGTGAGCTCCAGAAGGACAGACTGTGGTTATTAACCTAACCCTTTATTATAGCTAATCTCCATCCTTTTTCTACACATGAGCTCACCCTTCAAACAGCACATTTTGGCCATTTTGGGGAGGGGTGAACTAAAGTTTAAAGTATTATGTCACTGTAAACAAACAATCACATGTAGCATGACTCTGTGGAAGATATAGCATTTCACTTTTGTGGTGTTGGTTCCACTGCAAGAACAGAGAACCCAAATGATGAGGTCAGTGGGCCAACTGCCACAGAAGAGAGAATGCCAAGCTGAGCAAGCTGCTTTCACTCACAACTGAAAAATTAAGCTCATTATTGTTATGCCAGCCAAGGAAAGTGATTGCTTTCCCAAATTAAATGGAAACAGACTTCAGAGACTGCTGTTCCTTAGTACTACATATTCATGCCAGGAGGTCAGGAGGGCTGTCACCTTGTTGGTGATGGACATAGCCACAGACAGGCTCATTTCAGGCAGACAACACTGCTGGTTAATAGAGTAAATGAAAACACATGTTACTATGAATTAGGTGACAGTAAGACTGGATGCAGTGGTGTGGCAGAAGGTAAAAGAGGAAGTTATCTAAATCCTAGATGCTTCACCCAAACTGGGTAAACCATGCTCTTCTGCCAAGCGGCTATGACTTCCACTCACAAGCAATGGATGGGATACGTATGTGTAGTGCTATGTAGGTCAACCTGACCTGCTTTCCATCTATTTTTTCCTAAAGCAGAATATCATTCTTCCAGCATGCAACAGAGCTGGTTGCAGCCCCTAAATGGCTTTTTACCAAATCTAGGTAATATACTAAGTATTAGAATAAGCCTGGGTTATATAGCAGCCACACTCCCACCTTACTATGTCCACCAATCAATCTTCCAGGTACCCTGACTTGGAGCCCCAGGGTATTCTCTGATATCTATCTTGCCGGTTCCTCTGTTGTCCTGACTCCACCAATATTCATACTCAGTTTTCACTGAAGTACTGCTGACTTCTCCTTTGATGCGTGCACGAAGTCCACCTCCATCTCTTCATTCCCACAGTCACCACTTTTTGTGCAGGTTGCTCCTCCACCCTCATCCATGGATATATCATCACAAGAACCTTCTAACTGGTCTTGGCCTCTGGTTTCTGCCCCAACCAATCTGTCAGGGACTCTGCCATCAAGCCATGGTAATGGCTCTCCTGGGCTTACAAAGGGCAACAGCTTGTTGAATGAATACAACCAGCTTGTATTCATGGCCCTCAACAAGTTGGTACCAACCTGCCTTTCCAATCCTATTTTCCATTTCTGCCTGGCATGAACAACTTCTTCAACCTGTACTTCCCTTCTTACCTCTGTTTGCATTCAACTTTTTCCACCTGAAATGCCCCCTTCTTCCTTCTGTCTGGCTACCTTCCAATGCCCCATTGAGCCACATTTCCTCCAGGAAGACAACTCTGGTCATTCATGAGAACGTGTAGTCCTGACCCGGACCACTCACTTGGTGATGAGTACCTCCTTGTGATCTCTTCTGTGGTATTTATTGCTTTGATGGCTATTCAAATGCAAATCAGTTAATTTCTTGTGTTTTCAACTAGATTACCACAGCTCCCAGAAGACTATTTTGTACTTTTTTGTATCATCTCTGCCCACCCCATCCTTGGTCCTTTTCCTCCTCCTTCACCCCCCATGTAGCAACTGCAATAAATAAAGACTTCTTTTTATCTATGTCCTGAGGAGAAATCTAATGAAATGCAAGAGTAAACTCAGCAGAGATGTAACTGGCCCCGCTGGCTGGAAGACACACCAGAATTGAATACACCCAGGATTAAGTACATCTACTGGTAGGAAATCTGCAACACTGCCAAACACCCTCACCTACGTTAAATCTATAATCTCAAACCCAGGGTTTGAGATATAGTTCAGTATAGGAGGGAGGGAGAAGAGGAAAGTATCCCTCTATAGAAATACACTTTCCCCAAACATTTTAAACACATGCCTTCACTTTTAAATCAGTTTTAACTTAGCAATATTTCTACAATATAGTACAGAAAGTTCATGATAATGTACATCTGTGCCCTGTTTGGGGTTAGTATCAACCTGGACATGGAGAGATATGAGGGCACTTCACCAAGGGGTGGATGGGCAGAGTCTTTTCTGTTCAGTGGGGTTCAGTGAGGAAAGAGTGACCTAGAGCAGCCAGTGGAGCTGGGATCACAGCACATACAGTTCAGGTGCTCAGGGGCTGAGGTCAGTTTTCACCGGGAGGGTGATGATCGTGCACAGGGACAGGCAGTGCGCAGGACAGCAGTCTGCATGGTAACCATCTCCGTGACAGCGACCTCCACAGTGAGGCTTTAACAGGGCCCGCTCTTCTTGACTGAAAGGAAGGGGGAGTTTACTAGAGGAGCTGGGGTTTATGTCTAAGTTGGGAGTTGTATGCTCTGGTTCAGTTGAAGCCTTGTGCAAAGAACTGGCATTTGCTTTGGTCAAGGCAGGAAGCCTTCGAAGGAGAGAGTCTGAGAGGGCTATGGTAATTCCTCCCCTTCAACTGAGTCAGGAGGGCCCTGTCTCTGTGCTTGGGGGCCTTGGGTTTAACAATCAGCTACTGAGATACATGGCAGATATGGACACAAAGCAAATGGTATGAAGCGTGGGATGAATAGATGCATACCTTAGCAGTGGCCTGGAGATTTACGCTCGGAGAATAATTTTCAACAATGCTCTTACTTCTGAATCATTTCTCTCCCCTCACAATGGAATGATGCCCTCATAATAGTATTACCTCTCTGGCAGCATGCTATGGCTATCTTTTTGCAAATAAATGGACAGTGAAACCAAGGCAGCCTTGTCTTCCTTCTTCAGAGTAGTGTTCCCATCCTACAAACATTTCCTTTACGGTTGCTATCGTTATCCTCCCTCCTGACACAGCCAACTGAAACATTGCCTCTGCCTTCTTCTTCATAAACACAGTGAAGCTCTGTTCCCTCCTTGTCACCTATACCTGCCCATCTATCCCTGCCATCCTGAGAATCTGCACCAGGAGTTTAGAAGGGGATGATGCTTCTGCACCAACAACCCCAGGATATACTTTTCCCCATAAGTTTTACTGAATATTTAATGTTGATCAGAATTCTGGTCACAGACTACCTTTACAGTAGAGTATGAAATGCTATGGTGAAGATTAGTAGGAATCCTGGTCACACGGACCACCTTTAGAGTATGAAATGCTATGGTCAAGATTACTAGGAGCGCTGCATCCTCTGCACACTAACCCTCCTTCCATTCATTCCTCACCCACCCACCGCGCATTCCCTGGGCACACATCATGTGCTGACTCAGGTCTTGTGGCTGGTGGACTGCTGATGATGCACGAGCCTCCGTCCCAGCTCCTTCCCTCTGCAATGCCACCAGGTCTGTGGCCACCTCCACAGCCAGCACGTCACCCATACTTTACATCTCGGCTGCTCCATGCTTTCCACAGCTCTGCCCTGCTCTTCTTTCTGTCTTATCACTTGGCCCAAGCTTCCTGAATTTCTCCAAGGCCACCTACCCTTCTACAGACGTCACCCATCAATCAGGGCCCTCTTTCCTGTGATCAGTTACTCCCGCAAACACCACCCTGGGCTGTAACTCTGCACTGTGTTTCACTGTTTCTCATTGCCATGGCTGTGTTTCTTCACTTCCAGAGACACCTACATTATTTCCTTTTTCTTTTTATAAACTTTCAAGGTCAGTTCTATAGATAAATAGGACTGTTAAAGTAAGCAACTGCAATGTGACTGTGACAGTATGGAAAGAGCTTGGCTTTGGAGTCAGAGAAACCTAGTTTCAAATCCTGGCCAATTGCAGTAGTAGCTGTGGCACCTTTGACAGGTCATTTAGTTCTTCTCAGCCTTAGTTGCCACATCTGCGTAATGGGATAACAATTCTTACCTCATATGTTTATTTTGGTAAGGATTCAATATATAAAATGCCTTACAAATAGAAAGCACCCTAGAAATGTCCCTCACCTGACCTACTCCTGCCCTCCCCCTTATACAGGTGATGTAGAAAATGGCTCCAGTAAATAGGAAGGAGAGGGAGCATCACTGGCAAAATTAGGCAAAGCCAATACTAATGAAGAGACTAATCACATATGCCACTTAATGTTAGCAGGCTTGGTCTGTTATAAAAATATACAGATTAAGATGGAAAAAAAAAAAGGCCACAAAATTAGTTCTACAGGAGCACCAAAAAGCAGAAGAAAGAGATCACCAAGTGTGAACATGACAGCCAGGCCCTACCATAATAAGCACTAAGCCATGCTGTTTTTTTAAAAGTGTCCTATAAAGAAACAGGATATAAGGAAATGAATGTGTGAGAAAGACTTGCTCATATGTGCAGAGCTAACAAATATGCAAAAACCTAGATCAGATTCCCATTTTAAAAAGGAACTTGTAGAGTCATTGGACCCAGTCTGAAAGTGAGGCGGTCCCTGTCGCAAGCCACATCGTCCTGTGTCACTAGCACTGTGCACACACACACGATGCCAACTTGAATGAAGCCAAGGAGAGAACATGTCACAGACAGAAAGAGGGACAGGCCTGACCTGACTGCATCTACCGTTTTTAAACCAATGACACAATATCACCTAAGGAATACTCACACTAACAGTTTATTCAACAATTCCTCCCCTGCAAGGCAAGTGAAGTAAATGGCATAAAAGCAGTTCTCTCTAAACTACATGTTGTCTGGAGGTAAACCAGCCTCTTCACAAACACTCAGGCAGAATTTTCAGATGTTTCTGTGGGAGTGAGAAAAAGCATGTACTTTTTTGAGTGAAGTGTGATGGTTTTCAACTGTTTAAAGAGGCCATAAATCTATTAGCTTGAACTTCAAAAGAGACAAATTCTGAGAACATTGAAAATTAGGGTGGGACAAGGAGAACTGGATCTAACCCATTTCTCTGTTCTTTCCCAGAAAAACAATGGGAACGAAACCAGGCTCCAGTCTCTTTTTTCTCCCAATTTTTACTACTCGCCACACTTTTGAAAGTATCTTCTACATATTTCTATCTCTGGACAAACAGATTCTTATTCAAGTTTGTGGTTAAACAACTCCATGAGCTCATTTTTCTATGATTTGTTGGACATTTTTATGTGGCTTTTACTGAGAACAGTTTAAAGGGAATTATCTTTGAGAAGCCTGTGGGATTCTATAATTCTCTGGTGCTTTTCCCAATCAGGATGATTTATTCCAAGACAATTCTAAACCAGGAAGGACTTGATGCCCAGACTTCTAATAAGCTTTGGCTGCTGTGCAAAGCCAGGCAGTGTGGGACAGTTGGACAGGGTGAGCAGATCTAGGCTTAGATCTACTCTGTGTGACCAGAGCAAATGATTTTACCCTTAGGGGCCCAGGCTTGGCAACTATAATGTAAGAAGTGGTGATGGCCCCTCAGATTCTCCCAGCCCTAATACTCTATGATACTATGACTTTGCTACTCCCTACTACACACACATACACACACACAAAGTCTAGGAGATGCTTTTTTATAACTAAAGGCTCATTCTAGATTTAATCAAAGAGACAAAATGGGAGAAACACAGCAATAATAGCTCCCAACAGCTCAATCAGGAAAGGAGACAAACATACTGAAGTAGGGCTTAGTAAACACAACACCCTGAACCCACTTCAATGTCAGGAATAATTCACATGCACGCACGTGGTTTAGTAAAAGGAAGGCAGGGCAGAAAGAAGGGTGGGGTGAAGTTAATCCTGTGGACCCTGAGCAGGGCATACCAGGACGGGAGAATCTTTTTGAAGGAATATACCCTTTTTGTGTAAGCATCTTCCCCTACACTCACTTTTAACAGATGAATAAACAGGATATGCCCACTCAACTTCCTTGTTGCTCTCCAGGTGACTTCACTGAGAAAGATGCACCAAAGGCTTTTATCAATATGTCACCAGATTTTTTTAAAAAGTCTGTTTACAGTGATTCTGTATGTCCATGGCTGAAATCTGGAATTTTCTAATCTTCTATCCTTTCTCCACCCTTTCTCTTCTTTCTCTATGTCTTCTAGTTATTCTTTGCCATGTTTCTCATGATGAGGTTTTATCACAGTTAATGTTCCATGTAAAAAGCTGTGTGCCTTGAGCTGTTTGGTGAAAGAGCTAGATTAATCTCACAAATGATCACAACTTACTTTAGTAAGAAAAGTGAGGGAAAAGGCAGAGAAATGCAGCCTGCAGCTTGTTTACATGCACAGCAACAGATTCCCTGAAGACACTTGTGCTCACTTACATGGAGCTGTCAGTGACAGACGAGGCCACTGCCTGACCTACTTTCTGACAGGGCATAGTTCACTTGTTAGTTCTTTATACAATCTCCCTGCCTTGCTTTCTGGGGAGGAAGGGTAGGGGACCAACAGCCCTACAACAGTATTTGTGAATGAACGTGGGAAATGTGATTGTGTAACACAGTGTTCAGATGACCTCCTTATCTTCCATCAGAACATTATGGGTTATATTTCCACATGGGTGGGGGTCCTCTAACTCTACTAAGAAATCCCTTTTAGCTAATGAGGCTAAAGAAAGAACAAGATTGTAGCAAAGGGAACAGGAAGATAAAAAGGCTGTAAAGTCGATAGGATCATTGTTTCAGACAGGATTAAGCCAGGCTCCAGCTAATAGGGGCTTAAATAACATAGAAGTTTATTTCTCACATGTAAAAGGAGTCAGGGGCAAGCAGTCCAGAACTGTACAGGGGTTCCTCACTCATCAGGACCCAAGCTCCTTCCAGTTCTCCTTTGTACCAGTCCTGGGAAGCAGTCCTCCTCCTTCTCCTCCAAGTCCAATATGGTGCTGGTGCTCCAGCCATTACACTTATGTTCCAAGGAACAAGATAGAGGAAAGGGTGAAGAAGGGTAAAACTTTAAAACTTTCTAGAAGTCCCCTCCCACACTTCTCCTTATATCTCACTGGCCATAACTTAGTCACCTGGCCAGGGAGGCTGGGAAACGTGCCTTTTAGTGAGCAGCAATGCTGCCTTTTGGCTAGCAGGTCAACTATAAAAGGGATTCTGTTAATTGGTGAGCAAAGAGAAAAAGTCCATTTGGTGGCAAATTAGCCAGTCTCTCCCATAATGAAGGCTTTGCAAGCTTCCTTATTTTCTGCGGCTATATAATATGAAGATTAGCAACACATGCAACAAATGGAAAGAAAAAGAACACTATTATAGTAAATTATTAATACAATAACAGTATTGCATTAAATTTAAGGAAAATCATTTATTCTCTATCTCATAACACTCAGGGATGTTTTATAATGATTTAATGTCATTCATAGGAAAGGGGTAATATATCACATGGTGCCGCAGAAACACCATCACTGAGTCCAGTGGCAGCAAACATTTTCAATCAATAGGTTTGGACAATGAGATAGGCATCAAATCCTCTAACTTGTACTTAATACTAATTCAATGGCATGAGGTGTGAGGAAGGAGGGAGATAAAACAAACATGTTGGACAGCCATAAAATGAACGTGCTAAAGAGTTACTCAGAATTAATTAAGACACTGTCACAAGGAGACAATAATTGAATAATTCCCTAAGATATAATGAAAGTATTCCTGGCTGGTGAGACCTGGCAATTTATATTAAATACCTTAAAATTCTGCAAACTCCTGGTTCAGCAATTCTATTTCTAGAATTTTAACTTCTGAAAAATAGCCATTGATATAATTAGAGACTTATCTATACAGATATTCATTATGGTTACTTATAATAAATAACTGGAAAATAAAACCAACCATCAACATCTAATAAGACTGGTTAAATAAATGCTAGTCTACCCATTCTAATGTAGCCATTATAAATGATATGGTTAAAAAACTTAAGGCATGGAAAGCAGTCATAATTTTATAAAATATACAATGTAGGTTATAAAATAAAATGTATTGTGTGATCCTGTTTTTTTTTTTAAAACCAATGACTCTATATTGCTATATGTACCTGACTATAAGGTAACTTCAATAAAAGATCTCCGATTTTACCAATGAGAATATAAAATAAATAAATAATAAAACAACAAAAACCACAAACATCTTTGCTAACTTGAGTTTATAAACTCTTAGGAACGTGATGAAACAATTATTAATATTTCTCTTCTTATGATATCTAATTCATTATGTTAGTTATATATACACACTTTATATTACATTTTATATAAGATAATAGGTTGATTTATAAATTTTTGGAATCATATTTTATGAAAAAATTTTATTAGAATGTTTCACATTCATATTCAATGTCTTCATCATTGTCAGAATCCCTTTTGAGTCATCTAACGCCTCTCATCATCTGAGATAGAACCTTTGACTTTAACTATGTGATGCTGTCACTGGAAATTTGATCCTGAGTGAGAAATATCCATTTGCATCATATTGAGAAAGTTGGCGTTATCATTTGAGTTGTATGTGATCTCCACTCTTTAACCACTTATTGTATTGCTCTTAAAAGTGCTCTTTAAAAAAGACTTGCCTGTGATGTCATCCAACCCCGGGCTGTGGGGTCACACCTTCAGGTATAATAATGGCTACATTTCTGTTGAATTTCAACACCTACTTTTATATCAATTCTAACAAGTGACCTCTACAAGCACCCAACACTCACACTGACTGAGGTGATTTCAGGATAACAAGTATTTGCCCAAATAGCACTTTGTTGTTCAAAATAAGATATGAGAGAGCCCATAATGTGAGAGACTTATACAGACTTGATTATAAGACAGCATTCACTTTTATGAAGGATAGTATGTGGCCAAACAAAACCCACTTCTTGTCTTATATTCAGACACATTTCATGTATATACAAAGAAAAAAAGATTAGAAAGATAATCTCTATAAAGTCTACAGTGGTTACTGCTGGGTAGGGAGTTCGTTATAAGAGATTTAAATTTTCTTCTGTTTGCTTCTTTTTATTTTCTAAAGTTTCAGCATGAACAAGAGTGACTGTGATAATTAGGAAAACAGTATTAAGAATAAAAAAAAAGGACTAAAGGAAGAGACATTATATAAATAATACATGGGACATGAGTAAGGGCAGACTAAGCCAGCCATGGGGTGTGATTTAAGGTATTCTAGCTAAAAAAAAAAAAAAAATTCCCTATTGGTCTGAAATTTGTCACTCTTCTGGGTGACAGCTAGTTGCAAGTTATTATAGTTAAAATGTAGATGTGTTTCTTAGAGGGCTAACTCATTTATCTACTACCCCCCATTCACTGCAGATTCATTTATCAGATTTGTTTCAGTGCCTGGACAGGGTCTGAGGGAGTGAAACAGTGACAGGGACAGGTCAGTTTATGTGAAGACAGATGGTCAGAAAGGTCAGGCACCACACTCCTTCCCTTCTACTCCCCACAAAGTCTTGGCAGCCAGAGAGCCAGGGAATAAAGCTGAGATGGTACAATGAAGGAAAAACAATAATAATAATGATAGTAATTGATAACCGCAGGGGACCTCAAACTATGGCCTGCGGGCCACATGCGGCCCGCCGAGGACATTTATCCAGCCCGCCGGGTGTTTTTGTCCGTTTTGTTTTTTTACTTCAAAATAAGATATGTGCAGTGTGCATAGGAATTTGTTCATAGTTTTTTTTTTTTAACTATAGTCCGGCCCTCCAATGGTCTGAGGGACAGTGAACTGACCACCTGTTTAAAAAGTTTGAGGACCCCTGATCTAGAGGCAATGTAGCCTGCAGTTCAGAATGCAGTCTCTGGAGCCTGGTTCAAGTTCATCTCTGCCCAATATCAGCTGTGCTATGTTGGGCAAATTACTTACTCTCTCTATGCCTTGGTTTTCTCATTTGTGGAATAAGGATGATAACAGTTTCTACCCTATAAGGTTATCATGAGGTCTCAGTAAGTAAATACATATAAAGCATTTGGTCATACTATGTGCTCAATAAATGCTGGTTATTATTGCATGCCAGGGGCCATGTTAAATGCTTGATCACCATCATCTTAGTTAATTCTCACAGCAATCCTACCCGGTAAGTTCAACTGTAACTATAACTTTCTGCAGATGTAGAAACTGCTGCACTTGGCAATAAAGTAACTTGCTTAAGTTCCTATAGCTAGTAAGATGGGGAATGTGAGTCCTTTAAACATTGCAGCCATCCTTGGCCCCTGCCCAACCTCACCTTGGACGTGGAACATGCCTACAATTCCTCTCAATCTTGCTTCTCTCAACTTCCCTCCTTTCCGCATCAACTGAGCAATAGGAAAAAGGCTAAAGCCTTTGAACCTTTCACAATCTGGCTCCCATCAGCCTTTCTGGAATGACCTCTCCAGTACTTCCCTCTGAGGCACCCTGAGGTGGTTCTGGTGAGCCCCCAAGCACCTCTACATCTTCCACCTTTGCTGGAACTCTGTCTAGAACGTGTTTCTCTTGCTAGGCAATGTTCTCCTCATCATTTATGAAATAGCTGAAATGTCACCTCCTTAAATAAGCCCTGATGGAGGGATGCTCCCATTGGTTGGTCAGCAAATACTTATTAAGACCCTACTACGTGTGACACACTGTCTCAGGCACTTTGCATACAGCAGTAATAACAAACACCTCTGACCCCACCCTGCTCAACACTCATAATCACGGACTCCTAAGCATCCCCCTGGAGATCTACTACAGCATTAGTATACTCTTCATAGAACCCTTTACTGTTAGAAGGTGAATCTTGGCAGAAAGGGACCGTGTCTTACCTGTCTCTATGCTTCTAGTGTGCAGCACAGAGCTTGGCACACTAAGTACTTACTAAACCATTGGCTGGGTAAATGTTGCCTTGAAAATCTTCATGCCAGAAAATACTCATCTATAACTACTTTGTGGCGGCAGCACTATCTAGGAATATGGACATGATTTTTTCCTTTATTTTAAAATAATTATACCTGTAGCTTATCTTTTGGAAAAACTACATCTGTTAATTGTATACAATACAAAGACAAGTCTTATTTATTTAGCTCCGGATTCCCAGGACTTTCTGTAGTACTAGGTATTCAGTAGGCACTCAATACATGTTTGCTGAAGGAACAGGAGGAGGGACGACAAGAAGGAGGAAGGAGAGAAAAAGAAAAGCTTGAATGCCAAGAGAAGAGATGGAAGTGAGGCCAGCAAGGCAAAGCAGAGCTGCTCAGAAACTGGGTCGGGCCCCAGGGGAAGCAGGTCTCCGCAGGGAAGGGGAGAGATCCCGGCTGGGCCCACCAGCATCTGGGGCAGGTTTCACTCCTCAGGTTCAGGAAAGCACCTTCAGGAACACCATTGTTTCAGAATGACAGTCCTGAGATATTTAAATGCTGACTGGGTAAACAGGCCCCATTGAAGAGAGTAAAAATAAAACCAATTTCTTACAAATACTCTAGAAGCAAGCACAAATAAATCGGTAATCCTTCCTGACACACTCCATTTGGCAAGTTGAGCTTCCTATTCACCTACAATGCAGGTGAGCAAACATAGGTTTTTCAAAAGAAACAGAAACAAACTCACATGGCAACGTCCCAGATAGCTATCATCCTTGATTGTAAAGCATTTCTTCCAATAATCAACCAGGATTTTACCAATCAGACAAATAAAGATGGGAGGAGCGACGCCCTGGAGCCTGAATCACTGATAAAAATGGATATATTACCCAGAGATAATGTCATTTTTATTCCGCTCTCTCAAAGGACCATCCCACTTCCCCATGTCCAACTCCTTGCCACCCTGCCAAATAAACCATATATACACTGAGATTATAATGGTGATTCAAAGTGCAGATTAAGGGTAAGAAGAGACTAAATCTGACATTATATATGGGAGAAACAAGTACATACTGCCTGACACATAGTGGGTCCTCTTTAAATGTTTAAAAAAGAAAAAGAGCAATAAAGGAAAGAACAGCTCATCTAATCTGTACTTGGAATTTCTCAAATTACTCATAAGAGCACTTAAAAAATTCCAGAAAGACAGAGAGTATGCAACCCCTGTCAAAATAGTATTAAGTGCTGAAACACAGACAAAGATAGGTAATTAACTGCTACTAGCTTAGATGAAAATGTCTGTAATCTTGTTTAAGTGCCTGGGTAATATAAAGCATTTGGAGATAAACTTAGGAGGATGTGAGGGTGGGGAGTAGGGAGAAGAAGTGTTTACAAAACTAGTATGCAGTTTTTTAAAAACTAGTTCACACACACACAAAACTTTCTAGTGAAGAGTTTAAAATAGGATCAAAGCTCTCTCACAATGATGGAAAAATGCCTGCCCACGTTTTGGAAAGCTCCGAAGAGGGGTCTCTTTCTCCAGATATATCCTTTAAAATTGTGTTGAGTGACATTCTCCCAAATATGACTGATGTGCCAGGCCTTAAAACCAAATCATTCATATTAAAATATATGAATTCAATATTAAGTCTCCCTCTGACTAATTTGGACCTTTTGGCCCACTCAGCTGCCAAGAATGGTAACCCTGAAAAAGAAAGATGTCATCTTCTAAAAGTACATGAATGGATTTATGGAGAGGGAAAACACATGGGTTTAAGTAGGAAGAAAAGTTAGAGTGTGGAAGGCAGCTCGGAAAAAACTGGCGGAAAAGGACAACGTCATTTCATGACTGGCTAAGCCATTTTGTGACCTTTTCTCTTTGACTTCCAACAACACTCCATATTTTCAACTGCGGAACACATTAAACTTGAACAAGAGTTTTAAGCTAAAACGTTTGCTTTAAATTTTTTACATTAAATTCTATGTATAGACTTATGTGCATGTGCACAGAAGGAGAATTCTGAAGAGTTGAAAGAGGAAGGATTTTTTTTAAAGATTAAATTTAGGGGTTGTGAGATTTGGGATTAAATCTTATTAAGCTGGAATCTATATTCTCACACCACGGTGTGTGAAAGAAGAACCACAGAAACACAGAAGTGATGTTACAGCACCATGTTCAACTCCAGGTCATAACATACTGAGCCAAGTCATGACTCTGTGTGTGTGTGTGTGTCTTTGTTTTCCAGTGGCATCTACCATTGAGGACCAACATCGATGATTTTATATTAAGGCACTGATTCTGTTATTGGCGTGGCGTGAAAGTTTTCTAGAATGAAATATTAAGTCAGCAGTGTCTAAAATGGCCTTAATTACTCCGTGACCCACAGCTGATGGTCAGACAACAACAAGGTCCAAGACTTTGTTCAAAACAAGATGACCATGTGTACTTAAATAGACAACTGGTCTCAACACAGGAAAAAAAAAAAAAAAAGAAAGGAAAATTGAAAAATTAGTAGATAAATTATTTCAACTTGAATAATCAAATACCTTAATATTTCCAGGCAAACCATTTTTTGAGTTCTGTTTGTTGTTTTTTAAGAACTCAGGATATTAGGGTTAAGATTTACTGAAAGATTGGATAATGTTAAATTAACTACTTGTTCTATGAAGATAACCCGAGAATCAACAAGAAGAAACGATTTATAAAACTAACTCAAAAAAGTGGTTTGCAAATGAAGATTAAAACTATCCATTTCGGGTATCAGAGCCAACGACAATAGAAGAAATAAAAAGGCTTGTAATAGTCTCCAAGAAGCGTTAAGTCAAAGAGAACACACTATAGCTTGATACTAGTTTCTCATTTCTACTGCTTTAAAAAAAAGGAAAAAAAAAAGAATTTTTCCCGAAAGGGCAGAATATGGCAGAAATAGTAAATACCAAACCCAGTGAAAAGAGGAAGTTAAGTCTCTTACATAGAAATGGGTGACTTGCTATATGTGATATTAAAAAAAAAAATACCATAACAAGAATGGGGCAGTAATAAAAAGAAATTATTTCCCTTTTTGTAAAACATGTGAAGATAGGAAATTGACCCAAACTGCCAGAGAAATGAGGAAGCACCCTTTTCACCCTGTCCTGAGAATGTTATTTCATAATTTATCCCTTCCTCAGATGCCCTTTTTCTGCCACGTCCCTGCTCTCTGCACTTGAGCTGTCCTCTCTCCAAGCTCCTCAATTAAATTATCTCACGTTTTTCTCCGATCTGCTGTTCACAGCTTGTCACATCACTATACCATAAGCCTTCCCACATGCTGCCGAAACGGTGCACTTGGAGAGCCATGGCAGCCGCTTACTGGTGTCCCAGATCCCGGGTGCAAGGCGGGTGGTAGTTTGCAACAGTAGCTGCATTGTCCAGAAAGAGCAAGGCCAATCCACAGAGTCTTCCTCTAAGGAGCATATGGATTCACGTCCTTAGAAAATTATGAAATGTGGGATGATCAACCTGCTTAAGGAAAAACCCATGTCCCAGATAGTCAATTAGGAAAAACAAACAAACAAAAAAACTTGTACTTGCCCTCATCCTGCTATATAAAAGAACAGGGAGTTTTCTCCTGAGCGCTTGAAATTAAAAGACTCAAGTTGTGTAGTTATCACAAACTCACAGCTTTTTATCTTGTTTTCACTTCGGCAAAAATAAATAATTGGAGTGTGTAAGACATCTTTCACAAAATGACGTTTCAAAAAAAGTTACTGAATGCTCCATCTAGAACAGCATGATTTATCCAAAACAGTGATATAAAGAACCTACATGCAAAATGAAAGCTTTAAATCAAAAGGCCAATAACAGAGAAAACAGAAAATCTTGTTGCAAGATGGGATTACAGAAAGACATGCAGATGAAATTCTCCACATTGATGGGACAGAGGTGCAGACAGGCTCTTTCTACCAGGGTCCACACTTCGAAGGAACAGCTCATTGAATTAAAGGTGCCAATTTAGAGGAGGCAGAGGAGCTAGTGGCTGATAAATAAGAATCATCCTAGTCTAGCCAGGGAGATGCCCTATTTAAGAAGAGTTTAACAACAGGAGACATGGAACTGGATCCACACAAATGGGGTTAAAGAGAGTTATTTTTTTCTCTCTCTCCTTCTAATTTTTTTCCCAAGTAGGACTACTGGTTCTATCAGAAACCAGGTGGTCAAACAAAGCCTCATATGCCCAGAGCAGATAAACAGGTCCATCTTTTTAGCAGGGAAATTTGACAATATGGTACAAACACCTTAAAAATATGCATGCCTTTTGATCTGGTAATTCCATTTCAAGGATGTATTAAAAGACAGATGTACCAGGATGCTATTTGCTGCACTCTTGATAATGTTCTGCCTTGTTTACAAGGGTGGAAAAAAGCAGAAACAACTTAGATGTCCAGAAATAAACCATGAAGCATTCATATATGACATTCTAGACAGACATTTGAAATGATGTTATAGAGAAATATTCAAGTGATGTGGAAAAATATTCAAGAAATTATGACATTTAAGAAGGATGTTAGCAAAAAGTAGGAATGTAATGGGTTAAGTTTTTGTTTTACATTCTCTCTCTCTCTCTCTCTCTCTGGATTGTACATATATTCAGGAATGGTAAAACTATGAGTGTTTTAATTTTTTCCTTACCTACTTCTCTTTGAAAACATCTCTAATAAAACTGTGTTGTTTTTTGATAAAGAGAAAAACCAATAGAGGTTTTTATTTTTTTAAAAAAGGAACACAATCAGGTGGTGGTCTGTGTCTAGAAACCTATCAAATGTCAGGGCTGGAAGGTCCTCCAGCTCCCGAGTCACTTCCCTCATTTGACAATGAAGAGTCAAATGCTTCCAGAGCAGGAAGGTTCTGACCTCATGCAGGCTCAGGAAAAGTATTCCAGCAGTCAGAACGAGGGAGGGAAAACAGGCTGCTGCAGGTCGTTCCAGCAGGCTTAGCAAGTAACTGTAGGAGAAGGGATGTGGATGTATGACTTGGGAGTGTGGGTTCAACAGAATTGCAAGTCCCAGGTGATGCTGGGCTTTGGAACAATAAAGAACGTGAACTTAAGAAAATTAGGAGAACAGAGATGTATAAGAGGCTGGGAACTAACATTTTTCTAGTACCTCCATGTAAAAGGCTCATGCTAACTCATGTAATGGTCAAAAGAAAATGCCAGTACTCCCACTTAACAGATAAGGACACTGAAGTTTAACTAGCTCTGGTCACAGGGCTAGTGAGTAACAGAGCTAGCATTTGCTTTCTGGATGGACTCCAAAGTCCATCCTCTTTCTACTGTGCTACACGATGCCTCCTTTGTTTGATCTCCTGAAAGAAATATCTCGATTCATACGGATTACTTATCAGCTGAGGCATTTGGAGTTTCAATTGCATCAAACATAAAACCCAACATAAACTGAACACTCAAAAGTGTATATTCACGGAACTGGACAGGCCATCTCCCCCTCAGCATGGCAAGCAGATGGAGAGAAGGGAAAGAATGTGTTTCAAAAATCCAGTTTCTGGATATATAGGAAGATGAATATCTATTTATCCTGTTCTTACAGATCTCAAGAAACTTGTGCTCCTTTCCTTCCAGTACATAGCTTGCATCCTTCACTGGATTACAATTAGTGCTGTCCTTGAACTGCCAGAAGTTCTTAGCATTAGCAGCGAGCTGTCCTGGCTATCACTGGATGGGAACAAAATAGCAGGCACTGCAATATCTCCTCTCTTTTGGTCTGGGAAATGGGCAGCAGACACTCCAGATCCCACTAAATGGCAGGTCTTAATCACCTATTAGCTACTTGCAAAAACCAAGACATGATCACTCTCCTTTAAGCCCTAAAATACTCTTCTCATGGCAGGGTTAGTGAAAACATTAGGTCACCTCCTCTTTCTTTCTTACTGCCCTGGTCCTCACAGAGGTGTCTGATTAGCACGAGTGCCTTCTCTATAGTTATCCCTGTTTGCAGTGATCAGCAACCAAGTCCACCTCTGCCATGTCTCTGATACCTACGCCGGTGTTTATAATGCCAGACACTATTCCAGTTTAGGCTCTTATTGGACAAATGCTGTACACTCCTAACTGGTCTCCTTGTATTAATTATTCTTCACTATCACCAGCAAGACCAAATTACTACTAATTATTTTATAACAGATAAACCCTCAATGGAGCCTCATAGTCTACAGAATTAAAGGTCAGACTCTTCAGTGCAGTTTCCAAAGTTGCCTACAATGCAGCTCCAAGTTTTCTTTCCAGTCTTATTCTCCTCTAGTATCTAACACTTATCAATTATGAGAGCCACTGCATTTGTTCAGATGTGCTGAGAAGCAGGCACTAACATGGGATTAGACGTGCTAGAGATTTCTTGGAGAAAGGAGCAGAAGGAGGCAGACCAAAATCTTCAGACCAAAATGCAAGTCTGGCCCCTGGGAAGGAGTGGAGAAAGGAAGGAAGATAGAGTGGGAGTATCTTGGAGTGCAGCACAGTTCCAAAAGGGTGGTTAGCCATGCCAATAAGGAGTGCTTGGGCCCAGGCTGCTCAGTGGAGGACCCCTTGTGTTGCTGGACTGGGTATGCCTTAGCATCCCTGCTGTGCACAGTCGCTGGCTGGGAGCAGCCCTCAGGAAGCATGGCCTTGGTTCCCAAGCCAGGGTGGGTCCAGAGGGGCAGTAGCTGGGACATCTGTCAGTGTGTTCCTTATTAAAGCAGGAGAGCTGAATGGTACATTTTCATGGCCACCACAGTCACTGTATAATTTACCACTTAACTGGGACACTTTTAAGAGTAGAATAGGGAGCTATTAATAATTATACCAAGACAACAAGTGGAACCAAGGACCATCCTAGGCAAACTAGAATTTATGGTCACCCTATATCCTGCTATATATTTTAATTAATTTTGTATTATCTTACTCTTGACATCAGATAGCAAGATCCCTAAGGGCAGGGACTATATTTTTTTTCCAGTTTTTTCCCCCCTTCAGTGACTAGCACAATGTCTTGCACGTATAGTAGGCACCAACAGAAGGCAGACTCTTAACTCTACAGAGTGCCTCAACTTCAACTTTCTTATAGCTTTTCAGTTTTAAACCAATACTTGAGTCATCTTGTATTTCTTAAATGCAATTTTTTCTATGTCTTTATAGTTTAAACAGAGAATTTAAATATCAGCCAACCTTGGTGAATGAATTCTTTTACGATTTGCTAATTACTTTGTCCTTTTTTTTCTGCTAAAAGCCTACACTGAATTACTTCAACTTTGCCTCAAAAGGGGACTAACAAATTGCTGAATATAATTTGCACTTTAAACAATAAAGCTATTAATGGCATTTTAGCAAGAACACCCATTATTTTCTTTGCAGCAATAAATCAGCATTTCATCTGTTATAAATTGCATGGTCTGCTTCAAATGGCTTCAGAATAAATCTCTTTCTCCTTTCTGCCTCTGCTGTCTATGATAAAGAAAGGAGGCAGAAGGTAAACCCGTGTTCTGCATTCCCGGGCATATCATTTTCATGCTGCATGACTCTGTAATTTATTTCTAGCGATAAACCTCTTGTAGTCTTACACTGGCTGCATGTTCACACATGTCCAAACACACACAGAAAGACACAGGTAACTCTTCAACATTAAAGCCTGGCTTCCAGGTGAAGGACTCAGTGATTATGTATAGTGGAATTCTGATGCCTACTGCAGATTTAAGTAATGGGGCAGCTGCAAAAATAAACAGAAATGTTCTAATAATTAGACTATTTTTTCAGCTCAACCTCCAGATATAGGTAAATTCTACAGGGTCCTTAGATAGGACATAGAGTTATCCTCTTAAGATTAGGCTATTCTACCTTCACATTTCTGAGAAATATATTTAACAAGTTCTATTTTGCATCAAAATAGTCTTGGCTCTATGATTTATTCATTTTTGTACCTCTGAACATAGCACAATATCACAAAGTAGGTGATTAATAAATATTTAAGTGAATGAGTTAATAGATGAATGCTTTTCATTTAGTCTGCTTAAGTCACACTATTAAGTATTATTCATTCATCAAAACTAAATACTACTATGACATCTATATTTATTACAAGCTGGTACTTCCTCTGTATTTTAAAATTTACTGACATTTGGGAGTTATGCTTATTGTCAGTTATAGTGCTAACATTTCAAATATATAGAGGACTTTATGGACATTATTATGGATAATGGCAACTGGCTGCTTTTAATATCCTAGGCAGAGTGAAAGAAAACAGACCTAAGCTACAGCGTGAGGGATTTAAGTTAGATAAGAAAGTGAGTGTTCTGACATCAAATTTTATAATTAAACACTAAAGTGTTTAATAATAAAGTGTTTATAATTAAACACTAAAGTGGATGAATGGGGGACGTTATGAAATATTCTTTCTTAGAAGTCATTAAAAATAAGATGGAATCTCATTGGTATATACATCATTAAGTATGTCCCCTATAAAGATGAAGAAGGAATTGGTTCTAATGTTCTTTGAAAGACAAGTATGTTTATTAAGGGTATATGTTTATTAAGTAATATAATTTTTCCAGAGTATGGACATTTCATGTAAAATACTGGCATTGATTCATAGTCAAGGACATGAATCATACACCAAAGCGGTAACTTGTAGTTCCTGTCTTTTATTTACTATGTGACTTGGGGCAAGCCATTTTACATTAAGATACAGATTCTTTTCCAATTAAATAGGAATAATTCTACTTCAAAATAAATTATATCAAAGCTTGTTGGGTAAGTTATGTTTTGAATAAATAAGCAGAAGGAAATCTGATTCCTACAATTTCAGGTTATTTCAACACTATATCCTCATTTACTGTCCTGAAATAATGTATATATAAAGAAGAGTTTTTTCTTCATATCACATTGGTAACAATTAGAAAAAAAACACTAATGGATAAATTTTAGATTATGGCAATTAAGTGTATAGCAATCTGATAGTTACAGGGTTTATCTTCAAACTCCATGTGTTTTCATGTATTTATACCAGTCTCTCTGCACGCTGATAATCTCACATGGAACTTTATTGTACCACAGCTGAATCTATCATTTCAAAATTCCCAGGCACAAAGCATTGAGGAAATAAAACACACTCCTTCCATGTTACAGAATTGAGAGAAAATAATGCTTTCCTAACCACTGGAACACATTTTTCTCCTCAAGGTTCACATGAAAATTTTTGGAAAAAAGAAATCATGGTGTAGACTATGCAATTTACACTTTAAGTACTGCAACTGCTTTTGTGTTAGGATTCATGTTATGAGAAAATTCACATTTATTACCTTTTTACTGCTTGGATATAGATCTATTTTGATTGTGGTCACTGGCGCCTGTACAGCCTAAAAAGAACGCATCATTCTATTCTCTCTCTCTTTTAAAATAGGGACTTTGGGCTACAACATGTTTTTCTCAACAGCCCAATTCCCTACTTAGTGATACAACTACAAAAGCAGCATTTTGATTGGGAGTGAGGGAGGAAACAATTCTAGCTATTTGCAGGTTCCATCTACAGAAAGGCACTAGCAGTAAAGAGAATGCAGGCAACAAAGCATACAGAGGAAGAATGATAATGAAATCAGCAAAATTAATTCCTGGGGAGAATTAGACAAGGACAAAAGGTAAAGAAGTAGAAGAGCCCAATCATGTCCAAAGAGTCAACTTTTAGGAAAAGGGCACTCAGTAGTGTCCTAGAACGTCAGAAGTGGAAGCAATCCTTTCCCTTTACAGTTGAGAAACCACCACGGTTACTTTCTATCAGGAGGTGACAGAAGTGGGCTGCACAATTCAGAATAATGAGTGGCAGTGCAGAGCTTGAAGAGCTCGTAATGAGCCAGGGTAGCGCCCATCCTCTTCGAAGGACTCTGTAAGTGCTCCAGCCTTGTTCCCACGGACCATCGCACCCCTTGAATCTGATGAGTGGTGGGGACCAACAGGCCAGGAATGGAGGTATATCTGTCAATGCTCAAAATCTGTTCATTCTGATGGCCCTAGTTCTAGTCTACATTTTTGAATGTGACTACACTAGTCAGTACTGGACAGGAAGCCCAGCAAGTGCCGTCTTGACAGGGTCCTCCCCAGGGAGAGAGTCTCTTACCTCCAGGCTCAGACAATAAGAGGAGCCACATGCCACCTCCTGCCAAGGCTCCACTACTTCAGGGAGAAAACCAAGGCAGAATGTAGAAAAGGGGAGGACAGACAAGCTAGCAGACATGCATATAGAACCCCCAAACTTGAAGGAAGCTCATTCACACGCCAGGTCACGTAGTAGACAGGGAAGAAGGGGTAATGCACAGGGACAGTGGGATCAGAAAAACAATGTTATTTGGGGTGGGGTGACTGTGATCTGTAATTTATATGAATATAATAAGCTCCATGCCTAAGACACAACAGCCCCAAAAAACCACCACCAAAACACAAAGCACATGTTTAAAGGAGTGAATTACCCACAGCATTAGGTTTTTCCACATGGCTGGACCATGAGGGCTGCAAAATCCATCAATGTTATGGGCTGGAAAGCCAACCAGGGGAGCCTTCTCAGGACTTTTAAAGGGAAACATTTTGGATGAACTTCTAGGTCTTGTAAGAAAGAAGCCTAGTTATGTTTAACTATAAACACATGGTGGTAGGTGTCAGCGATATGTTCCATTTGAAAACTATATAATAAACGTTATTTTCAGAAAAGGAAACTAAACTAAGAATAGATAACCTGAGAATGCCAGACAAGGGCTAGAAGCACCTTCCCATCCTTTCATAAGCATTTAGCAATCAAGTTTAGCCTCTAGCTAAACTGCTTTCATTTCGTGTAATATTAATTTATACAGAGATGATTCATTTGCAATATTAAATCATCACAATGTGCCATAAAACAACAATACAACAATAACAACAGACTAGACAGACAGGTCTATGCCGACTACTTAATTTAAAACTGCAATCTCTCCCCGTCCTGAAACTGGCTCTCTTCTTTCCTGTTGTGCTTTTAAATTTCTTTTCTATAACAGTTATCACCTTGTAACATATTATAATTTCCTTTTTTTTTTTGCTTGTTTTCTTTTTCCCCCCCAATAGAATATAAGCTTCAAGAAAGCAGGAATTTTGGTCTGTTTCATTCACAGGTGTATTCCAGCATCTAGAACAATGCCTGGCACACAGTAGGTGTGCAAATATGCTGGCTGACCAAGTAAAAACAATGTGTAGATGACTTGCTAATATTGTAGAAAGCCCTCTTCTCATGTAATAACTGAAATGGCCTCATTACTAACTACAAGGAATATTTTTTTTCAATGGAAATCACCAAAGTTAAAAAAAAGTTTGGAATTCAGAGGTCCGTCGGGGAGTTCTGCTATCAGAAAAAGCTGGCGGCTCACTCTAAAGGTTTCAGGGGAACTGATCCCGGTGCACATGGGGCCAAGTTGATGACAGCTTTTGCATATCTTTGGAGGTGGGGAGGGAAACTGAAGTAGGTACTGAGCAGTGTGAAAAGATACTTCACAGGGTTTGTGGTTGTAGCCTTATAATATCAATACTTTTGTATAGCACTTCTGGGCATAAAAAACACTTCTACCATATCTACTCTACTCTCCTAACAATCCCTTGAGGCAGTAAGGATTATATTTTCAATCTCCAAGAATGTGTTACAGAGTGGTGGGCCAAAGTGGGACCGTTCCCATTTTGATTTAAGAATGCAAGTGTTTTGGTTAAAAATTGAGTCCTTTTTCCACGTGGCATGGCCAAAAGTAAAATTCTCAAAGATGCATTATCTAGCTGTCCCCTCTGATGGTTTACTACCATGGGAGCATTTTACAAAAACAAGTGATTGCCTCGTCTTCATTGCCAAAGTGCTGGGAAATCAAGTAAATAATGAGAAAATGTCAAAGTCTCTGCTACCAAACAAGTGGGCATTTCAACTGGTATTTATCTAAGGCCTTGCATTTCTTAGGCTAAGTTGTGTTATATTGAGCTGAGGTGGGGGTCTATGAAAAAGAAAGGCAACAGACTTCCCAGGGATCATTCAAAGCTCTGCAATAACAAAAAATGCTAAGAAACAAATATGTAGCAACTGTTCTATAGCAATGGAGAAAGAGGGGCCTAAAATACATCCACCCAAATCCAGAAAAGTCATGGAATACACGACATGGGCAGGCCTTGAGACCCTCATCCACACACAAAGAAGAAGTGTGCAGCATCCCGAGAGAAAAGAAGGTATGGTAGCTGGGGGAGACGAGACCTTTGGAGAACTAACTACCAAAGGGGATGAATCAGCTCACCTCTGAAAACACCTACAGATTCTGTCAAACCTGCCGCACTCTTCAAGAGCTTCAAGGCTCACAAACAGGAAATTGCTGGGTATGACTTAACCTGACTCTCAACCTCCTTAGAGAAGAGCTTGCCCCAAAAAGGTATGAACGAAGTGCGGAGCCAAAGGGTGAGAGGTGAAGAAGATGACGAGTTCACATTCTGAGCGCAGAGCACTTCGAGGAGGCAAACAATTTTCAAAAAGTATCGGAGTTACTTGGGATGTTAGCACTGGGGGTTCAATACTGGTCAACGTCTTCACTAATAGGCCAACATGGAAATGAAGACAGAGAAAACTGAATTGCAAAGGGACTTTCAGGGAACCAGAAATTTGTGAAGAAGAAGTGAGATTAAGCTGTTCATTTATTCATTCACTCATGACATTCTGTATCAGAATATTTTCAGTAACAGAAAACTCTGAATTGACCTAAACAAATAAGGGGATGATTTATTATTATTTCACACAACAAACCTGCCTGGAAGTAGAGCTGTGGCAGGACTGGTTTAATCAGCAGCTCAACGATATCATCAAGGGCCTAAGTTCTTCCCATCTTTCTGTTCTATCTCAATGTGCTTAGACTAACTTAAAATTCACCACCTGAGTCAAGGACTGGGGCTGAGGCCAGCTGCTCTAGAGCAGATAGCCACCTATAGGAGAGGAAATATTAATACTTCAACCAAATCAGGACTGTGCTAGCAAGAAAGGGGCTAATGGCCCCTGGGCTCCAGAGATATCTGTAGATGGTCATTGAAAAGATATTCACTGAGCACCTGCTATGTGTCTACTCCTGTGCTGGTCACAGGAAACACAGAGATCAAGAACTGCCTGCCTGTAGGAGTTTAGAGATTAATGGGAGAGACAGACATTAATGAAATAACCACACAAATAAGACAAAATTGCAACTGTAATAAGTGCTGCATAGGAAAGGTATATGGAGTCATGAGAGCATACCCAGGGAGCTAGGTTAGACAGGGTTGAATAGGATCGGGGCCTGGGTAGAGGCTTCATGGTGTGTAGGGGCAAGATGTGGTGTCTGAGCTGGGGCTGGGGAGAGACCCAAGAGCACAGGGGAGAGTCCAGCATTTACTCTCTTCCCCCATTCTGGGGAGGTACCGTGTTTCCCTGAAAATAAGACAGGGTCTTATATTTATTTTTCCTCAAGAAGACACCCTAGGGCTTATTTTCAGAGGATGTGTTTGTTGTTGTTGTTGTTTTTTGAGTACGGTACAACAATCTACATTTATTCAAATACAGTTAAGTCGTCTTCTTCTGGAACATCATCATAACTCTCCAAACCCCGAATTCCATCCTGAATTTCTTGCGACTCTATTTCCTTTAGAACCATTGGCCCCAATCTCTCATGTCGAGCAATAGAGCTCTCATGGGGCAGATGAGAAGGGCTGCTCGTCTTCTTTACCGCTCTGCGACGAAATGCATGGGTTGTACAGACACGCTGCGTAGCCAAGCCCATCAGTAGGTCTTATTTTTGGGGTAGGGCTTATATTGTGCAAATGCTTAGAAATCCTGCTAGGGCTTATTTTATGGGTAGGTCTTATTTTCAGGGAAACACGGTAACAACAGGGAGACCACAGAACTCAGTCTCCCTTGGTGATTAGCAAGAGGATTACACAAAAACTACTCCAGGAAAAGTGCCACGGAGTCCTCTCTCAGCAAATAAAAATATGCTTCAGGGATGAACAATACTACCACTTCCTCATGGGGCCAAAAAATATCATCTCTTACTCTGGTTTCTTATCACTAATAAACTAACTCATAATCTCTCAACAGCTGAGAATAAATGGTCAAATTAACCATCTTCTGCCCTTCAGATACTAAAGAATTTCCATGGTGACTAACTATGCATTTCTTTTACCACATGCATGAGTGAGTAACTAAATGGGCTCTCATCCTTCAAAGCAGACATTTAAAGTGTGACAAAGTCATCTAAGAGAAACTTGTCTCTTTTGAAATGAGATAACTAATTACCGGGTGAAAAGGCAGAGTGTTTTCCCTACTGGGAAATCAACTACGTGGTCTAGTAGAATGAAAGACATGAACCATGGCAAATCAGGTCTGAGAAAATAGTAAACAAAACAAGCCACAGAACAATTAATGCATGTGAAAAAAACAGTATCCACTGCACAGATGATTTGATTTTAATAAAACTGAAGATGCATTTCCACAAAAAGGGGAAAAGTGTGAGAATATACATAAGTATATAAAAAAGAAAACATCCTAAAAGCAAAATAAGACAACTAAAAGTAAAGTAAAACTCTTATATTCACAGACCTCATAGACTACACAAACTACTTTTTGTTATCCTAGCCAGGAGTCCTCAAACTTTTTAAACAGGGGGCCAGTTCATCGTCCCTCAGACCACTGGAGAGTGCGCACTGTGGGCCCGGGACGAGTCGGCTGCTAAGCAGGACAAGCAGCGGCGGCAAAAACACCCGGCGGGCCGAATAAATGTCCTGGGCAGGCCGCATGTGGCCCGCGGGCTGTAGTTTGAGGATGCCTGTGAGGAAATGGTCACTATACATGTATTTTATCATTTGAGAAGGAAGTCCCTGTCTCTTCTAGAATTCCAACTATTAAAAAAAACCACACAAAACATTGAACTATGGAGATAGTTCTCCTTCCAAAACAGGGACATAACCTATTTTCTCTAAATCAGATGTAGCTGGCTGAGAGCCCATAGTTATTATAGTAACATGGAGAAAATGAAATGGATGATGAAAGCAAACCTAATTCAGTGAGCTAGTGACATTATACTATACAAAACTGGGGATGGGAGAGGGGAGGAAAACGGCAAAAAATGACACACAGTGTCTACTTTGTTCTTTTTTAGTTTTATCAAATTGTGTATATATTTGTGACTTTTACCCCAAGAAGCATGAAAATATGATAATAAAAGATCATTTGAATGGAACATTGGTCTTTAGTTGGTAAGTGTCAAGCACAAAAGGAATCATAATTTTTTTTCAACAAGCTTTCAAAGTACATGTGCTCTTGATATCTGCTAATGAGCTGCAGTTTCCTCTTCTTCAAAACTTAAAGCTTCTCTAAATTAAACATAAGCTTTCTTTCAGTATCTGCAAAATATATGTGGATAAAATTTAAAGTTTTACAAAGAGAGTTACCATAGAAACACAACTCTCTAAAAGAACAGTCCATCCTCTCTTAAGAACCTTCGTCACAGACATTTATTCAGTGCCCATGCACGAGCGTGAGGCCTCAGACAATACACAAAGGACAGTGCACACACATAGGACAAATAGAGAAATTAAAGAAGTACTTACTCTAAGCAAGCAAGAGGAGATGGGCCCTTTGTGTGTATGTATGTGTGTGTTGTAGGGAGCAGGAATCATGTGAGCTGAACCCTGTGATACAGCTGAAATGCAGCCATCATAAAATTTATTTAGACACAATTCTGCAACAATCTGGTCACTGCACATAGTCATCACTGTGGACTGTTTTCTGTGAATTCCTTTAAAATGTGGATGTAAGTACTAGGAGCAGCATTTACAAAAATAGTTTTCTTTTTACTAGCAGAGTCGACTCAAGCTAAAAATAAACTAAATGGGAATTTTGTACTGCAGGCTTTTCAAAAACAGAGTGTCAGTATACCTAAGACAAACACCACCTCTTTATTAGGAACTTCTGTGCAGCATTCCAAAATGGCCACACAATTTTCAGCCAGACTATAGTTCTTCAGGCTTGGTCTCTCTCGAGACAGAAGAACCCCATGGAGACAACATCTAAGTTGGAGTCTTGACCATTTATTGGTCCTCAAGAAAGGATTTTTGCCCTTGTGCTTTCACCAGACAAGGCCAAATCATCACATCATCTTTTATAATGGGACGGACCTAATTGGGAAAAAATAAATTAGCTATTTTTGAGGGACTATGCCCCCAAAAAACTCTGCAATGAAAGTTTGGGATTAAAAAAAAGTAAACCCACCTAAACTGTGGTTTGTAAAAAATGTGATCTTTTAGCAGGTGTATTATCTGTGATCAGTACTAATGATGTGCAAATCATATTAATGACCATAATAATTTTTCTAATGAAACACAATATTTTTTCTAATGAAACACAAGCACTTTACAAACATTAAGTATTTAATCCCAGTTAGGTAAATTGCAGCTACTCTTAACCACATCTTTTAAGTGGGAATACTGATATCACCATTCATGATTTGCCCCAATCACAAATGACTAACATCTGAATTTATTTTAAATAAATATAAACAATAAAGCACACGTGTGCTTATTTGCATATGTGAATATATAAAGTATCATGATTAGGCATAGTTAAGTAACTGATTAAAGTCATTTAAGGGCTCACTCACAAACCAATCAAGTTAAATCTAGGTAACATAGGCCTAGTCCTATCAGTTGACATTATTCTGGGAAAAAAAATCAGAATGTTTAACATCTTACCTTTCCATTGCTACCTGTAACTGATAGTGGCTAGTGGACCACAATGCCAACCACAGTCATGATGGAGCACTCTGGAACCATTTGAAGGCACCGAGCAATGGTACCAACTAGCACAACAGTGGTAGTTACAGGTCTGAAAATGTGTACTAGAAGAAGTGGAGCATCTGGCCAGATGAATTTCCTCTATTTGGATTTTATGGCTAGGAATACTCTGACTTCTACTCAACCTTGATATTTAGGCTGAGCAGGAGTTCCTTATGGAAGCTTCTCTGAGCCCTGACTTGGGCTCATGAACTCTGCTCCAAAGAACTCCCTTAAGCTCCACTATAGCATTTCTTCACTGATTTTCAGATACTGGCATTCCTGAAAGCTTCCAGATTCAAACAAAACTTCTTAAGGGCAGTGACCATATTGTCTTACTCATCTCTGGAGCCCTATAAATGTTTATAAATTGGCGGAGCTCTGTGAATGATAGCTGAATGAGTGAATGAGCATCACGACAGGATTTATTTAAGTTATAAATGCTCTTATCTCTCAAATAATTTGTTAATTTGGTGAACATCTGATAAAAATAGTATGGGTTAAAAGAAATAATGTTCCTAGTTATTTCAGATACCAGAGATCTATCCATTAATATGCATTTTCATTTCCTAAGGATGAGAAAGCAAAGAATGACCATGATTTTCTGACTTAAAACCTGAGAGGTTAAGGATCTGATGCTACTTATTCTTTTATCTTGAAGTCAAGAACACTGCTCAGGGCATGGCAGATGAGGGCTATGCAATTACAGTACACTCTTTGGCATATGTCTCTTAAATCTGTAAACACGTCCAGTGCTCTGAAAGCAGACTTGTATCTGGTTTTTTAAAAATAACAAAGAGAACTGTGCTAGTCAAATAAAAATAACTGATAGGCCCTTCAAATGCTCCTAAATTTTTGAAAAGCTTACTATTCCTAAGTGTAACAGTCTCAGTAAAGGCAGAAACTCATCCCTCTCAATTCAATCAACTTCTCTAAAGATGGCACATACAAACACACCAGACTTTGGTAGAAGTCCCTAGCGGGGATTTAAAAGGAAATACCTCGTGGCAGTTGTGAGTCACATGGAGACTTCCAACAGCTCAGACATTCTCCTTCCACACAAAGGAGGAAAGGCCCTCTCTGTGGCAATTGTTTGCTAAACAGACCACAGTGGTCTTTTTACTTCCCTTCCAGGTGTAAGTGAAAACAGCTCTCCGGTTCTACTTAAGGAAGGCGTCAGGTAAAGACAATGAAGTGATGAGTATTTACAATACAGATTTAATTTATCTATAACAAAATTTTAGAGATTATCTGCTTTAAGCAGAGTCATCCTGCTTAACATCTTGTACCACTAATTTTTACTTCAATTTGACAAGAGTACAGTGTAGATCCCTGAAAGAGTACATTTGCCTTTTCAAAAGCAGCTAAGCACTAATTTTTCAAGAAGCATGAATCTAGAGTGCTACTTTATAAAATTATAAAATGGATTTCTTTTAAAATGTTTTAAATCAAGATTAACGATAGATGATGTCTTCATTGTAAACAAACAGACAAAAAGAAGGTAATATACATTACCATCCTGTGAAATTAAAGCAAAATCTTATCCATTCAGGATACTTTGAGAATGAATCTTTCTATACGGCTTAGATTTCCAGAGAGCTGAAGGGCTCCAGAGTTTTCTCAAAATAGAAATGTTTCCAAAATGTACCACGCTGCTTTGTGCCTTCATGATCAGAATCTAAAACACATTTTTTTCTTAATAACTTAAAATTGAAAATACGAGCTCATGTGTATAAATTAAGTGTAGATCAACATGTGATGTATATTTCGTCACAGATGAAAATACATGTGCCATGAAGCATGGAACAGAAAAGTACCATGACCCTCGTGGTACTCAAAATTCATCCTCTCAAAAAAAAAAAAATTCCTGATGTCAACTCCTATTTTGGTTACTTGCTTCTTTTTTACAGAGGTGTAGTGAAAGCTACACAGTATAGTATGGCTTTTGGGGAGTAAAATGTTGTTTTAAAAAGCTAGTTAGTGAACCAAAGGCTGGAGAAGTTTCCTGGCACATGTTTTTTCTATTCCCTAAGTGGGTATCTTCTTGGATGTTGCTATCAGCTACCTCTGACTTTAGCCAGGTCTTTAGTTGGAGAGGCTCTCAGGAGCTCCTGGCTAGTACACACTTACTCAGCTTTCTCATTAAGTTTATTCAGTGGTTGAGAAAGAGGAACAGGCTTGGCCAGTTCACAAATCTGAGTTTTGATGGTTGGGAGTTCTCCAATAGTTCACTTCTTTTTATTGAGGTGTTCCCATAAACTGTTGGTAAAAAGAAACTGGTACAATCTCTTTGAAAGTACAATTTGACACCTGCTTTCTCTCTCCTTCCTTCTCTCTCTCTCTCTCCCCCTGGATGTCAAAAGCATTAGAAAGTACATATTTTTCGACCTAGCAAATCACTTTCTAGGAATCTAGTGCAAGGAATCATTGGATATGTAAACAGAGAGGTTGACCACATCACTGATCATAAAAGTGAAGTTTTGCTAAATCTCTAACATTAGGAGATTGGTTAAAATATGGGAATTCAAACAATGGAAAACTGTTCTGCCATTAAAATTTAAAAATAATCATCCACATTATTGAAACGCAAAGATTTCCACAATATATTGTTAAGTGAAAGAAAACCATAGGTTTCAAAAATATGTGTGCTTGGACATAGGAAAAGTCTGGAAGGATGTATATTAAAAGTTCCCAAATGATTCTGGGAGCCCTTAAAGTCTCAGTAATTTTTTCAGAGTGCCTCCGGGCAAAAACAAATACCTAATAGTACTGTTTGTTAAGTAGTTAGGGCCAAATAATAGTTACTATTTATGTCTTAATGACTTAGTAGCTATTGAAAAAATTACATAAATGAAAAGTACTATTTTATTTCCTTCTTAAATAACCTTGTAATAATTTATTAATAGAATGTGTATACCTATTGAGCACTGCATAACTGTAAATCTTGGACTCACACTGGACACCACTATGATCATTTCCTGTACCACACTGATTTTCATGTGGTACCTACTCTTTTCATCACTAAAAATTCAGCAATCAGCCGGGCACGGTGGCTCACGCCTGTAATCCTAGCACTCTGGGAGGCTGAGGTGGGCAGATGGCTCAGGTCAGGAGTTCAAGACCAGCCTGAGCAAGAGCGAGACCCTGTCTCTACTATAAATAGAAAGAATTAGTCAGACAAATAAAAAATATCTAGAAAAAATTAGCCGGGCATGGTGGCGCGTGCCTGTAGTCCCAGCTACTCAGGAGGCTAAGGCAGGAGGATCGCTTGAGCCCAGGAGTTTGAGGTTGCTGTGAGCTAGGCTGACGCCACGGCACTCTAGCCCAAGCAACAGAGTGAGATTCTGTCTCAAAAATAAATAAATAAATAAATAAAAATTCAGCAATCACCGAAAATCTAGTTTTGCAAAGATATGATGTCATCAAAAGGACTGTGGTGTGATCCAATGCTGAAACTGTGAACTATCTTCAGCTAATAGCTGGCACAGTGTTGTACAACTGTACAACAGTTGGCAAGTGTCTCCCTCGCTGATGGAAAGTATCTCGTGCCAACCCCGGAGCTGCATCCAGAATTTGCTATGGTGCCCCAGAGGACCCTGGCACACAGTTGGGGAACCACAGATATATAATAAAATGTTAACAGCTTCATTCTCTTGGGCTATTGGTGATTTAAAAAGAAATAAAAAAGATTTTCTGAACCTTTATCCAATAAACATCTGTTACTTTTTACAGTTAGAAAACCCATTAAAGTGATTTATATATTTTCAAAAGTTCTATCTTTACTAGAGGATGGACATTTTATTCTCAATTTTTTACTGTGAAGAAAAGTCTAAGCATAAACAGCATTAAAAATGTAAAGTGTTGGATGATGCCTTAATGATGAAAAGCCCATTCATGAATACTGTTCGGCAGTAACTCTTCCCGTTCTGAACCCTTCCCTGATATTTGCACAGGTTGGGTCAGTGAAGTCACTGGTGTCAGGACACTAACCCAGACATTCCCCCTACTTCCTGTGGGTAGCCACTACAATTGCTGAACAATAGACTCTCTGTCCCTCAACTGATGTGCCCATAACAGAGCATGGTCATGCACTCGTGGGAACTGAGCTGTAAACGGTCCTTTGCTCTTGGTCTGCAGAGCTTTAGTCTCTGGATTAACAGTGCTCTTTTTAAAACAGTGCCTGCTGCTTTGCACCCTGGTGTCCACTGCTGCTGTCTTTAAAGGTCTCCACTGCTCTCTTTGTTCCTTTCTGGTTACTTCTGCCCTGTTTGTCAGTTTCACACTAAAGAAATATGAATGGCCTTTTATACCTTCACCACTTGGGGCTTTCAGAATCAACCTAGTGAGCTAAGTCTAACATATATTTTAGCCCCCTTTGATATTCAGTTGTTGCTGAATATTTTGTTTGTTTTTGCCTTTGTGTGGGTTGGTGGGGAGAAAGGAACATTTTCCAGTTTAATGCTATTTTTTAAAACCTGAGAATTTTTTAAAGTTTTGGTATCACATACATGAAGTTTTATTGTGGTCAATATTTTCTATTCATTTACTTTCTTACTAAAGAAATGCCCAAGGAATTGTAAGAACATTTATTTTTCTAGTCCAGGAACTTATACAAATGTACACATCAATTTCAACTTCACCTTTACAAGTTTAAGTTAGAGTAAAGCCACAGTAGTAGAATGTTTAATTTTTTTCATGAACCTTAATTAAAATGGCTGTTAACAATCTTGACTTGAACATATTCTTTAAAAAATGAAGAATAAGAACAACTCCCAATTCTCTTTTACCTGTCCAATTGTTCCCTATACTTATCACCTTTTAACATACTGTATACTTTACCTATTCATCTTGTGAATTGTCTATCTCCTTTGACTAGAATGTAAGCTCCACAGGGGCAAGAATTTTTGTCTGCTTTAATTATGGATATATCCTATTCCCCCGCACCTAAAATGCAGGGGCTCAGCAAGTATTTGTTGAAAAGTAAGTAAGTGAGTGAGTGACTAATTCTTAAAGACCTTTGGAATTCCATTTCAGAGGAGCACACAAAAAAAAGACAAAATCTTTTTAAAAATAAACATTAATGTTTATGCAAACCAACTACTACTTTTTTGTAGGTAAAATTATGATGTCATTGTCATGTAAAGTTAACTTTTTGACTGCAATGTGAAATCTATGAATGATAAGTATCTAACTAATTTATTATTGCTCACCTTCCGGAAAATGGTTCAGTTTCAAATAAAGAGGGCTTCTGATTGTCAAGTATGGCAAATTCATGAAGAATGCCTCAAAATGCTGAGGCAAACATTAAAAATATTTTTAAGGGCACGACTAAGCTGTAAGAAAGTAACAGCAATTGCTAAAAGTCAAAAATTACAAGAAAACTAGAATCTTGGGAGGTAGGTAGTTAAGTCCTAAAGCCGGCACATATCCTGGAGATGTAAACCACCCACTGATGGGTGTTTTAAGAGACAAGGAGTCTACAGGACAAGAGACATCCTAATGTCCACATAGGGTGTGAAGGTCAAAGCCAACACCCCTGGAAAGGTGAGTAAATTTTTAAAAAAAATCTCCCCAGGAACAGAAGAAAGAATAAGCCTTGGTGATGGAAGAGGAGAAATAAAGGAAGAAAAAGTCTCTTCAAAAAATTCCAAGCCCACTTTCACACTGTTTGAGATCAGAAATTGCATATCCATGTTCCCGCTTCCAAACCCAAACATTTAGGGTAAAAAGTCCTGGGTTGGCAGTGCCCCCAAACACATGGCAGAAGCAAATGCAAAGCCTCTGTAGGATAATGAACATTAAATCCAAGTTTCAAGAGATTTTCGTAAACAAGAATTCTATAATTGAGTTCACAATAAAAAAATCACAAAACAAAAGAAACTAGCTGCCATGAACATGAGTGAGAAAAAAACTGCAGAATCAAATCCTCAAAGGCTTCTGCTATTGAATGTATCTAATATAGAATATAAAACAGATGTGTTTAGCATGTTTAAAGAAAGTACACATCCGATAAAGGGCTGATAACAAGAATCTATCTAGAACTTAAAAGAATCAACAAGAAAAAAATCAAACAACCCCCTCAATAAATGGGCAATGGAAATGAACAAAATCTTTTCAAAAGAAGAAAGAATAACGGCCAGCAAACATACAAAAAAATGCTCAACATCTCTAATCATTAGAGAAATGCAAATCAAAACCACAATGAGATTATCACCTAACCCCAGTGAGATTGGTCTCTATCAAAAAATCCCCAAACAACAAATGCTGGTGAGGATGTGGAGAGACAGGAACACTCTTATACTGTTGGTGGAACTACAAATTAGTGCAATCTCTCTGGAAAAGAATTTGGAGATACCTCAAAGAGCTAAAAATAGAAATACCATTCTATTCAGCAATAGCACTATTAGGCATCTACCCAAAAGAGCAAAAGACATTCTATAATAAAGACATCTGCACCCGAATGTTTATGGCAGCACAATTCACTATTGCAAGGATGTGGAAACAACCCAAGTGCCCATCTATTCATAAGTGGATTATTAAAGTTTGGTATATGTATACAGTGGAATATTACTCAATTATAAGAAACGACAGTGATCTAGCACCTCTTATATTTTCCTGGATTGAGCTTGAGCCCATTATCCGAAGTGAGGTAACACAAGATCGGAAGTATAGGCTCCATTTGTACTCGCCATCAAATTGGTATTAACACTATAGTGCTCACATGGTAGTAATATTCTCCAGGGATTAGGGGGTTGGGGGGATAAACTCACAACTAAAGGACTCGGTGTGCATTTTGTGGGGAAGGGCATGCCTCTAACCCTCGCTAGGGAGAGGCAAAGATAAAATGTAACCAAAATGTTTGTACCCTCATAATATCCTGAAATTAAAAAAAAAAGAAAAAGTAAATATGATCTCAAAATATGAAAAAAGAATAAGATATCAAAAATGACTAGGCAGATTTGACAAAATGACCAAAAATAACTTCTAGAAATGAAACTATAATTATTATAATCAGAGATTCAACAAGCAAGTCCAATACCAAATTAGATGCAGTTGAAGTAGGAATTAGTGATATGGTAGACAGTTATAAAGAAATTATACATAATCTTGTACAGAAATGGAAAACGGATGGAAAATATGAGAGAAAGATTTAGAGATGTACAGGGTAGAGTGTGAAGGAAAAAATACACAATGTGGACAGGGCAGCAATAAAGTGATTTTTTCTGAGATTTTACAGAATCATTAATCACCAAATTCAGGAAGCCAAATGAATCTCAGGATGTCAAAAGAAATCCTCACCTAGGTAAAACCTGGTAAAATTGCAGAAGACCATCACCAAAACAGATCTTCAGAACAGCCAGAGGAAAAAACCAGATTACCTACACACTAATGATAATTAGATAGCTGACTTCTTAATAGAAGAATAGAAACCTGGGGAAAATGTCTTTAAAACATTTAGAAAGCATGAGAGAAAATAATGTTGAATATGGAATTGTATACCTAGCAAAAGTAACTTTCACAAACAAGGGCAAATAAAAGGCATTTTCAGAAAAATAAGAAAGTTTACTTCCAAAACATTCATTACAGGAACTTCTAAAGGGCATACTTCAGAAAAAAGCAATGATCTGGGAAGAAAGAAATGGTGAGCAAAAAAAAAAAAAAGAAAAGTAAATATATGGTAAATAAAACAAATGCTGGCTGTATATAAAATTATAATGATGTGTAATATAAAAAACATGAAACTAAAAACTGAATAATAATGGCATATTAGGATGAAAAAGAATGATCAGAATTAAAGAACTCTCATATTCCTAAACTGGGAGAAAAGTGAATACTATTTAGTGTAAGACTTCATCAAGTTAAATAGGATGCTAACATCTCTAGAATAAGACTGAGAGAGAATAGTGTCTACAACTGCCAAACTAGAAGAAAAACCATGTAATTATATTAAAAAAAGAAAAAGCGAAACTCAAATGAAGGCACTAATGAAAACATAAAGCCCAGAAAAAGTAGGACAAATAGCAAAAAATAAGATGGTCAAAATGAATACAAATGCATTTACAGTAATCAATGCAATCTGCTAAACAATAGAAATCAACTAAATTTTCTGGTTAAAAGCCAAAGACTGTATGATTAAATTAAAACACAGACAACATATGTCTACACAAAGACTTGCATGTGAATGTTCATAGCAGCTTTATTCATAACAGCTGAAAACTGGAAATAACCCAAATGTGCATCAACTGATGAATGGCTAAACAAATTACGGTATATCCATAAAATGGAATGATACTCAGAAAATATAAAGGTATGAAATTTTGATACATGTAATAATTTCAAAAGCATTATACTAAGTGAAAGAAGCCAAACACCAAAGACTACATACTATGTGATTCTATTTACATGATATTCTGGAAAAGACAAAACTATAGTGATAAAAAGCAGATCAGTGGTTTCCTAGGGCCAGAGGTAAGGGAAGGAAACTGACAGCAAAAGGGCATGAGGAACTTTCTGATGTGATGGAAATGATCTATATCTTCAATGTGGTGGTGGTTACATGACTGTACACACTTGTTAAAATTCATCAAACTGTACACTTAAAATACGTGAGTTTACTGTATGAAAATTACACCTTAATTAAGCTAGTAAGAAAGACAAAATCCAATTCTTTGATTTACAAAGGATAAATCTAAAAGCTTTTGTGTTTTAGATTTGTACAAAGGAGGCTGGAGAAAGATACATGTAGGCAAATAGTAACCCAGAAATCTGGCTAACCTAAACCCATACAAAATTAATTTTAGGCAAAGAGATAAAAAGAGTCATGACATATCAATAATAAAAATATTTAATTCCCCAGGAAGACATAACAATATCATGTTCCTAACAACACATCTTCAAAATATTTAAAACCAAAATTCAAAGAACTTCACAAAGAAACTGACCATAAGCCAGTCTTATTTGTGAACATAAATGCAAGAATCCTGAGCACAATATTAGCAATTCAAATCTAATCATTTATAAAGAAAAATAACATGCCTAAATTTGGGTTATTCCAATAATTCAAGGTTGCTTTGATATTAATCAATGTTACTCATCAGATGAAAGAAGAGGAAAATATATGATCATCTCACACAGTTCAAGCATTTAATAAAATATAATGCCTATTCATAATTAAAATCTTAGTAAACAAGGAATAGAAAGAAACTTCCTCAACTAGATAAAGGGCATCACAAAACAATCTTATAATAAGCATCATACTCAAGGGTGAAACTTCAAGTCATTGGTCTATCAAGTCAATGAAAAGTTAAAGTTTTATCTATTAGTATGTCTATTTAACACTGGCCATTCTAGTCAGTTCAATAAGAAAAAGGAATAAACATTATGTTGAATAGAAAAAAATCTATCATAACTTGTAAATGATATAATAATCTAAATAGAAAACTCCAAAGAACAAATTATTTTTATTAACAAGGAGACCAATAAGGTTTCAATGTACATGATAAAATGCAGGACCCTTCAACAGTAGAATGCAGGACCCTTCAACAGAATGGCTAAATAAACTGTAATATGATAAATACAATAAAATACTATATAGCAATGAAAATGAATGAACTAAAGTTACACAGATCAATATGGATGAAACTCAGAACATAACGCTTTGGGGGCAGCATGTCACAAAATAATCAGTATGATTCTATTTATATAAAGGTAAAAGTAAGATAGTATATTGTTTAGGGACACATACACATGTGGTAAAACTAAAGAAAACCAAGAGAGTGAGCAACTCAAAATCCAAGAAAGCAGTTGGAGATAGGAGAATATGACACAAGAGAGGTACATAAGGGTTTTAATAGTAGTGATAATGTTCTTAAGATGGGTAGTAGAAATGAGGATGTTTTCTTTATTTAATTCCTTAAAGTGTATCTATATGTTATTTATTCCTTCTGTATGTGGGATACACTTCATAATTTAAAGAAGTAAATCACCCAAGTGAACTTTGTTAGAATGTGCATTTTAAAATATTATGATGTTACTTCATGTTGGAAAACACATTTAGGAAGTTCTTTTTCTGTATCTAAGTTTTTAAATTAGTATTTATTATTTTTTCTTACTCCTTATGCTAGAGAAGTTGAGAGTTCTCATTAATACAATGATTTTCCTAATATAATGAAATCATAAGAAATTCTCTTGGTAGCTTTTAAAGGCAGATAGCAAAATCACTTTGTTTTCATAACTGCCTGCATAAGACAGAAGAAAAACAACAAATGCATAGTTAAAATGATAAGGAAGGAATATTCACTAATAAGTACCAAAAAGGCTTGAATTCTCATATTAAAAACAACTTTTCAATGGAAAAAAACTAATCTCTTCTTTTGAAAGAAAATTTTTGCTCAGGTAAAAATAGTGGGCTGGTGACCTATGTCAGAAAGAGTAAAAATATTTTACCTTCTCATAAAATGTTTTTAAATTGCTAATATAATTAAAATTATATTGACAGTCAAAAACTCCTCCTGAGTTTGGTTCCTAGTGACAATCCAAAATGTAAAAATATCTTCACAAAGAGTCTAAATCTAAACTTCTACAATACTGACATATTACATTATCAGAGACCCATCCTCAAAAAGCTTCTGTTTAATCACAAATTCTACATTAAATTGGAATTGAGAATAATTTTATAATTGAGTATGGATGTTAAAAAGCTAACAGAAGAAATATTATAAAATAATATTACATGATATAATCTATATTCATATTATATAAATCATGCTATAATTTGATCTCTTTATTTACCTAACAAGTTCAAACAATGCTTTATTAAATGAATGTTAGTATATTTCTCAAGTCTTACTTTTTTTTATATCATTTATATTTTATATCATTTATATTTATCTTTGGCCTCTTTTCTTTATTGCCTATACCCTACAAGTAACCATACCTCTCAAACCTTCCGTGAATGTTAACTACGTTCCCTCTATTTTCATGGCTTCTACCATATTTCTGGCTTTGTTGCCCCAAATCTATACTTCATTAATAGCTTCCTAACCATTTGCCCTACCTCTAGTCACTCCACCATTTACTAGGTAGTGACTACCCATAGTCACTTCATATAATTCCTGCTGCCAGATTAATCTACCTAAGTTGTCCCTCTTGGGCATAATGCTTCATTGACATCCCTGTGATTACCTGGTCAAATTTGGATACCTGAAGTTGACATTTAAGACTCACCATCTGACTTAAGTACCTCAAGACACAGATCCTAGTCATAGCTGGAGTAAGAATTCAGTGTACCGGAAGTTATAAGGCCTGGATTTGGCCAGACAGGGGGAAAAAAAAATCAGAGCTCAGATTAATAAACAGGCAGACAGGTTGACTAAGGAATACTAGTAGTTATGGTATATTTTACATATTTTTGTAGTTTCTACATTTTGACATCTTAAAAACACCTTTCTGACTGGAGAGAGACTGCACCATCCAAGGCTAACCAGTTCTTAGAGATAGCACGGAGCAGACCTTTGATATGCAATCTAACCAATCCAGAGACAGACCTCATCTATCTGGCCCATACACCCTGACAGGCAATATTCCTCTATCTTTACTCTCCCAGGGCCTTGTACCAGACAAGCAGGGACCAGCCTATAGCTTACAGCATGCCCAAATTATTCAAATCAGCCAATCCCAAGCCGTTTACCCTGCCCTGCCTTGTCTTTCCCATGGAAATTCCAATGAAGGCCGTGGCTGGCCCACGCTCCTGCCTTCTGCCTTCTGGCCCACACTTTCCCCTGTGGCCCTATATGGCATGTGGTGACCCCCTCTCTGGAATCTGTGAATATAACAAATTTATTCCCACCAAGCCTTGTTTTCTTTTCCTCCTGTGGCCACACTGACTTTATCATATCATACATGTACATACCCAACACGTACATTCTTAAAACGTGTAGCAAACCATGAGACTCAGGTTTTAACCAGTCTCAGGGTATGACAATTCTGGAGCTCAGGGCCAGCAGAGAAGGGATCAAACTGACAGGAAACAAGAACATACGAATGTTGAGAGTTTGAGAGGCCAGTGGCCAGAGAACAGGAGGTAGCTATAGAAAGTGCACACTGGGAAGGAACAACTCTGCGGCTCCTAACAGCAGGACGACCGTAACCAGCTGTTAAGGGTACCTAACACAGGCGTCTATAAGCTTGCTGGTATGGGAACCAATCCCCCAGGGAGGTGCCCCTTGGATCTGTAGGCTGAAGCAGATCAGGGAAAACAACAATGGAAGAGAGGGATGTTGGGGAAGAAAGAGGCGGCCCTTACCCCAAAACGTATATGTAACCCCACCCCCCCTTACCTCCTTCCACTTTGACTGCAAGTATTAGGACTGCTCCATATGAGTACTGACCTGCCTTTGTTTTTGGAAGTCTTGCAACATGCTCTCTCCTGCATCTTCTGAGACACTTCCATTTGCAAAAGAGCCTCACTTCTGGCTCTCTTTAATTCTCTGAAATCTGGCTACCATCTGAATATATTTAGTAGAGTTTTTCACACTAAGAACATCTGTGATCTCTTGATTGCCAAGTCCAAGGGACAGTATTCACTGTACAGAGCTGGCCCTCTGCCCTATTCTGCCCCCAGGTCCTCTTTTATGTATGCAGGTATGCACATACTTATTTTAACATGCAGAGCATCCATGAAACTGCCACTCAACTTGAAGCCTCCTCTCTACACTCTCCTCTTTTTCTGCCTTCCGTGCCTCCCTCTGTCCTGGCCTCCTCCTCCCCGGGATCCTCTTCCACTGCCTACCTCTTCAAGGCTGGGATCCTCCTGATTGCATCCCTGGCCATCTCTGTTCGCTCTGACACTGTACTCCCAACAAGCTCATCTATAGCCTTGGTTTTGTTCCTGCCTTGCTCTAGACCTATACAACCAACTCCAACGGACCCAGCCATCTGGATATCCCACATATAATGTCCCAAATAGTACTTGCTACCTAACCCCCCAAATCAGTTTTGGTGACAGGGTCCGAGCACCCACACCAGACCCAATGCCCTCATTGCTCCCCTTCCTTCCGGTCATTCTCCACCTGTGCACGATTACTGCATTGCCTCCCAGCTTCAAAGTCTTTCGGTGTCAACCCATATCCATGCAGAACAGCCTCCAACTCACTTAGATTATGTCCTTCTTTCTACTCTCCTTTCTGGCTTCTCTGTCTGGACACTTTGGACCAGCAGTCCCCAACCTTTCTGGCACCAGGGACCATTTTTGTGGAAGACAATTTTTCCATGTACCAGAGAGAGGAGGATGGTTTCAGGATGATTCAAGCACATTACATTTATTGTATATTTTATTTCTATTATTGTTGTTACATTGTAATATATAATGAAATAATTATACAACTCACCATAGGTTGGGGACCCTGGCTTTAGATCACAGCATTGTAAACCAATGGCAGCTCCATGTTAATATTAATATTTTAATATTAAAATATATTTATTTCACAGATCTATATAGTAGCATACTATATACTCTTTTCTCTTCATAAAAAATCCTTGCCTCCCTCAAAATTATTATTCATTTTCAAAAATCTGTGCAACACTTCCATTCTGAAGCCTTCTCAAGCTACTCTAGTCTGCACTCCTTATGTACCACCTTGTTGCTATAATTACATTTAACACACGCTATTTTATTTATATGTATGTCTGTCTTCCCAACTACACTGCAAACTGCTTGAGTAGAGGGATGGTATCTTATTTTTCTTTATATCTCCAGTGGGTATCATAGCACCCAGCCCATAAAAATCTGTCATCTATTGAGCACCTACTATATACCAGGCCCTACACTAAGCTTTTCACATGTTATCCCATTGGGTTCCCGTAACAACTCAATGAACTCTTTTTTATTATCCCCTTTTTACAACCAAGGAAACTGATATTTTGGGGGTTAACATCGCTGGGACCGTCTAGTTAATAAGTGGTAGAATTCCCATTAGGACTTGGGTCTCTCTGACTCTACTGCCTATGTTAGCTCCCTTGCACAAAATGTGATCGTATGAAATTTCGCCCAACTTATGCCCTGGGTAAAAGGCTGTGAAGTTTATATACAGTGCTGGAAGAGGCATCACGACACCTGGGTTCTCTGGTTCTGCCACTGATTAACCTCAACTCTGGGCTGTCCCAGGCTTTCTCTGCGCTTCACTTTCCTCCTTAGGGAGGATTCCATACTTAACAGGTTCTATATAACATCCTCTCACGATACTATGCAGCTGGTAAGAAAGTACTGAGGATCATAAATGTGGGTACTCTTCCTAGTTAGTAGCCTTGAAACATCTCTTCTTTTACTGAAAAACTGTTGTTTCTGAAGAGAGGATGCCAGAAGCCACTTTTGCGTAGGGTCAGGGAAACGTCCACTTTTGTTCTCAGTCCAGAGTAGATAACCGGCTGTCCCTTTTCCCAAGTGCTGAAGATGAAGTCAGCCAAAGACACACTTTCTGTAACCACCCTTCACAGAAGAGAAAATGAACCAACCTTGTGTTTAAATAACGTGCAGGGTGTGATACCAACTGAACCTCCGCCCTCCTTCCTGGGGAAATGCAAAGTTAGCTGTGGCCTTTTCACAAACCTCGGAGAGAATGAAATGTCAGCTGCCACACTGAATTTCCTGGCTTCATTCCACTTACCTGATCACCTCAGTATTATCTAAAACGACATCTTGGATATTAATATACTACATCTAAACACCATCCCTCACTCAGACATCATGTTACAAACAAACAGCTGAATTCTACAGCTGTTCCTGCTAGAAACACAAAGATTCTCAACATTTTTGAAGGGAAAAGAATCTGTTTGTTCACAGATGTCTCCTGAGCCGCATTTATGGGGCTTGTCTATTAGCGACAGTGAGTAAACGCTAACTATACTTGTCAGTCCTATTTACACACACTATTGGTTTTTAAGTAACCACTCCTTCCCACCTCCCAAAAAAAGACAGCTAAGAAAACAATGTTCACTCGGAGGAAGAGAAACTAAATTTCTTTTTGCTGTTCCTCTCAATCAAACCCTTGCAGGAACAAAAGTATTCACTGTGGTTAAAACACTTGTCACTCAAAAAATAGTACCCAGAAATGCCATGAGCCTTCCTATAATTTCACTTCTATTTAAGGAGCTGTGCTGTATCAGTACTTGCATCAGGTATAAAAGGCAGAGCAGCTTAATGGCATTTTGGCAACAGTATAGATGAAAACTATTAAATACATCCCACCCAGTGTGTTCCTGGTAGACACTGCTAGACCCTTAGCATGTTACCATCATCAGTGTTAGCCTCGCTCCACAGGGGCTGCACATGCACATGGCATGGACTGAGCCTCTGCTGTGAGACACATGCTGTGCTAAACGGTTTACATTTATGACTCCTTAAAATAATGGCCTTCGGAGGTAAGTATATTCTCCCCATTTTACAGATGAAGAAACCTAGTGCTACATAAACTGCCCCAAATCACACAGCCAGTAAGTTTGCAAAAGTGGAATTTCAACAGTCAGTCAGACACAGAATATGTGAAGAAGTTCTTTAAGGGAACCAAGGGAAAAAAAAAAAATCTGTATTCTTTTACAACCCCAGGGATACACTCTAATGTGTGTGTTTCTATACATTTAAAAAAAATATCCAAGGAAATCGATCACTGATGAAATGTACCCATCAATCCAAATAAAGATTTCAATGATCAAACAAGTAACCCAAAACTAAAAGTAAGGCATTACAGATATCAAAGAAACAAAGGTACACCCCCAGCAGCCTGGGGGTGCTAATTATTTAGGAGAATAAATGTATTTCAACTACTGCCCTCTCCTGGTGGCATAACCAAAGGTATGTTTCCTTTTCTTAATGGATTTTGAAGATTTTTCACTTAACTGATCCATCAAAACCAAAAATGTAGGTAAAGAAAGACTGCATGGGGCTTTTAGAGGATGAGGCTTGGCTCTAGACTGGAGTAAAGTGCTTTCTAACTGGATAACTATTAGAAATCATTCAGCATCTTGTGCCTTCATTTTCCCATCAATAAAATGGGAATAACAATAATATCTACTCTACCTGCCTCAAAGGTCATTGTGTGTATCAAACAAATAACTCATGCGAATGTTCTTTTCAAATAGTCTAAAATCTGAGGCATTTTTTTATTAATTAACTAAAGCCATTTATTGTAACACTTATTAAAATTGCATTTACTTTTTAATCCTACAATCCCATTCCTGGAAACCTATGCCAGTGAAATAATAGTAGCATATGTAAGAACATGTACAAAGATGTTTATGACTGCAGTGCTGGTAATGATCAAAAAAACTGTGACCAAGGTAAATAACCATCAATAGGGTAATAGTGGAATAAATTCTAATAGTTATACTATAGAATATTATGCACCCATTAAAAAGAAGAGATTTCAACATATTATAGTTTCTTGAGAAAAGACATAAAAAAATGGAACAGTGAGTTCCAAAAGTTTTAGTATATTTTTAAACTTTAATAATTTCAGAAGTATAAATGCCTCATACTTACATAAAACAATATCTAAAAGGTTGAATATTTAACATTTTAAAAGATCAATGGTTCTTATTAAAATTCAACATAAAAACTTATACATAAAAAATAAGAGTAAAATTTATGATTCAAAATTAAATAAGTGTAAAAGAAATATAAATACTTAAACAGTCAAATATTTCTTTGGTAAGTTTATAGGAATTATACTACTGAAATAAAAACTTAAGACTTTGGGAACACTCCGTATAACATTTTCATTTCTGTAAAACAAAATGACAATCCCCTTGCTCCCACTGTGTGCGAGGGTGTCTGTGTGTGTCTGTGTGCACGTGATTACACATTTATACGTTTACACAAATGAGGGAAAAATATGGCAGGCTATGTGGGCAGTTAAATGGGAGAAGGGGGGAAAAGGTCGGGGGGAAAGTGAGCCAGGTAAAAAACGAAAAGTTTAAGAATAAAGGGAACTCAAAAATGTGTATGCTATTATCACACTCATATAAAATCATTTGTATTATATAAATATATAAAATTACATGGTTTTTTTTTTTTTTAAGAAAGGAGAGAAACTTGCCCCAAGTTCCATACTAAGTAAATGGCAGAAGAACCAGAACTTGCACCTAGGTCTCTTCTTGACCCCACAGTCTGAGCTCTGAAGCATTCCGGGACCTGCACAGCTAGCGGGGCAGCTACACTCTGATCTAAGGTGGTTGTGGATGATTGTGCAGTGCAAGATTCTCCCGCCCTGCAGTGGGCATGTCTAGGGCGGAGCTCCAGACCATCACTCATTAACCACTGGAGCTCCTTTCGAAATAATTCATTGTCTTTTCAACCTCTAATTTCTGGGCTGGAGCATGATCGCATGGTAGATGCTGTAGATCTGTAGATAGATGTTAGTCATGAGGCCTTTTGGTTGAGGCCCATTAAAAGTGAAAACATCTTGCCAACCCCTGAACATGTGATGTGATTTCTTCCTCTAGGCCTGTCACATACTGTTCCCTCTATCTGGAAGGCTCTTCATCCTTTTTCCTGCTTGGGACACTCCTCCAAATTCCTAAAGACATAGCTCAAATATCGCCTTCTCTGTTAAGGATTCCCTACCTCCTCCAGGCAGAACTATGCATACCCACAAGGGTCAGGATGGGCCTCTCTTAGCAGTTCTCACCTTGGCTTTGACCATGGGCATAGGTGCTGATCTTCCCATAGACAGCTCAAGAGCATGGCATCTTATTGAGCCCCATATCTTTTCTCACCTTCACCTAGTCCCATCGGCTAGCACAGTGCTTGGCACATCACAGTTTTCAATTAAATATTGGTGCCATGGAACTGTGAGATTGAGAGCTTATTAATTTACAAGGTAGATAAATAATAGGTCCAACACTCAGGCGAATGAACACACAATCTTCAATGCACAAGGCCAAGAATCCCTTGCTTTTAAATAACATATACTATATCCTTACCAGGAAAGAGGACACAACTTACACCGGTGGATCTTCATTGCTGTCTTTCTCCAACTCAGCCACAGCTGGATAAGCTACAAAAAGCTCTGAAAACTCTCTCAAATGCTGCCTTTAGGTGTGAAATCACACTAGAGTGTGAGGTGTGTGTAAGCCTTTTCACTAATTCAGACCAAATCTTAAGTGCAAGATTATTTACAGAAATAATAATGACTGATATTTACATAAGACCTAGAATGTATTCACTTTCAGAGACATTATCTGATCTGTGGTATGGAATAGAGAATAATCAACTTGATTTATCTTTATATTTACACTGATTTTACAGTAGACAGTAACTAGCTGAGTTTGTTCTTTGACTACATGCCCATACTGTAAATTGTTGACTGACTGCAGGTTCCTGCTGTGAGAAGCATGATCTGTGAAATTCTAACATACCTAATAACACAAATAGCCCTTATTATGTAGCATAGATTTAAGCAAGGTAAAAAGCTTTTTTAAAAGAACTGAATTATTCTTAACAAGAATTAATTGTGAATAGTACCCCAATTAAGAAAATGGTCGTTTATTCGTTCCTATTGCCATCAATGAAAGCAGGAAAGGCATTTAGCAAATCTATTTCCATAATCCTTAGATTTCAGAAGGATAAGTTCAAACAGATGAAACTGATATTGGAGTAACTCACACTTGCCGTTCTTCCTGATATATTCCCAGAGCTCTGTGAGCTGCCTGAAATCAAGGATGTTTGACTGAGTTCTGCTAAGCTGTCCAGGTTTGCTAAGCTGAGTTGGCTAATGAGCGATGGCTGGATTTCATTCCAAGACTTCACATCATCCATGAAGCAATGTGCATGTGCCTCATGGTCTCCCATGGGAATTTCAAAGGTGCCTTCGTCTACTAACGGGCTACACTCAGTGTGGTCTGAGAGGAAACAAACAGCACTTAACGATGAGCAGTGGCAGAGGACGCCTTCTCTCAGTGTCTATGTTAGACAGGGGAGGGATGCTGCCAATTTATTTTTTGTCCATATAACTCGAATAGCTATTTCTTCTCTTGTCTGTCTTTCTGAAATTATAAAGGGCTCTTATGTGTTGTTTATGTGAAACCAAGTATCCTGACCCACAGGCAAGGTATTCCTGGAACTGCTGAAATAGCAAGCCAGATAATGATATCATTTTAGAAAGTGCCAGGCAAGAAAGCTCTGATTAACTACTGAAACATGCTCCGTGGAGATATTTGTAAATAGAATGAATGCCATTTTAACATCTCCTCTTTATCTAGGGTCCTCCTTCCTGGTGTGCTATTATTGTGAGCATTTCCTCTTTAGATTCCTGCATACAAAAAAGGTTGTTTAATTTAGGGAGTAAAAATCAGCTTTGGAGAAAAAAGGTGAAGTGTTAGCAGAGATAAAGGAAAGATTCTGAACCTCATCCAATATTTGTATGCAATCTTACCACTCTGCTTAACCTCCCTCCGTCTACCCCTTCGCATCTCCTATCCCATCACTTAACCAGACTGAGCTCTATACTACGATGCTTACTTTCCACAAGAAACAGAAGTTGTAACAAGACAACCAAGTCCTGGGGGAAGTGGAGGACCAGGTGAAGTTTTGTGAAAGGGGTGGCCTCTGGGAAGATGAGGCAACTCACAAGGGATAAGCTCCTGCCCAGGGGCACATTGATCCTCTAGGATCCTGGCCTCTAGGAGGCCAAAGATCGTCTCTGTCACTCCTGCGAAGCCCCTTGAGACTCTACCTGCTTCCAAAGTGCTTCAGGAAACATCATCTTAAGCTGGAAGGAGTATGAACTCAAGCAGTCACTTATGGTATGGCCTACAGGGGGCTGGTGGTTTTTACAAGTGACCTTTCACAATACTTGGACCATTATGTCTCTTTTCATTTGCGTGCATGAATAGAAACCCCCAGAAAATTAGCCAGTGTGTTGCGGTCAGTCGGTGGCACTATAGGATGGGTTCTTTAGAGACTGAAGGAGTTAAGAGTACCTGATTAGCTACCAGAAGCTGAATGTCAGCCGGTATGAATGGTATGTAGCTGGGCAGCTTTCCAAAACCCAGCCGTGGCTGCATATCAGGAAGACTGCTATAAACAAATGTGCATGTGTGCATGGAGCCTGATAAGTCAATGGGGGAAGACAGCACGGAACAGCCACCCAGCCTGAGGAAATATGCAGAGCTCGGTGAGTTTCCACTTTAGGTGAACAATAGCTCTATCTCGGAAACAGGTCTGGATGGGCCGGTGAACAGTTAGCATGCTCCTTTGACTTTTTAAACATTAAATGTCTGTTTCAGGGCACCAAAAGCTGGATTCTCAACTTTTCAATTATCCTAATATTATAAAACCACAAAAATGCTGTTTTAAAAAATTCTTAATATGAAAACATGCAAAGATACATTAGGTGAAAAAGCATGCAGCAAAACTACATTTATAGATCTCAGTTATGTAAGATATATAGATACATTTAAAAAGATATATTAAAAATGTCACTAAAATATAACACTTGATAGTTTTGTCTGGGTGGTGGAATTACATGTGATTTTTGTTTCTTCCTTATACTTCCCTTTCCAATTTTTCTAAAATGAACATGTATTATTTTATAGTCAAGGAAAAAAAACCAAGTTATTTAAATTAAAAAGAAAGTTATCCCATGGATGAAATGACGTCTGATGATGGGTTACTTGGGCTGGGAAGTCCAGAAAGGCATGAAATAGGACCCACCATGTTTATAAAATGTTAAACTGAATTTGTCTTCATGTCTACACACATTAGTATCTTCTGTCTTACACTGTAAACTCCTCGAGAGCAAAGGCTGTGTCTAATTTTGTGTAATGTTTGGCTCAATTAAAAATGCAGATAGAACATAATTTTTATTATGATTACACAAATGCAGCTGGTTCTTGTTCATTCTGGTAGCCAGCTTGGAACATTCTTTAGTGTTATTAATGCTTGGACAGTGACTCAGAATAAGAACATACATCCTTTCCCACCTTTTAAAACCACAATGTATTGATGAGCTTTTTTTGTTTGTTTTGTTTTGTTTTTGCAGCATGTACATTTCTAGAGAAGACTGACCCTCTACTATAAAGAATAAAGAAAAACAGTAATTTTATCTCTTCTCTAGCCTAGTTCAGTATTACATAATGGATGTAATCCTAAGGATGAATTTACAATTTGATTTCTGTATTAACTCATCTACTGGTCTCCCCTTTGACTCAGCTCTTGGAGTTAATATAAAATAGAAAGAGACACAGAAGGGTTTTTCCACTGAAGAAACAATATTAAACCCAAACAGCCCTAAGATAAACCACTCCTACAACACTGGAGTTGTATCCAACGGAGTAACTTCCGTTTAGTGTTTTCTAAACCCCTCAAAGCTCTTCCTAATGATTCCCCAAAATACAACCAAGATTACTATACCTGCTGAAGTCACTCTGAAGATGTACCTTGCTATCTATAAACAGTAGCTTTTTGGTTTTTTAGTGCAGTGGCTACAAAAAGATACAAATGACTGTCAGTGTTTCAAGGTGGTATTCTTACTAGAAATTTTAAATACAGAGCATCAAATTTGGCCACAATTAGTCAGTTTCTTTCAAGGTTATCATGAAACAGAATGGCAAGCAAATGAAATTCCAGCTGCTTATTAAACTGAACCAGAGAATTCACTTTTCAAGAACTCTGTCTTCATCTCTGCACCCTATCCCCATAACAGCTAAACTTTATGGAGTGCTCTCAGCTGGTACTGAGTGGTAGGTGCTTTATGTGAATGATGTAACACAATCCTCAAAATAGCTCTGGGAAGTGGGGGTTTCTATCAGTATTTTACAGATGATAGGTTTAAGAAAAGGTAAAGAAAAGGTTAGGAACTGTGTCCAATGTCCCATAACTCCTCTGTGGCAGAGCTAGGATTTGAACCAGGTCTGATAACTCCCAGAGTGCCAAATCTTAACCATTCAGGGCTTGTTGACTTCAGAGGACTAATTAAGTGTGAAATAAAAAGCAATGAATAAACACAATTATTCCACTTTTAATTTGAGTCTGTTCCTCCCCGCTTCCGGCTGCTGGCAGGACCCGTCTCTTATTGCTGCTGTCATCATCACCCACCCCGATCATGATGCCCCCCAAAAGGGAGGTGATGGAAATAAACCACCCCCAATCATTGCAAGATTTGGAACCTCACTGAAAATCGGTATTGTTGGATTGCCAAGTGTTGGGAAATCTACCTTCTTCAATGTATTAACCAATAGTCAGGCTTCGGGGGAAAACTTCCCATTCTGCACTGTTGATCCTAACAAGAGCAGAGTACCTGTGCCAGATGAAAGGATTGACTTTCTTTGCCAGTACCACAAATCAGCAAGTAAAATTCCTGCCTTTCTAAATGTAGTGGATATTGCTGGCCTTGTGAAAGGAGCTCACAATGGGCAGGGCCTAGAAAATGCTTTTTTATTTCATATTAGTGCCTGTGATGGGATCTTTCATCTAACATGTGCTTTTGAAGATGATGTTATCACGCATGTTGAAGGAAGTGTAGATCCTATTCGAGATATAGAAGTAATACATGAAGAGCTTCAGCTTAAAGATGAGGAAATCATCGGGCCCATTATAGATAAACTAGAAAAGGTGGCTGGGAGAGGAGGAGATAAAAAACTAAAGCATGAATATGATATAATGTGCAAAGTCAAATCCTGGGTTATAGATCAAAAGAAACCTGTTCGCTTCTATCATGACTGGAATGACAAAGAGATTGAAGTACTGAATAAACACTTATTTTTGACTTCAAAATCAATGGTCTACTTGGTTAATCTTTCTGAAAAAGACTACATTAGAAAGAAAAACATATGGTTGATAAAAATTAAAGAGTGAGTGGACACATATGACCCAAGTGCCTTGGTCATTCCTTTTAGTGGGGCCTCGGAACTCAAGTTGCAAGAATTGAGTGCTGAGGAGGGATAGAAGTATCTGGAAGTGAACATGACACAAAATGCTTTGCCAAAGATCATTAAGGCTGGGTTTGCAGCACTCCAACTAGAATACTTTTTCACTGCAGGCCCAGATGAAGTGCGTGCATGGACCATCAGGAAAGGGATGAAGGCTCCTCAGGTTGCAGGAAAGATTCACATAGATTTTGAAAAGGATTCATTATGGCTTAAGGAATGAAATATGAAGATTTTACAGAGGAAGGTTCTGAAAATGTAGTCAAGGCTGCTGGAAAGTACAGACAACAAGGCAGAAATTATATTATTGAAAATGGAGATATTATCTTCTTCAAATTTAATACACCTCAACAATCAAAGAAGAAATAGATTTTAGTTACTGCTCAGAAAAATGTACAACTTTCAAAAGGCATATAATTTTTTTAAATTAAAATTTCTGCAAACCAAAGGGAAAAATAAAAGTCGGGGAGATGGGAAATCTTCTACAAATTATTTTTGTTTTAAAATTAAAATATTGTATACCTCCAGTGAAATGCAAGTTCACTAAATGTGAACAGCTTTGCTTTTCATGTGATTAAGACCCTACTCCAAATTGTAGAAGCTTTTCAGGAACCACATTACTCTCATGATACTTCATTAATCTCCATCATGTATGCCAAGCCTGACACACTTGACAGTGAGGACAATGTGGCTTGTTCCTTTTTGAATCTACAGATAATGCATATTTTACAGTACTCCAGATGTCTACACTCAATAAAACATTTGACAAAACCAGCAAAAAAAGAAAAAAAAATTGAGTCTGTTGCATATACATTAGTGGTCTTCCTCTGTATTAAGCACAATGTCCTGTAAAAAAAAAAAAAGATTACAAATTCTGCCAACGAAAGCCTCCTGGGGGAAACTAAAAACATATACTAAAGAAATAACTCAAGTCTCTTACTGAGAACACAGCAATACTGAGGCTTGGGTGTGGTCACCTGAGAGATCTGGAGGAAACCTACAGACAAAACTTACCGACTTTTCTATTGCACAATAGAATCTTTCTGTGGAAAGCACCACCTAAACGGAAGTATCTGTCAAAGTAAAAATAAACCAGGTTAACCAGCATCTAAAAAATACATTGTAAGTAGGATTCATATTTCTCTCATTTGCTACTGTACATGAATACTTTTAGTTTCTTGGTCTTATTAAAGAAAGAAAGAAAGAAACAAAACACTTAACTTTTCTGCCCAATCTGCAAAACTCTGACAAGGACTGACATCATTTTGTAGTAATGCAGCAGAGGAAGCCAGCTGAGGGCTTCAGAAGGCCCCCTCTTTGGGGTCTGCTCCTGCTAACTGATGGGCCACCAGGAGGCCAGGCCCACTGAGGACTTGGCTTTGCACAAAAAAAGAAATCATTTCTGTCTGTTCACATAGACATGGGTCATAAAAGCCAGACTGACAGATAAAGTGGAATGCTTACTGATCAATTTACACAAGAGAAACAGAATTTCCCAGAAGAGTAGAATACTGGAGTCAGATTATTCTTTTTATCTATTTTTTAAATTAAAACATTTACACCTACTATGGGTCAGGATCTGTCCCAGGCACTTTCACATTAGTGATTTCAATTAACTCTCCCAACAAATCTTTGAAGTATTTTTTTTTTTGTACATTTCAGAGTGGAGGAGGCTCTGGACTGGAGAGGCAGAGGGACTCCATGGAGGTCATGCAGTTAGATGAGCAGCACAGCTCCTAGCAGAGCTAAAGTCCCCCAGTGCTGAGACCAGAGCTCTCACTGTTGGGGAAAAAGTGAAGTTCAGAAGGTGCTGGCAAGAGAGCTCAGTAGTCCTAGGCTGGTGTCATCAAGCCTAAAGACTTCCATGTATTGGTAACATACAGTGGCCAGGTGGTCTATAACAATCAGGAACATCCCTAAAATGTCAAGCTCCTCAACTTCTTCTGGTGACTGTCATATAGACCAGCAGCCAGCTGTTTGCTTCTGAATGAACATGTTAGAAATTCTAACATGTTAATTTTAATTAACATTATCTATATTTATTTATTTATTTATTTTTATGATAGATAAATCCATGGTTTGTCTGCTGATATCCTAAGTGTAAGTTAACGTTTGGGAATTTTATACATAGCTAATTTCAGCCATCTTTATATTGATCTGTGATAGTTTCAGTTTCAAATGATATTTTCTGCCACTGTTCCTTGAAATTCAAATTTTGAGGGCATTCAGTATTTGGTACCTGGGCACTGATTTATTTTTATCTATTAAAAATACATGTATAACTATATATGGTACAAAACCATGTGCCATACAGTGTACTCATTCATGACTAAAAGAGACACTGATCATTTGTAAACTTACTCTAGTCAACTAAGTCAAAATATATAGTTAATAACACTTTATACTTTTTTTTCTGTTCCTACTAAAAAATTTGATATAGTTACATCATATTACCAATCTAGCTCAGATGACTTTAAAAAGTGATTTATAATCATGAGAGGTTCATGTTAAACAGCTATAATAAGGATTGGTGGCCCTAAAATGAAAAAAAACATAATGCAAAAGGGGGCTGAGCATTTATGTTTTCAGCACTGATTAAAAAATAAATTAATTAAATCAAAGAACAACAATTTCCAAAGGCCAGCTCTGAACATAACATTCTATTTCCTCTTGACTTTGAATTGTGGGCTCAGCCTAGAGAATAAGTTTCAATAGTAACTGTTCATAGCAACTTTGCAGACAAATAAAAAATATTATTGTGGCCTACCATGATTAGTCTCTTTTTACAAAGTTTCCTAAGGAAACAGAGCCAAAATGCTTAAAATTTAAGCAGAAGTTGGAAGAGTAAATGGTTGCAAAACACACCTGTAGACATTAAGGAGTCAAAAGCAAATTTAAAAAATCTACCAACAGAAAAAGAAGTAAAATTTTTGGAAAGAATTAATAGTGTAGGTAAATTTCATTGATTTTTTGTGTGTGTGTGTGATTTTTTTTTTAAAGGCATATCTAAGCATCCAAGAAATGGTCTTTGTCTGTTTAAATTGAGCTGGGATTTTCTGGAGCATAGTAAAAAATTCGCTTTTAATACAGCGAATGCACATGTCACACTTCAAGAGTGAGCTTCCATAGCTTCGAACTAAATAGCTAGACAGGGTACATTACTTAATTCTCTTTCTACCCTTCCAAACGGGGAGGAGTGAGTGTTTTCCTTTATCCGTCCATCTGTTTATCTGCCACAGGGCTCTTGCTTCAGGCTGGTTAATCTGCTGAGCCATGCATGAGACATAGGAGAAGGCTCTCACTGGCAGGACACTCAGGGTACAACAGCAAAAGGTATATCACCTTATCTCTGAGGCCTCTGTTTCCTCAGTGTAGAAACTAGTCTGTCAACTGAGCATTTTTTAGGCACTAACATTCCAAATGTCTGAGATTCCAAATAGAAAAGTGCTATTTTAAATGACTCTTTAAACTACCATTGCAGATAACTACAAGAAATGTTCAGGCCTGAAAAAATGTTCATTCATCACTAAATTGTGACTCACTTCTAATTGATTTACTATTTCTGCTCTTCTGCCAATAACAGAGTTTTGTCACCATCCACAAACATTCCATAACACTTATCTCAGAGAGCAGAGAAGCAGTTGTCTACAGTACAAACACTCCGAGTTTCCCTTCCATGTCACACTGCAGAAAGAGAGGATGCATTTATTTTCTCATCTATCCTGCACATGATAGTCTGTGCATAATAAAATTTATAGAAAACTAGAATGTTAGAGTCCCTAGAGACTTCAGAGATAACCTGGCCTATTGATTTCTTTGCGTGCCAAAGTCCCTTAAAGAATGTGATGTGAGGTATGAACCATTCTTTCTCCAGGAAAATGCATATGCGCACCAAGTATTGTATTCACTTCCCAGCATTTTACAGACACCCTAAGACACCAGGCTAACAGCTCTGATCTAATCTCACTGCTTCATTTTACACACGGAGACACCAAATTTCAAACAGGGAATGTGACTTGGCCACAGTCACTCAGTGGAAACCATGAGCAGAGTAAACTGGATGAAACAATGATGCAGACATCTCACAACTCTAAATCATCAGAAGTCAGGTTTATCATTGTGCTAGGAAAGGTGAAAAGGTGAAGAGTTTTAAGAGGAATATACCTTTCTTTTATCTTAGGGTTCTAGTTGAGCTTCTCTCTGGAAAATTGGCAAGTTTTCTTTATCTTGTTCCCAGGCCAGGCCCACCCATGGCCTGAGATTGCCTTTTTCTGTGTTTGCCCCTGAAAATCAGAACCTGGGCACATTCAGAAAAGGGGGTGAAGTGTGACAATATGAATTATAAACCAGTTTTAAGGAACTCCAATAGAGTTCTAAAGAACTCTAATTTGGTCACATAATGGATATTTAAGAAGTATTCTGAGTCAAAGACTGCTCGTTTATCTAGGAAGTAGTCATCTACTAACTTGTCAAGTAAAAGTTCTAGAGGCCTGCTTTACTGATTAGATGGAACTAATTTCCAGCTACTACATTAACTTGTTCACTTGCAAACGGGTTGCTTGTTCTTTCAAGAACTGAAACATTCATCCTGGGATTTTGCATGCGCTTTAGCTTTGCAGCTTCATTCAATATATTTCAAATTCAATTCAACAAATATTCTCCTGAAGAGGCAATGTGACAGAATGGAAATGTGCATGGGTTTTGGAGTCAGTAATACTAAAATTCTAATATTGGATCTGCTTTTTCTAGACATGTGATATTAGGCTCCTTATTTAAGGGTCTCTGAGTTCCTCCATCTGTAACGCAGGAATAATACCACCTGGTTTGCAACTTGGCTGTGAAAATTAGCAACAATATAGTTATTGTATAGGAGCTCATGCAATGCCTGGCAATCATTAGGCACTCAATACAATGGTAATACTTGAAAATAATGATTATTTGTCAAATATCTACAAAGGGCAAAGTTCATCCTAGACTTGTTTCCAAAATCTGAATTCATCACATCTAAATGAATGAGGATTTAATTCATTCTTAAAATGACTCAAAATACTTGCTTTAGTTTATTTTGACATATTAAAAACTGTAACCATTAAAAATGAAAAGACCACTGTTCAAATGACTACTTTTACTAAAGAACCACTGCAAAGTTTTGTGACCCAAAGTAAATCTACAGTAAGTACCAGAGATAGGTTTTAAGTCCTTAAAAACAATGTTTTAAAGTAACAGAACAATAACACAGCAAGACAGTGGTTTCTTGACATGAAACTTCATGACAAAGATCTTAAATTAAATATTATGGCTTAGTATTAATGTGTTTTCACACTACCTACCAAGTTTTTCACACAGCACCTACTTACTCTTTTCAAATTGCTATCACTCTCTTTTTCATGGGAAATTTCTTACAAATTGCTTTGAGAAGCAAAAAATTTACAGTGGAAACTTTTTTTTTCCTGAGTCCCCTTTTTTAGAATAAACCTATTCAACAGGCAAATCTAAATAATTTTTAGCAGTTCTAAATGCAGAGAATTCATAACTTCTAACTGTAATTGAAAAGGAACATACAAAGCAATTACTTAGTCACTTATAAAAACCCACGTTCAACTTTCAAAATAATGACTAACCTGATAGGAGAGACAAGACTTTCATAATTAAATACTAGTCTAGCCATTTGAAATAAGTACTGTCGGTTACATAATTGTTCTCTGCATTCATAATATTCTTTTTACCCTCTTGGATATATTATCATTTTTCAGTATTAACAGAACAAAAAAGTTACTGTACTATAGGAAATCATTCTAACCACAAACTAAATTTTTGGCTGAGAGTAAAACCTCATTAATTTCATAAGGAGAAAAGGTGCCCATTAGTAATATAAATAAAATTCCCTTGAAAATATATTAGATTCTTAAGAAAACAAACAGTAAGCAAGCATAAACACTCATTTACATATAAATACTTGGAGTGTTAACTGAATGAATTCCTACCCAAGCTAGAAGGGGATTCTCAAACTTGGATACTTTTCTAACCTCTTTGAGTATTCTCTGATAGGTTTGCTCAGGAGCACACTGGAAGAAACAGGAAACACCAGATGCACTTTCCTAGAAAGATGGGATGGCTCATATGAACCTGTATATATCTGCAGTATCTTGCACAGGCCCTACTGAGCCAGGGACTACACTTCCCTGACCACCTTGCATTCAGGTGGAGCCACGTGACCCGTTCTCACCAAATGAATTTGAGGAGAAAGGATGTTACCTTACTTCAGGGCAACTGTGATTAAGAAATGAGTGCTCCTTCTCTCTTTCCACCAGCTAGGTGCAGACAATCACAACCCTTGAGGATGGTGTTACAGGTTGACTATGCCCCCCTCCCGGCCCCTGCCCAGAATTCATATGTTGAAAACCTAGTCTCCAATACCTCAGATGTGACCTTATTTGAAAACAGGACCATTACAGATGTAATTAATTAGTTAAGATGAGGTCATACTGGAATAGAGTGGACCCAGTAATTCAATATGACTGATGTCCTCACAAAAAGGGAAAAGTCAGACACGGACAGGAATAGAGGGAAGATGATGTGAAGAGACAAAGGGAGAAGACAGCCATGTGCAAGGCGAGGAGAGCGCCCTGGAACAGACCCTTCCCTCATAGTCCTCAGAAGGCATTAAGCCTGCCAATACCTTGATCTTGGACTTCTAATCTCCAGAACTGCAAGATGATTAATTTCTGTTGTTTAAGGCACCCAGTCTGTGGTACTTTGTTACAGCAGGCTGAGCAGACTAAGAAAGATGGTGAGGCCAGATGATGGAAGAAGTCTCAGTTCAAGATTCCTGAATCCCCTCTGAATAAAAGCATTTCACTGCTCAGAAATACTTACACTGGATTGAGAGTTGAGCAAGAAAGGAAACTTTCATTATGTCAAACCACTGAACTTTGAAAGCTTGTTTGTTAAAGCAGCTAGCATTACCTAATACAAGATTTAATTTATCTGGCAAGAAATTTTAAGTTATTTTCCATGAAAACAAACATATCACAGAGAACAATGTAATTTCGACGTAAAATTTTAGGACAAAAGGAAACATCAATGAAAATTTGAGTTTATAGGAAGATATTTTGGGGTAATTGCCCCCAAACCCTCTATAGGGTACAAATTTACTCTTGTGCTAATAGAAGTAAAATTTCCTCAAGGATTTTAAATAAGTCACTTAATTTTTTTCCCCCCAAATACAGAGGAGCATGTCTCCCAAGTGGCCCAAGTATATAAAGTTTACTTGAGTACTAAGGATGAGAATACTGTAAAATGAGGTCTCAGCCTTTTCCAAAGTTCTTAATTAAAACTATGTTTAATCAATCTGAAGAGAAGTCACTATGTTGTAACACTTTCTGCCCTGGAATATAGACAAAAAATGCACTCCTTTTATGATAGGGTAATTAACAGGGAATAAATACTGTAAATTTTTAATTTTTTAAATTTTTTCTTGCATGAATTAAAAATATAAGGACAGATGTCCTAGCTAAGACATAGAGTTGTAGTTCAAAATACCTCAAAAGCTGAGCTGGCAGCTGGATTCTCATGTTTATAGAAAAGCTAGGATGATTCAGCCTGAGCTCAGAGCTCAATTTAGATCACAGCATCTATATTCAAAACACATGTGAGATGTGGCAGCGGGTTTCCAGGTCATGCCTGATCCAAGACCGAGGCCGGGACCACTCACCAGAACAATTCCAAATGGAGAAAGTGCCTGAAAGAGAGAGATAAATCTCAAAGGCATTTGGAAGCCCACTCCAAACTGTTAGGGATAGGTCACATCAGCATTTCCTGCATCTGGCAACCATAAGCAGGTGCTGCAGAGGCTCAGGGTGAGGCAGCCCAAGGATGACACTGAGCAGCTTTGTCGTGACATTCAGCTTTGTCATGGTCAGAAAACATCCCTCAGCAATGACTTCTTTCCTGAAGTGGCTATTGTTCAGATTAAACTATGGGAATTCGGTAATAAAATGGAAAACCTCAGAGAGCACACACTTCCTGGTAAGATCTGTGTTTAACTTTGCTTTGTTTCAAAGAGAAAAACTGTAGTAATGGAAGGAGAAAAAATTTAAATGCCTTTTTTTTCTTGATAAGAAAAAAATCATAGCCACAGTAATTCTAGTAGAGGCTACATACTGATATCTAAAAGAAGGACAAACCAGTGGCACAAAATCTCCCCAGCCCAATTTTAATCTCCACCAGAATTCACTTTGTGCCTTCCTTGATTTTTCTTGGATATGATATGTCCAGAATGTTGGTGATTCTGCAGCTATGAATTTTATGTGCAATAAAAAAATCCTTCCCCTGCTGCTTTTCATCACCTCCCCCTCCCCCACCTCTCTTCCTCTCTCTCTCCTTGTCTCTTTGTTGTGAATGTCAGGGCTGTCAGTGTCACAGTCTGACATGATTAGCGTTTCTGACATTACACCAAGAAGCAGACAGAGAGCGAGGAGAGCGGGTGGAGGGGAAGGGAGTTACAATACGTAGCCATTTAAAGAAGTCCAAGGGAAAAAGGAGCCCAATCCCCTTTCTCTGAGGTTCCTTGATTACAGGGCAGTTTATAAACCACCTCGGATTTTTCTCATTTATCCAATTAGTCCGTTTTCCTGTTCCTCTGGAGATCCCTGAGGTGAGGATCTATTCTGTGAGATCAAAGCCAGTGGCTCTAATAACAGATAAGACAAAATCCGTGATTCAGCGGATTCTAAGGCTGTGAAGTGTAACAATCAGTGCACTTTGGGAAGATAGCGCCAGTCCATTTCGAGTATCGATTCGCTGCACTTTGTCACTCTAATGATGTTATCTCATTAAAAGAGATAAATGCCCCACTGTTCTTCTAAGAGCATCTGCTTCTTACTCTTCTCTCTTCTTCAACAGCATGGCTCTCAGCAGCAGCACATTAACATCAAATTGAAACTCAATGCAAGGCACAGCTACAGAGCTGCTTAAGGCTTCTTTTTAATTGCCTTTTCCCATTTTCGACCCCCTTCCTGACCCCCCACAACAGTCCTCCATACAGACAAGCAATATAAAGAGAAACAGATGTAGAAAGTAATCATAACAGAAAGCGTTTATTGAGTGTCTATTATGTGAATACTCCACTGCATCAACATTTAACCTATTTATACCACCACCTTGTGAGATGGGTAGAACCATCCTTAGTTTGCAAACGAAGAAACAGAATTTGATGTTAAGCAACTTACCCAGGATTACAAAGGTAATGAGAAGCTGGGCCACAATTTGAACATGGGTCCATCCAATGCCAAGTACTTTTTTTTAAAATCCCCATTTTCATTCATGGAACAAATAAGAAAATATGATTGCAACTTGATTAGAATAGGTAAAAAAATGTAAAAGAATGTGGCAATTATTCTTCAGCCTGCAAATACCCAGGAACAAAATGCCATAGGCAGTGCATGGTTTTGTTTCAACAGATTTCTTATTAAATAAAAAAGGTAGCAATTTTCCATAATGAATGTTTTATACATTATTCCTTTGTGTATCAGGCCTCTAAAGTACACATTATTAAAGTCTATTAAAGTCTGTATTTAGCAGCATTACTAATGTGCCTTTGGGGAAATTATTACAATGAAATAGCATCAGTCTTTCACAAAATTTCAATTGTTTAATATTCCTTTAGTGATCTTCAATACACGTGTCTATTTTTAGCTATAATCAGACCTCATCCAAAATGCCATAATCCCAGCTTAATGCTGTCACAACAAATTGTTTATGGGTTGGATTTAAAAAATAACAAGAGACGCAGATACTGCTAATTTCACCCAACACTTTCCTTTCATAACTTGCTCCGTTTTCCTACTGTTCTAATTAACAGGTGCTTCTTGATCACTATGACATGTGATGACACTTTACGTCTCTGGCTGGGGTTGGTTATCTTAATTAAATGCTTATATTTATATCTAATTGAGACTAGCCTCTCAAGATAATGCTACTTTATTAAAGTCTGAGCGTGGTAAGAAGTTACAAAACTATTCCATAAAAAAAAAAAAACGGAGAAGAAAACCAAATAAACAAACCAGAAGAATATATAAGCTGTGATTAGCCAAATCTAAATGTTTTCATTTAAAAGGAAGCACTGTCATTTATGAGAGACTAGAAATATGTGTCTCCTGAACATTAACTAAGGAATTTCTGCAAATTATATAGTTTTATATATTTTATTTATTTATTTATTTATTTATTTATTTATTTATTTTGAGACAGAGTCTCACTCTGTTCCCTGGGCTAGAGTGCCGTGGCATCAGCCTAGCTCACAGCAACCTCAAACTCCTGGGCTGGAGTGATCCTTCTGCCTCAGCCTCCCGAGTAGCTGGGACTACAGGCATGTGCCACCATGCCCGGCTAATTTTTTCTATATATTTTTAGTTGGCCGATTAATTTCTTTCTATTTTTAGTAGAGATGGGGTCTCGCTCTTGCTCAGGCTGGTTTCGAACTCCTGACCTTGAGCGATCCGCCCACCTCGGCCTCCCAGAGTGCTAGGATTACAGGCGTGAGCCACCACGCCCGGCCAGTTTTATATATTTTAAATAGGCCTCTCTCCTTTTTTATCTAATACATTTACTAATTTTATAACACAGTATGAGGTCTCTGAAAACATCTTATAGAAAACAATAATGTTAGGCTTATTTTACAGAGACAAAAGATAACAGGAAGCTGGAAAGAATATCAGCAAATAGCTACATGTTATAAGGCCTTTATGTCACAAAAAAAGGGAGAAAAGAGCAAATTTAAAGTGCTAGGTACTCAAATTAATAAACTGGATTAAAAGCAATTTGTTATAAATTCCCTTTCATACATAGCAGTTCCACTGTTTGAGATGATACATTTGCAAAATCAGACAAATTGAGTCAACTGTTAATAGTCTAAAGATGGACAAACCACAGAGTAACCAAGTAACTAAATAACCATGTTTTCCAATCACCAATTAACTAAATAGGATGTAACTTAATTGTATCCATTAAGGCCTACTAATTAAGAGAAAATGGCAGAGTTGAGGACTTAGAGAAAGAAGACAGAAGCATTCCTTTGCCTGATCCACGAAGGCCAGAATCCACTAGCCTCTTTGTTACAGGGATTCAACAACCACAGCCTCAAAAAGAAAGGTCGCAGCCCACGTCAAGTGTCCAAAGGGCCTCTCTACTTAGGCTGCATGACTGTGTGGGCTTAGTTCAATACGGTGATGAAGGACAAGAACCCACCAGTTCTGTCAACATTCAATTAAATCTCACATGAAGGTTGGCACTGGGCAGTGTGCTGGTTTGGGGGGCGGGGGGAGAAGCAAAGCATTTTTAACCAATAAAATCCTAGGCACTCTTCTTTAAATTCTCAAAATATGAGGATGAACAAGATTCTAAAACCAACAATCACAATGTGTGTGAAAGTACCACTGAAAAGAATAAAGTGGGATGGAGTATGTTCTTTGCTTCAAGTGAAACCTGTTTAACAATAGTCAGTAGCTACAGCCACCTTTCAAAGAACTTACCGTGATTCACAACTAGGCCCCTTGGACTTGAATTGATATTACAGTCTCGTCAAAACATCTTTTCTCCTCCTCTGGGGTCATTATGGTCTTAAACCAAAAGGCCAGCCTTTCTACTCTGAAGCCTTAATTCACCTCCTACCTGTTTGGATTAGCCATCACTTTTCTGACATGGTCAGGAGCTGTTAAGTCAGGCCACATGACATCTTCTCAAGACAAGGCATTACTGTCCACATGACACGACAGTGAGTGCAGAATCTCAGGGTTGGAGCTCACTTCCAGGTGCTCCAGAATAATTACTTATCTGATGCTCAAATTCTCTGTACAGAAAGGTTCAGATTTTCAATATACACCCTGGACCATGAAGACTGTTTCTCACAAAAGTAGGCACCAACTACTGCCCCACCATGTGCTGCTCTGAGATTTGGAAGTAATCCATGCACATGAGGAGAGATCAACAGAAATGCATTTCTGGCTAAACAGAAAGGAGAAGAAGCCATAGGATTGAAATAGAAGCATTTCTATAGCTTCCATAGTCAACATGACTGTGTAAAGAGATAATTCTACCTAATTCAGGAAGCAATTCTCTGAAATGTGTATATTTCATGCATATTTACATACAAAAACAAGTTATATACATGCACATATTTTTAAGATAAATTAGCATAAACATATTCAGTTAACTCTATTAAATTTATCTTCTCCCTCCCTTCATGCCAACTTGACCACCTAGTGAATTACACGGTCAGTTGTATTTTAAATTTGCACTCCCATACCTCTTAGAAAAGAATTATACACCTATTTTCTTCCTGAAACTTCCCTGAATTTTCTAGTGCAAGGCATATGGGGACAGAGTCCAAGGGGTCTACCTTGGCCTTAACATTTCTATGCACCCCACATTCAACAGAATTCAATGTACATGCAACACAAGTGCTACAGTGGCCTGGTGCCAACAATGTTCCCTTTAGCCTCACAAATATAAAAATGAAGTTCTTAGAAGGGCTATGGGCAATTATTTCTTAAAGATACAGAAGGTGAAACAGAAGAGCTACAATGTCCAGAGTCACTCATTGCCCAGGGCCCAGGTACAGCTTCTTGTTAGACTAAAGCTTGCCACATACAGGACATAGGCACAGTCTAGCTCACTGGTTCTCAAACTCTTGTCTCAAGGCCCCTTTATGGGCTAACAAATTATTGTAGACCCTAAAGAGCCTATGTTTATGTGGGTTATTTATATCAATGTTTACCATGTTAGAGGTTAAAACTGAGAAAGTTTTAGAACATGAAAACACAAGCACACATCCCAAGAGCTGTTACAGGGATAAAGTCACTGCATGTCATGTAGTCTCTTGAAACACTGTGCTTTATGCCTGAGACAGAAAAAGTGACAAAGGCAAATAATATCCCACTATTATTATAAAAATAGCCTTTATCTTGCAGGTGGATCCCCTGAAAGGGCCCCAGGGTGCCTCCCCAAAGGTCCCCAAACCACAGTTTAAGAACTACTGGTCCAGCTCAACCTTGTACATATCAGCAGTGTCTTTGAACCAGGTAAATAAAGAAATGACTCAATGCTGACAAGAGGATGTAATGTCCATTAAAAAAAAAAAAGATTGAGCCACTGAATCAAAGGACAGCACATTTTCCCAGAGTATTTCTCTATTAACTACTGCCCCCAAACCATTAGTACATTAAAATGCTCCTTCCTGGTAATATGCCAAACAGAATGACTCCCAAGTCCAAATTTGTTTTGACTAATCACTCTGTTTCCAATGTGCCTGCTAAATATCTTCATCCAGTTGCACCTCAAATGCAAAACAGCCAAAAAAGTATTTGTTTTAAATCTTTGTTTTTTTCTGATTAATGAAATATACAAACACTTATTGTAGAAAAGTTGAAAATACAGAAAACCTTTTGTTTTGTTTTGTTTTTAAAAAGAAACAAATGTGTTCCATGTACTCCCTCTCTGAGAAAAGCACTGTCAACATTCTGGGCACTATCCTTCTAGTCTTTTTATCATGCATATTTTTTAAATACAGTAAAGTTCGTATTTAAAGATCAGTTAGTATCTTTTGTTTTTAAATATTATTTTTAGTATAAAAATGCACACTGATAAAGAATATTTGGAACATACAAGCAAAGGGAAGATACTACTCTACATTTCAATGTGCATCTGCAATCTTTTTGCTGTGTGCATACAGGTAACCTTCCTAAAAAAATGAAATAATAATCAAACTTCACATACTGTTAAATCACTTGCCTTCTTCACAACTTATTCAGAAACACCTTCATGTCATTAAATATTCCTTCATCCCTTTCTTGGCATTTTTGGTTGTACCGTGGTTACTATTTTAAGAATACTGTGATGAACATCTTAGCTAAATTTTTACACCTATCCATGGCAATTTTCTTTGAATTAATGTTTTAGAAATGGAATTTCTGGGTCAAAAGGTATGTGCACCTTTAGGCTTTCATATACATTAAGTCCCCCTGAGAAATGTGTTCTTTCATTAACTGTATATGAGAGGGCCTAATATTCCCAATTTCCACCTTCACTGAGTAAATTTTATAAATCCTCAGCAATTGTATAGGTGGAAAATACCATCTCAGCATTTTTATTTGCATTTTTTTGTTTACTGTTGAGGTTGAATATTTTCTTATATGTTATTCATTGGTCATATTTTTCCCTTTATTGGTCTTATCTTTGTGCTCTTTGCCTATTTTCTATTAGTGTAATCACCTTTATCTTAACAATCTGTATTAATTTGTATGACCTCTTAATAAATTAGCTAAGTTAACTCTGTCATATATGTGTAAATACTGCCCCAGCTTGTCTTTTGTCTTTTAGAATAGTTCAGAATGTCTTTTGATGGAAAGAAATTTTTAGGTTTTACATATTTAAATATATTATCTTCCTTTATAATTTCTGCCTCTGGAAATTATTAATAATTCTTAATAATTAAATAATTATTAATAGTTTCCTTATTCTATTAATAATTATTAAATAATTAATAATTTCCTTATTCTAAAATCACTTAATTTTTACTTGTAACTTCCTCTATGTCATTAGTTTTTCAACTGTGCAATAGCTCTTCAAAGTCTGCCACAAGGAAGACTTAGAAAAAGGACAGTTGAGGGTTATCAAATACAGATTGGACCTCTGGTGAGACGATCCACTGAGGGTGTCCTAAAAAGGGGAAGAAAGAGATCATATATGTTTATTTTTTATTTATTTTTATTTTCTTAGAGATAGGGTCTTGCTCTGTTGTCCAGGCTGCAGTACAGTGAATGGCATGATCATAGCTCACTGTAACCTCACATTCCTGAGCTCAAGTGATCCTCTCACCTCAGCCTCCCAAGTAGTTGGGACTACAGACATGCACCACCACACCCAGCTATTTTTTTTTTTTCAATTTTTTGTAGAGTTGGGGTCTTGCTATGTTGCTCAGGTTGGTTTCAAACTCCTGGCCTCAAGCAGTCCTCCTGCCTCAGCCTCTCAAACTGCTGTGATTATAGGCATGAGCCACCACACCTGGCCTGAGGTCTTATATGTTTATTATTCACCAATTCCTTATACTGCATCTAGTATCCCTGTTAATTTGCTCTTCAAGTAGAAGAAGTTAAAAGCTTTAACATTTGGTTTATGTTTAAATATGAAATCTCTGGATGTGATGACTCTCCTCACTTTTGCCTGAATGGAAGCTTCAGGTAGCAAAGACTTTTGTTTTACTCACTGATGCGTTTATTTTAAGCACAGTGTGTGGCACCTGGTGTGCACCTGACGAACACGTGTTGGGGGAGTGGGTATCTTATCTAGTAGAGCTATGTATGTGCTGGGTCTGGGGTGGGAGAACCAGGGGTAATAAATCTTGGACTTCATTGCTTTGTACTGAGGAGGTACAAAGTAAGAAAAACTCTAAACAAAGGCAGAAAATAAATTTCAGTTTTACTTTTTAGATGACAATAGCGATACTGATCTGAGTGTAAACGTGAAACTGCCTCAAACCTGGCACAGTAGGATGTGGTGGTGAATACTGGAAAATATTCAGAGAAAAAAATTCTATTGGGCAGATAATTAAGCAAAACAGTGGCATCCACCCACCAAAAGAGATAAGAGGCACTACTTTATTTCATTTGATGCTTTGGCATTTGTCCAAAGCAATAAAAATCAGATTTGGCTTTATTTGAACATAACAAGGAAGAAACCATTCTCAAGAAGATTCTTTTTTTCACTGCTAGGGGAGGGAGAGGGTCATTTTGTGTAACAATGGAAAAATCAATTATTTTTCAATCAGATGGAGTGTCCTCATAAATTCAAAGCAGAGAAGAGAAAGTAACTTGCCTTCATAAAAACAATGAGCACGAGGCAGAGAGTAAAGGATCATAATCCCAAGGTTACTGCTAAGGAAGACAGATCTTTCAAGAGCAGAACACGGTTCTTGCCGGTATGGTTTTGTGAACTTACATAGTGGTATGCGCTGAATGCTCATCACACTGCCCAGTTTGTCTCTACAAAATCCCATCCTGTCCAATTTGCCTCCCATTTGCCTGTTTTTTTTTTTAAGCAGCACACTAAAATCCTCTCTTTACAGCTTAAGATATATAGGTAACACAGATAAAACTCAAAACATTAATCCTTCTGAATAGCAAACATTTTTAATATCTATAATATTAATATATATTTACACATATTAACAAGCAAATAACCAAGAAAGTAGAAAGGATTAAGACTTTTGACAAAATTTAAAAGTTAAATCCTAATTATTAAGTTTTTGATGAATATACAGATTGGAAAGTCAGCTCTTAGAAAAAGATCTGAAGAATGTATGAAAGTTAGAAAGATGGTCTTCAAGTCTGCATGAGGGGTAGGGGGAATGAGACTCCTGGGAAAAGAAATGCCTCACAATTTCTTTAACACGTAAGGCTCAGAAGGTACAACCATGAAAGCCTGTTTGCAATATTAAAAAGGTGAATAAATGCGAGGTGTCCATCCTGTATAAACCTTATGAGTCGAGTACCATACTGACATATTCCATGTACACTGGCCTCGGGGATGGCAACAGATTCATGATAAGCCTTTTGCCCAGACTGCCCTCTTTTCTGCCAGTGCTAATGAACCAGCCTGCTGGCTATCCAAGGGCCAGAACTGCACCCCTTCCTGGTGTTTTCTCAAACCCTGGCACAGACAGCAGTTCGAGACTGTGAGAAAGGAAGGCCCTACCTGGTGGATATTGGCTATCCACCATTGGCTATCAGGTTAGATCTGTTAAATTAGTAAGGCAAACTACCTATTCCTTTGTACCATGGGGGTGGGGGCATTCCTATGTTTTCTGCAGGGATCGTTCCTGATTGACCCAAAAGAAAGATATCAATGCCTAACTGCCATCAGCATTGCCCTGGCACGTCACAGGAATAACAAAGGACCCTAGAACGCTGGGGCCACCCTGACACCTCCCTAAGGAAAGTGTCGAAAGTGTCGCATCAGCTACCTGGGGTTTAGAAAGAAAGAAGAGTATTTACAGTGTGTGTCCAAGGAAGAGGAGAATACGCAATTCAAGTATCTCCAACTTTCTAGGAACAAATCCACTTAGAACATCAGTCACACCCATAACAATATTTCCAACATTCTAACTTACACACCCTAATTGATGAGATGATGCTCTAGTTTTATTTGTGCTGAGAAGAGCTATTTCCTCCCCAGAGAGTGAATTATTCTTTGTCTTATGCCAAGAAAACCAGAAGAAAAATGCTGACCTATAAAAGGTAACACATCAAGTTTAACCACTACTTTCAATTACAATAAAATAAAGCACTTACAGGGCCACTCACGCCGAACATAACTTTCCAAGCAACAGACACACCTACTGAGACACCTGAAATTTCGGAGGAATCTGGTTCCCAGCTGTGTGTTGAGAGAGAATCCATGACATGAGTCCTCAGTTGCCCTGGAGAAACTTAGGGCAGAGCTATCATAGCGAACTGTGCTTGCTGATCAGAGATGACCCAAGAGTTGTCTTAGCTTCTCAGCATATCAAATTCTAAATAATATTAACAGAAGTCAAGGTTTGCAACCACAAATCACCTCTCCTACTCCCCTTCAGTCACGACCCTGCGGCAGAACACCTGCCTACCTTCCAGTATTCCAAAAGCTCACCTCTCAAAGACTGCTTAAAGCTAAGTATTTAAGATGGGGTGGAGTGTGGGGGTTGCGGCAGAAAACTTAGCACAAAGTTTCTTTCTCTTTGGCTTGAGTCAGCCAAGCGAGAACCTCTCAAAAACAATTGCTTGTTTTTGTTCTGGTCTCTTCAGATAGGATAAAGCAGCCACAGTCTCCCATAAAACTTCAATATAGGGAAAAAGGATAAGTGCACAGAGGCCTTTTCCAGCATCCTGCAAGCACTGAGGCAGCCCATGGCCCCTCCTACCCTCGAGAAGGCCGAGCAAATGGCCATGAGAAAAATCACCAATGGAAAAGGGTCCTTAGTAAGAGGATCTCAACAAGTTAAATGGGCTTTCTAAAATCCAGGAATTCCATACTAGCTTTTCAAGACCAAATCATCTAAAAGTGCTGTCTAACTCCGCCATATCCCATAGATAATTCAATAATACACCTGTTTTTACAGGCCTCTGGAAGTGTCTCTTTTCTGTTTTCAATCCTTCAGTGCTTGAAGGATCTGGCCCTTGCCTCCTTCTCTGGGCTCACATCTGGCCACCTTCCACTAGTGTAGTAGTTTTCAACCAGGGGATAATTTTGTCTTCCCAAGAGACATAGGGAAATATCTGGAGACATTTTCAGTTGTCACAGCTAGAGTGTGTGTACGGGGGGGTGGGGGGAGGCAGGGTAAGAGGATGCTACTAAAAACCCTACAGTGTGTAGAAGACAGTCTCTTACTACAAAGAATTACCTGGTCAAATGTCAGGTGTTGAGGTTGAAAACCCTGCTCCAGCCATTACCAAACTCTGTTGTCTAAACAAGCCAAACTTTCTCATATGCTTTTGTGCTAAACACATGCTGTTTCCTTTACCTGGAATGCTTTGTTCTACCTGCTCTGTCCAGGATACCACCACTGATTGCCCATGATCCAACTTAAAATGTCACTTTCTCTGTATTGCCCTTCCCAGATTCCCCAGAGTTGGAGGTTCCTCCTTCTGTGCTTCCAGAGCTTCTGGCACATATCTCATTAGAACACTGGCCGTATTTCTCCAAAACAGTCTACTGAAAGAATGACCCAAGCCTTATTCATTGTTTATCCCCAGAGTACCCACCTGATAATCAATTTTTGCTCGCTGAATTAATCAGGAAATAAATGGAAACATTGCAGATGCACTTGAGACTCTCTTGCAACTATATCTGTTGGTGTCCCCAACACCAAAAACAGCAGCCACAAATATTTATCAAGTGCTTTTAATGTGGATAGGCACTATATTAAGCACGGGTACACACATTCACTCATTTCATCCTTAAAAATCCTGTGAGGTAGGTACCTTTATTATTAGCATTTTACAGATGGGGAAACTGAGGCACCAAGAAGTTAAGCCACTTGCCCAAGGTCACTGGAGCTAGCACGTGGAAGAGCCGATATTCAATCCCACAAAATCTGGCCCCAGAGCCTTAATCTTCCGATAGTCATGTCAACGCAGGTATACTAAGAACCAGTATTTCAGCCATTCAGAGGCCTCTGGCAAACATAAATGACACCTCTGCAGGACTACACAACCACACAGTGGCCACCAGCTCCTGTGACCCTGCTTCTGTGTGACCCTACTGCTTACCGGGGGTCATACATACAACTCTCCAACCTTTGGACTGCTTCTGGCAGGAGAAGCAATGTCCTCACACCGTGGAAAGACACTACGTACCCAGGAAAATCATGGTACCATAAAGAACATACAAGTGCTGACTCCCCAAAGTACCTCTTACCTTGTTCATGCTGCAGGGATGGGAGCAAGGGATCAGACATGTCACAATTCGAGGCAGCTCTTGAAGATTCTCCTCGTTCCTGGAGCCCTCACTTTCTGAAGCAGTCAGCTGCACTGTGAACACAAACGAAGAAGAAATCCATCAGCTGGTGCTCAGGAAGGCACAGAGCAGTCCAGTGTCCAAGGGAACTTGCTGCCACAATGGCAAGGATTCAGGTCTGCTCTCCCCAGTATGGTAGCCACTAGCCAGGTGTGGCTACTTGAAATGTGCCTAGTGTAACTGAGGGCTGAAATTTTAATTTTATGTAATTTTAATTAAATTTAAATAGCCACATGTGGTTAGTGGCTACTATACCGGACAGCGCAGATTTAGAGTCAAATCAAGAGTCTCGAGGCATGACACTGGGCAATGGGCATGTCAGTGGCCAAGAAAAAACTAGACATTACATGCTTAGAGTGACTGCAGAAAGACAGGGACAAGAACACTCATTCATTCAATAACTATTTTTTGAACACTTACAAGGGGCTGGGTACTAGGGACTTAGTGGTCAATAAATCAGAGAGGCCAATGACTTTTAAGAGTTCCTAGTTTGGGCTTTTACCTCTTTAGGAAAAGAAAGAAACTAGCATGTGAGTAGCACCATGGTGTGCCAGACCTCAGTGCCTTCCCTTGCTGCTCACAAGGAACAAAGGCGCAGAAAGGCAAATACTGGAGCTTGACTGTATCACTTCCAGGGCTCAACAGATAGAACCTTCCACAGAGCTCCTTGGGAGGCTGTGCACCATAAGGGAATTCAGGAGGTCAGTTTTCCATGGGCCAAATGAACCAAATGATTCCATTCCTCCCAAAATGGAATCAGTTTCTTTGCTATTGGTTCTTTACATAGAGTTTTTGATCAACTTGAACTACATTTTAGAGTAAAAGAATTTATTGTATGGTTTCAGGGTTCTTAATTTGTCAAATATTAAGGAAAAATAGAAAGAAAATTACTTCAACCACTTAAATAGATTTGTAGTCTTTTCCTTTGAAAGATGTTTACAGGTGGATTTGAGAGAACAAAACATTGTAAGCTTCCTTATAATCACCTACTTTGTGAGCTACTTTTTCAAGTTCCATCAAGGAAGGATTTATCTGAACCTTCCTATAAAAAGTGGAATTGAAGGTTTAACTGGTACTGCAGTGCTTTTAAAAATAAATGCATTATTTTTAATCATAATATAATAACAACATAGAACAAGTTCAATAGGAAAAGGTAAAGGTAAAAGTACTCATAGTCCCACTATCCCACCATAACCACCTTTAGTCTTTAGTAATCAGCCTTTGTCTATTGGAGAACGACACATCTGCTGAGTCCAGGACACAGAGAAGTCCAAAGCTGTATTCCCCACATTAACATCTTTCACTCATAAGAAAATAATTTTGCAATTTACATTTTCAAAAGATAAACTCCTACTCCCACACATTACTATTTTGTGAACATAATATTATTACATTCCTTTTACAAATCAGAAAATAGAGAGAGGAAATTGCAAATCATTCCCTGACCATTTGAGACAAAGATTCCAAAGAAAATACTACATTCTGTCATAGCAATAGCGTATTTTAATGATGATGTACAATATGGAGAGCCCCTGCAATTCTGACTTTGTAGCATCAATACATCCCCAACATCTCCACACATACATGATGCCTGTGTAATCATGGGTTCAGAGTCAAGAAAATTCAATATCTAATTCTAATTGACCTTACAGTGACTAAAAAAAATTACACGTGTAAGTTTTACTCTTTGAATTTCCAGAAGCAGATGCTAATAAACTTCTAAGTTTTAAAGCAGAACTCTATACATGTTATTTCCTTTTTAATATATATATTGATCCATTTAAAATCTACAGCCTAGCACTTGACTGGAAAGCTTGTCCAAATGCCTTGCAGAGATGCCTAAAGTCACAATTGCATTCACATGCACACACTGGCATCAACACAGGAAAGGTGGGCACTAGAAGATCATAACAGACAAAGATTCTTGAACATACTTTCCCTAAGGAGTCCCACCCAGCCCCAATCATGCTGTAGTCCCCATTCCCTCAGAAGGTGTGTATATCGTTTGCACTAAATTGATAATAGAACTCTCCACCCTCTACCCCAAGTGTTTCTATGTTATTTTCATGTATGTCGTTCTACAACCAAGTTAGACTAAAACCCTCTGAGGGAAATATTAGTCACATAGAAGGTTCTTAATAAATATTATGAATAGATTTTTTTTCCTTTGCTTTCATTCACAGAGCCTAGGATGATAGAGACTCTTAAAAACGATGTTGATAATTATTGAAGACTACCTTTGGGGTTTTTTAAAAAGGAAAATCTTTTAATGCCAGGGTTATAAATCTTTTTAAAATGTTATTAAGAATATCACACAGCTGTATAGTACTCAAAACAGTACAATGCTCTTTTATATTAATACTCCCATTTAATAGTAATATCAATCTGAGTGGTAGTTTTCCTAATTAGGAAATCAGATACAGACAAGTAAGAGAATTCTCCTTGGTTATGCCATATTCAGCAGGAGACCCTGGGCTAGAAGGAACTTCATTTCAAGATACTATGAAATTAAAGCATGTACAAAGACCACAAATATAACAAACATAACACCCCTCCAAGAAAACACACACACATCAAAGACCACCAATAACAGAAAACACTTTAGCGAATAGATGACAGTTTTAGAAACTGGGTCAGTTTGCTTCTGGACAGCAAGCAGAAAGATTGGCCTTGTTCTATCAAGTACTTTCCATCTCCTTTGAAAGAGAGAAAACCTGGTTGTTTTGCAACCCATTCAGTTTATGAAGAAGCTTAGAGAAATCCACAGCTTAGAAAGACACAGCAGCTTGAATATAAAGCATTAGAGGCAAAGATACCTGAGTTACCATGGTTGAAGGAAGGATGTTTTCTTTTTTTATTCTATTATTTAATGTTTCTTTTGAATCTTTAAAGAAGTTGGATTCTTCCAGTACTGAACAAAAGGAAAGTACAGATGCCTTTAAAGGGCGCCTTGAGAATATTAAACCCATAAGCCAATGTGTAAGTTCCACTCGGTGGATCCTAACAGAATTGGTTCAATGGGCAACAAAGCCTGTGGTCAACCTTAGGCTTCTAAGAGGTTAATAAAATGTAATTCAACTTCTCAGGTGGGTAGACGAAGTGTGTGTAAGCAGAAAGGTGGAGACAGAGTAAGTGTAAGAAGAAGAAAGAGAGAAATGAAAAGAAAGGAGAAAATCGAAGGGTAGGTGAGCAAACAAGGACACCCAGACACAGGTTCGGTAACACGGCCAAGTGCCCCTCACCAGCCAGGTCCTCACTACAGAAGAGAGCCACAGATTCAGGCTCCTGGTGACAATTCCACATCCTACGGCTTCTCTAGGGTTATACACTCTCAAGGCTCAGCGTCAGCAACTGGGAGCTGCAGTAAACTTAAGACTGGACCTACCTGTTTCACCACTGTTTATTTACCATCAACCTCCACCTACCACAGAGAGAAGCCTGTTTTACCTGGATCACTGCTAATGTGAGGTATGGTGAGAACAGCATAAGCCCACTTTATTCTATCTTCTTTACTTTAAGGAGAAGTTTAAAAGTGTTAAGGGCTATTTTTGTGTGTGTTGTGTCAAGGCTCTTGAAAATGCAATGAGTATTTATTACCAATATAGAATGGAATATGATGAGTTTGGATTTTCTCCCCATTCCAACTCCTCACTCCACCTCACTCCCCCTTTCTTTTTTGAGACAGGGTCTTGCTCTATGGCCCCAGCTAGATTGCAGGGACATCATCATAGCCCACTGTCCTCAAACTCCTGGGCTGGGCTTAAGTGATCCTCCTGTCTCAACCTCCTGAGTAGCTGGGATACAGGTATATAGTACCACACCTAGCTGATGTTTCTGTTTTTTTCGTAGAGATTAGGGTCTCACTATGTTGCTCAGGCTGGTCTCAAACTCCTGACCTCGTGTAATCCTTCTGCCTCGGCCTCCCAGAGTGCTGGGATTAAAGGTGTGAGCCACCCTGCCTGGCCCCCACTCCCTTCGAAGATGTTCATTATAGAAGCCTTTTGTAACACATCTCAAAACTGGGTAGCTCAGGCACTGCTGCGGGAGATAGGCCAACCAGAGCAGGTAGGTCACTCTTCACAGTGTTAAGGGTCTTGCCAGCATTTAGCTATATTGCACCCTGAGGCCAGTCTGTGTAATGGATTCTTATCCCTCCCCTTCCCACCACCACACACAGCCCCTTAAGCAGAGGGCTGGAGCAAAGGACTAATGCCAGACCCGAAAGCTTGTAAGGAAGGAAAAAGTGAAGTAATAAAAAGATTAGCAGGCTTTGGAGTCTAGAAGAAATGCTCTAAAATCTAGGACTCAGTAGCTTGGGAGATCAAATGAACAGGTGAGAGAAACAGCCCTAATTTAGGGTTGGAGAAATTTACATGTCTCTGAAGTTAAGTCCTGACAACCTTCAACTGGAATCCTTGTCCAAGACTGAATAAATGTAAAGCCACTTTATTACAGAGTCTAATCTCTCCCTTCCACAATAAGGAGCCTGGTGCTGGGGTTAAAGAATCCAAAGGCAAAGGAACAAATAGACCTGTTCCTTGCCCCAAATGCATACACAACTCTCAAGCGGCGGGCTCATTCCTTTCTTCCTAAAGAAGAGGCAGGAGGAATCGAGCAAAGCAGCCTGAGGAGCTTCCTGCAGGTGCTTCTCCAGCCTCAAAGCAGACGTGTGGCTCGGGTTATTCAGGACCTTGGTGTCCCTGCCACCCCTACACTGAGGCAGCAAACACACCAGAACACGGTTCCAACCCAAGAGCCGGGACAACGTCTACCATTCTGCTTTGCTTCCCTGGGCCCTGCCTTCAAGCATATCATGGAAAACACATGTCCTAAGCCAGAAGGATGAGCGCATCTTCCTACAGAGAATCACCAAAGGCCTTCTTCCCCAAGGATAGGCTAGGTGATTTGAAAATTAATATTGTGAAATTTTAACTAGTGTATGAGTTGTGGTTCAATAACAAATTGTGATAAAGAAGAAGAAACAAGAGGCTTGTAAATTATAAAGAAGAGACACACTGCCAGTTACAAAAATAACAAAAAAAAATGGTCTGAGAGCCTGACAGGGAGGAATAGAGGCCAGTTAAAGGGCCAAGGGTGCTACTTCTGGCACATGGGCTAGGGATTTCCCATACTTAGACAAATCGTAAGTCAGGATATTTAATGTTTAGATTCAGGGATATCACTATAAAAATTCAATCTCAGTCTCCCAGTGATTTTGGACTATCTCCGTTTAAAGGCACAATATGGAACAGCTCCCAAGAGGTTACTTGGGCCAGCCTACTTCGCTTGCCTGGGTGACTATCTAAACCAGAGGTCACAAATTCAGATGCCCACAGGGGTCAAGAAAGAATGAGATGAGCAAATGGTCAGGCCTGGGAAGATAGTGGGGGATAGGGGGGCTTGCCACCCTGTTCTAGCCCCAGCAAAGTAGAAACAAGCCACATGCACCCAGAGCTCTGATAAGAAAGAGTGATTGAGAGATTATGTAGAGTCATTTGCTTTTTTAATATTGGCAACTTATGCTAATACTTTGGAAATCCTGTAGGAGTTGGATTTGCTTGGCCAGTTTGTGTCTTCTATTGTATACCTTTCATGTCAGTCAAGGGATTCTTTGTTCCTTTAAATCTCCAGGGGTGGAAACTTCAAAACTCCCTTCTGGGCCAAGCACTGAGGGGGTCGCTGGAGGGAAGAGTGGGCAATGCAGGGGTCAGGAACCAGATCAGATGGCTTGAATATCAACTCTACCTCTTTGGCATGTGATTTTTGGCAAGTTACTGACCCTGTCTGAGTCTTTGTTCCTTTATCCCTAAAATCCTAAAATCAGGGGTGGAGGTGGGTCGGGGTAATCCAGCTCTGTCACCCAGGCTAGTGCAGTGGCATCATGATAGCTCACTATAGCCTTGAACTCCTGGGCTCAAGTGATCCTCCTGCCTCAGCCTCCTCAGAAGAAAACAAATATAAGAGATTTCATCACGCTATTGATAAATTAAGGAATCATGCTTTAATTTTAGTATTTTTAACTCATATTTGCCAGTGGTGCACGTAACTGCATGGGGGGTATATGGTGGCTGTTCTAGGCAACTCCTAACCCATTTGTCTACTTTGGATTGAGACGGGTGAATTATGAATTATTCATCTAGGACAAAGGTGTATCAACCATGCCTTATTACTTACCTGGGTTTCTTTGATTTTATGCTAAAAGAATCCCAGAGTCCTCCAAACAATTTCAGCTTCCCCTTCCCGAGGGTGGGGGAGGGGCTGCTGCATCATTCAGACAAACACATTTCCTATGATTTGGTGGGAAACTGAAATACCTCAACAGGCAGCCTAATGGGTTGCTTCAGAATGACCCACTGAAATGGAAGCAGTGACAAGGGAAATTACTAGGAAGGTATCTCTTTAATGAAGCTTAAAAGGACCAGCTATCTCTCCAATAAAAGGTTTCCAATTAAGGAATTTAAATATTCTCAAGAAGACCTTGAGGACAAGCTGTAATGAGAGTGGTCACCTTAATGGGGGTTAGTGCTTACAACGGAAACTTGTCTGCTTGGTAAGCCAGAGTGGGTCTGATGCCTCGTTCCTCTAGGAGGAAACTTTCATTAACCCCCAAAAGAATGCTCTATTCGGCCTGATGGGCCCTGGTGGAAAGCAATCGCAGGGACTCACTGTTAACCTCTGCTTTCCCGGGGGCTCAGATTCTGTACTTTTCATCACCAGCTTCCCCCGGGTGTGGCTTGCTCTTTCAGAGGAAGAACCATGTCCTGGATTGTTAAACCTCTCCACGGGGATCTAGTGTTTGCTTTTACCAGGGCTCAGGGCTTTCAATGCTCTCAAACCAGTTTCTGGGTCAAAATAGCTCAAGTTCCCCCACCATGCAGGTAGTGTAGCTGTGGACCCCATGATTACTCAAACAGCGTGGCTCTGCGTTTCCTTCCCCTACTCCTCGCCCAGACACATGTGCTCAAATTCTCTGGGGGGAATTCTTCTAGCCCTCTTTTCACAAAAGTTCCTGTGTGGGTATAAACCCCCAAACCCCTCCAGCCTCCAGCCTCCAGCCAGGTCTGAAACACTCAATGTCTTCTGGAACCTGAGAATTTCTCTTTCCTGCTTTAAAACTTACATTTACCCGAAAATATATTCTATTTTATCCAGTATACCTTAGGATTTTTTGGGTGGGTGGTCAGAACTGGGCCAGGCTGCAACAGCTCAGTACACTATTCTGCCAGAAAGGTCCAGTTTGGGGTTCCCTAAACTCAATTCTGCCACATTTAGGTCCCATATGTAGCCAGTTAGCTGCCATTTAGGGTACAGCCAGAAATATGTTCTTTTCAGCATAAGCTGTATTACTGTGACTCGCTCCCTATCTCGTTCTCATAACAGAGTGGCACTGAGTAAGAAAGGGCTTATGGGCAGCCCAGGCCTTGAAAAAACTACCTGCAGCCAGCATCGGCAGTCCAGGAAGTCACCCCAAGGAAGCAGGTCACCTTCCTGCTCAAGGCTGCACTCTTCGTACACAACTAAGTCTGTCCTCAGCTCTGTGGGAAGAAATCTGCCTCCTGTTAACTTTTCCATGATTTAGAAGTGGATGACTGCACACTGATGTTTTGGTAGAATGAGAGGAGCAGAGGCGGCAAGAAATGCAACAAGGACACAACCACCTCACCACATCACAACCAGGGCCTGCAGGGAGTCGCTGCGTCCTCCGACAGCAAGCAGCCAAGAGAACAGCCACAGAAACCGGCTCCAGCAGCCGACCCTGGGGTCTCCTCTGATCTCATTACAGCAGTCGACACTAGTCCTCACAAAACAAACAGAGGAAATTTATGCCTGCCTTAGCCTGTGGAAAGCTCCACATTCCTTGTTAACGAGAGTTCCAGCTTCCGAGACCACAGCCACTGGGATGGGGAGGAAGTTGGCTGTGCTCCCAAGAAAGGACTGTCACCGCTGCCTTTCCCCCTTTCTGGGGCTGGATATAAAGGCAGTGAGCTTGGGGCCTAGGCTCTCTGTTTGGGTCCCTGATGAAAAGTTCCCTTTCTGCTAATGTCAACATCCCTAGGCTCAGAAAGCCAGCCATTTCCTCTTGAACAGCTCTGGGAAAGTCACTATAAGGCAGTCTTCAGGGGTTCCACCTGCTAAGGCCAGAATTGCAAGAGGTTGTTCTGCCATAACAAAACTCCAACTATCCTGGTGGGAAATCTCTCCCTGAAATACTCTTGCCGGCACCTCGAACAACTTTACCTAACTTGGGATTCCTACTTAAAATGGTAAGAGGTAAAACATTATTTTATATCCTTTAATTCAATCTTATAAGTAACCAAGTGGCCGGCTCATGACATAGAGAGTGAACTTCTAAACCAGAATAAGAATGTAGAACAGTCGTCCTGACCAAGGGTGACTTTGCCTCCCAGGGGACTTCTGGCAATGTATGGAGACTTCTTTGGTTGTCATGACTGGGAGAGGGCACTACTGGCATTTTAGTGGGTAGAGGCCAGGATGCCACCTACTACACACAGGACAGCCCCCAGAATAAAGAATGATCTGGTCCAAAATGTCAAATCGTGCTGAGACTGAGAAACCCTGATGCAGAGGGAACACTCAAGGATATGGGTAGATTTAAAGCAATGGCAACTCATAATCACATTACATAATGTTGATATCGCACAGTCTTGGGATCCCAAAATGCACACAATTAACAACCATAAAAATTTACCGGTGTTCTCCCCCAGTACAATAAAGGAAAGCTGCCCTTTACGCAGAATTAGATCATCAGAGTTGCCTGGGGAAAGTGGAGCAGCTTCAGTGTGAGACTATACTATTAGCAATGTTGTGAGTGCCACATTGATTCCAGGTCAGGGCGTGATTTGAGTGCCAACTACCAAAATTCAGTGGTGACTATAAACAGAAAGATTTTACGAGCCAAGTTCCATGATTACTAAAACCGTCCATGTAACCTAAGTATATCTAGGTCTGGAAAAAAATGATAAAATGTTTCAACTTTTAAAGTACCAACAAAATACGAGGAACTATGGCGATGTTGACCTACATTTTAGGGTGGCTAAAAAAAAACCCAGCTGCACAATAGGGTTGTAAATAAATGCAGAATTGCAGAAATGCATCATAATGAAAATGATCATGGTGCATATTTTGAAATGCTCCCCATTTCTAATTTTCTGTTCCTGTTTCCAAATATTCCCTATTCTCTACATGGCATACTTGCATTACATTTGGTGTGAGAATGTACATTGAGATAATCCAGTCATTATTCTCTTTTGAGCTCTTTTATTCCAGCAAAGGAAGGCAAAAAAAATCTCCATCTAAGCACAGCTATTGCATGTAAGCAAATTTGAAGAAGAAAGAGAATTTCATGAATGAACAGGAGACAATTTTTTTAATGGAATGTTTTAAAGGCTTGTGGTATAAACAGTAAACAAAACTGATTCACTAATGTTAATACTGTCTGCCATGATGTAAGAGCCAGGCTTTTTTTTTAATGCCCCAGAAGCTAAAGGAAAATAAATACTGTGGTAGAGAAAAATGATACCTTACTTGGCTTTTCAAATTCATTGCTCAATTCTTCTTGAGCAAGGAAACCATAGTAATGACTTTATTTTACCTACCACAATTATGGTACACCTCGAAGCAATTCTCCACCATCTCCCACTTTCCTCCCTCCACTCAAAGTCCTGCTAAATAATCTCTGGAAACCATTAACCAAGAGCCCGGTTCCAATTTTCCTCTTCGCCCTCCTCTGCTGCCTCAGTGTCATGCTGGCGTCAGGACAAAGCAAACTTGTATTACATCACAGAGCAAACTCATTTTCTATAAACCAGCCCGTTGGTAGTTTACCGCTACTGGAACCCAACGCTGTCAACAGTGTGGTCTTTGTTCGGTGAGTGTTGCTTTACAATTTCTTTTTTTTATAAGAAGTTTCCCCACACCCCCTTCCTCTTTTAAATAGAGGCAAGCTGTTGGAGGCGCCTTTCTAGCCGGCCCCGCCCCACTCTGTAAACTAGACATTACCTTATACACAAATGACTCTAGGCATTCCTCAGTCTAGCTGCCTCGCTGCGAAATTCCTGCGCTCCCCAGCAGCAGGGCAGCGCACACTCCCCTGGCCGCCCCTCCTCTTTCCTCTCCCCTACCCTCCCTTTCTTCTTCTTCTTCTTTTTTTTTTTTTAATTTCCACTGCCTCACTGTGTTTTTGTGTAAATGATCTCACATGACTCAACAAATCCATCTGCCTGAAGCAGGCCAAGTCTGGAGCCCTCCCAGGAGGGAGGAGAAGAATTGCTTTGTGGAAAGGACCTGGAGCTCTGCCCTTTCTCTGGCTCGAATTACCCGCCTGTCAGGCCTGACGGATTTGGCTAAAAATAAAAGGAAGCGGGCCGTGAAAAGCAGATGAATGGGCTCAGCAGTTCCTTAGATAACACAGGCCTGCTGTTGCCCAAAGCTCCCCAAACAGAAACTTCAAATGCGGGGCCTCTGAGTGCAACGATGTGGCTTCCAGGTGAATGGGTGCTGTCAAATCCACTGGAGTGGGGGGACATGGCCTGGGTTGTAGATTTCAGTTTTGGAATGTCGTGTGTGTGTGTGTGTGTGTGTGTGTGTGTGTGTGTGGGATGAGGGGGATCAGCCTAGCACAAAAAGGTTCTCAGAAAACAGTAAAGTTCAGTGGAGTGAAGGCTTGGCTTGTAAAAAAAAAAATGTTGTTTCACTACAAAATTACCCTTTTCCCTACCTCCAGCACCAGACATTTTCAGCCTCTCTATGATGTCACTTCTCCATTCAGAGCCAGCAAAGAGCTAAAAGTCCTTCTTGTAAGTGTATGCCCAGCGCCTGCAGTGGGTATTAAGCACTTAGGTTGGCAATGTAATGACACACTGTAACAATCTGTAATATGAAGCAGTCAGCAAAGCCCTGGCTCTGAAAGCTATTTCTCCCGACCATTAACCATATGTTTGGCTCCTCAGATAGTCAAGCGGGTGTTCCAGCTTACCATCTGGTTTCTATCCACACAAGCAACTGCAAAGCACAGGCTATGTCCCTCTGGAACTGCGTGTTTCTTTTTCTCTCTCTTTTCTGCTCTTCCCTTCCCCTTTCCTCCTCCCAGCTCCTTTGGTTCCCTCTGCTAAAGAATTCTCTGCCATCCATCATGAGCAAAGAAAACTTTACCTGACATGGCAGTGGCAGGACCATTACGAATGCACAGCTGTATTGTAAACACGCCAGAGGGCTCTTTACCATTCATGGGACCTGTACCCCCTTCCTCATCTCCTATGGAGTGCTGACACTTGATCTGGCATGTTAAAAATAGGTACATTCTTGACAGATCCAGGGGTTGCTGTGGTGCCCTTCATACTCTGGGAGTAGGGCTTTAAAACACACACACACACACACACACACACCCCTCTGCATTCAATCTGCCTGACGTCAGTCTCACGCAGGATGACATACCACCGCTGCAAATAACCAAGTTAACTACAGGTTTCGATTCTTTTTCTGCCCTAAAGCATTTGATCCCAAGTGTGTATTTTTCTGAGGGTTTTTGTTCCCCCCACCTTAAGAGCCCAAAATGAAGGAGATGAGACTCTAAAAGAATAAAAATATACAGCCATTTTCAACAAATTGATAACTTGCAAAACGTATGCTTATTTACATGTGCACTTTTAATAGTACACAACAATGAAACAGAACTTGCTATTAGAATGCATAGGATTTTCTCACAATGTTTCCAAAGTATTTATCCTAGAGTTTCTCCTTGACAGAATTCAAGGTACTTTATAACCTTTAAAAATACATGAAGAGGCTGCTGAGACCAAGATGTCCTCAAGAGTTGCCGCCTTCCTCAAGAATGCTTGGGACAAGGAGCCGGTGCTGGTCGTGTCCTTCGCCGTCGCGGGCCTCACTATAATTCTGCCCCCGCTAAGCCCCTACATGAAGTACTCTAACATGATCAACAAGGCCACGCCCTATAACTACCCAGTGCCCGTCCGAGATGATGGGAACATGCCTGACGTGCCCAGCCACCCCTAGGACCCCCAGGGCCCAAGCTTGGAGTGGCTGAAGAAACTGTGAGCACCTCTATCTACAGGGAGAAGGCTCCTCCTCCCCATGACCCCCAATAAAAATGTGAAAATCTGAAAAAAAAAATACATGAAGAGATAAATGATACACAGAAATTAGGTCACTTTTCTTCCTGTCCTCAGAAGAATAGTGTCTGCATGAGCAGCCCATTTTACTGAATTAGGAAATTAAAGCTAATGCTTTCTCACACCCTAATAAAAAAAAAAAAGGCTGGTTCCTCACATACCAAGAACGAAAGGAAGAATATCATTAAAAACTGATTAACCAGAATGTCAGATTTTATCAACGTGGCATAGCTACCGAGGATTTGTCAGGGGAGCAGTGTTTATTCAGGCTAACAAGGGTGCCAGGAAGGCCACTACCTGTGCAAACGTCTTAAACCCACTGCCCTTGTCAGTCCTCATTTCCATGATCTGAAATAGGTGTTGTGTTAGCTATTTCTACCAATAAGGAACATTAAAATTCTGCTCCATGTAGGTTTTAAAGAATGACAGAAAACGGGATTTTAATTTCAGAACCCTTAGGAAATTGTCCACAGAGGATGGTTTCTATTAAATGCTGTTTTTGGCCCCACACCCACAGTATAAACTTAAGATTGCATTAGCTTTACTTCCAAGAGAGACAATGACACAACATAATTAATAAAACGAAAGAAAAATTATCAATTCAAAGCTTCAACATTTTCATAGTTAATGACCTGTTTTTCTCAACACTGCAGAATCACTGTATCACAGGTATTTATGCTCTTCATAGCTACTGGTGCTTGGGACCCCTTCCCCTAGCCCAATTATACTGGGATCCCTGGGTGTGGACCTGGGCACCAGTATTTTTGAAAAGCTTCCCAGTTTCACACAGCTGGAGTTGAGAAGTCTTGCCCTATGTGTTAACATAACATGATATTAGAAACCACTGCATCAAAACTAATATAAAATCTTTAAAATGGAAATGGAAATGAAATTTAGGATTAGAACAGTGGCTTTCAAACTTGTTTAGAAGTGATTTCTTTAATCAAACAAAATCTTACATAAAATCCCTGTAGACAAAATAGGTGAAAAGTGATAATTTATACTGTCATTATATGTTTTTAGTCTGTACAATACTCATGGATTTTATATATTCAAATTTGTAATTTTTAAATCATTCTAAGTCACCCAGGGGGAACAAAGAGGACATTTCATTGAATACAAAATCTGAAATTGGGGTTATGGCTGAGAAGTCCAATCCTATCTGCTTCAGTATCTAATTTTTTCCATGGCCAATGGTTAAGATGATCAAGGCCTGATGCATATAAAAATAGGTATGTGCGTAGTAGGATGAATTCATAAATTAATTTAATAAACGTCCATTAAATGTTTAATACACACTAGGTACTGCTTTCGGGGTTGTCAGAAGAGGAAGTTGCAGCCTTTTCCTTGAGTAGTCCAGTTAAAAAGACACCTCACGGCAGAACAGCAAGAAGTGAATAAGGTACCGAGGGATGCTACTACATGAGGAGGAGTGGCTAATTTTGTTTGAGAAAATGGGCCATAACCTCACCAGTATGGGACAACTAAGTCAGGTCCTAAAAGTCTCAGCAGGATTACTGAGAGCTAACAAAGAAAGGGACGGATATTTCAGGAAGAAGGAACAGAATGTGAAAAAAATAAATACCCGTAAACATAAAAAGAGCTGTTGAGTCTGGGGGGTATGAGAAATTCTAAGGCGGACAGGGCTGGGATTTGAGGCCAAAAGGTAACAGAGGCCTGGTTACAAGAAACCTTAGCTGTAACGATACAGCTTAGACCGGTGACGGGCTACAGAAATACAAAGTGAACCAAACACATAATTTAAAATTTTCTAGTAGCTCCATTAAAAAGGTAAAACAAACAAAGAAACAAAAAACCAGGAGAAGTTTATTTTAATGTTACTTAACCCAATATATCTAAAATAATATCATTTTAACATGTTATCAATATAAAAATATTAATGAGGTATTTTAGTTTTTTCATATTAAGTCTTTGAAATAGGGTTATAAATTTTACACTTAGAGCACGTCCCATCCCGATTTGAACAGGCCACATTCTAAGAGCTCAATAGCCACCTGTGGCTAGTGGCTATTGTGCTGGACAGCACAGGCTGAGCCTTTATTCTGCAGGCAGCGCGGGCTGAAGGACAAGCTTGGATTTGTTTCACAAGGAGACAACTGTGACAACAATGTGGAGAAGCAGAGGACGCACTGGGTCTGAGAGATGGCTTTTGAGGAGCTTGAACAGTCCATGCAAGGGACGAAGAGAAGGACAAGGCTCAGACCAGGGCAGTGGCAAGCAGGATGGCATGGAAGGGTCAGAGTCACAAGATATTTCTCAAAAGATTTCAGAAAACTTTAAATGACTGTACAAGTGGGATAAAGGAATCACGGAACCATCAAATATATATTTTTTACGCTAAAATTAGTGCTTTAGAGTGAAAGGTCACCGATGGTGTATTTAATATGAAGTTTCATTGTTCCTTTCAAGCTTGCTTCCTTCTGCAGTGGAATGCAACGTCATCTAATAAACATGTGCTGAGTACCCACCATGGGTTAGGCAACGCCAGGCACTGGGAAGCAAAGCTAAATGGGATATAATTCTTGCTTTCAAGGAGCTCAAATATAGTGTTGAGACAAAACAACAAGCTACAATGAAGTAAGTGCATTAACAGAAAGATGTGCAAGGAGATCTACAAAATGTTCCATAAAGCATAACTTAGAACTATTTCATATAATATATTCAATGGCACTTTTGAGGTGGTAGGGAGTGGGGCTTTCAGATAGTAAGGACTGTATCAACTGACTTTTAAAAGTGATTCAGCATACAATTTACTTCTCTGCTTGTATTTGGTTGCAGTTATCACTTGTTATCTGAATCCATGCTCTCAAAACTTTTCAGTTTCGACAAATTTTCAGATAAATCTCTTGCAATCTGCTACTCTTACTATCTGAAACTCTGAAACCCAAAGTGACATAAATAACGTCGTCCTTTGCCGTTGGAACTCACAATGGGAAATTTCTGCACCTGAATTCTGGAAATGAGTGAATTTGAATAGCAAGGTATAGTTGTAATGGAAATTATAAATGTTTTTTAGCACTTCATTTTATAATCTCATGATATGCCTAAAACTAATCCAAAAGCTTAAGAAAATACAATAGTCAGATCTTTTTATTTTAATTTTAATCACTAATGATAATCTGACAACTACCTTATTTCCCTAAAAGTCAAAGAATTTCCAAAATGTAAAGTGGGTATACATGACCCTATAACAGAATATATGTCACTAGATGATGTGTGTTGTGTTCACCTATTGTACAACTGGCCATTAATCCACACAGAAGCCTATATCCCACAAAGGCTCTGATGCCCTGCCTGGCATGTAATCAAGCATGCTGCGTATGTGTGACAGGAGGAATTTGCTTGCTCAATTTATGATCAGGCTGGAATATGAAAGACACTGGGACGGAACTTCCTGATCAATGGATCATTTATAAGAAGTTCCAATATATAAGCCAAAATAGCTGAGAACACTTTATTTCAAGGTTAACTTGATAGTCCAATTCAATACTCTGGTGGTCCCAATATGTCAAAATTTGGTATGTAACACATTAGTGTGCATGTTTTTTATTAGTTATAAAAAAAGTTTAAAATATACTAAAAATGAAATGCAAATTAAATGTTTGCAGAGCCTCTCAAGTATCTCCAGGGAACTTCCGCAGACCAGAGTTTGAACGTCATTGGCTTAGGGACTTTGAGGTTAAAATGTAAATGTAAGAGCAACAATTTGGTACACCTACTATTTAAGGATCATCAAGTCATTTCCAAACTATAGCCCGGGGCAGAAACCATTCCTCATTATCCTAAAAGCAGTGAAGCTGAGAAACAAAACTGCACAAAGTGTTTTAAGATTCTCTAGTGAGTTAGAATATATTTAAAAGGCTGGGACCAAAATTTGAGATACATTATTCATTTCTCAACATTGTTCATCCATTAATTCATTCAACAATTTATTGAGCACCTACCATGTGCTGGGTACTGATCAAGAAACTTGAGATAATCAGTGGGCGGGGGGGGGGGAGACAAAATTCCCTACCTTTGTGAAATTTAAAGCCTAGTAGAGAGAAACAGACAATAAACACAAATAAGAAGCATAAGTTATTTTTGTTATAAGGTGATAGACGCAATGAAAAAAAAATTGGCTGGAATCAGAGGAATTGGAAATGCAGTGGAGAAGGAGGGCTACAATTTTAAATAGGATGGTCAGTGTGGGCCTCACTGAGAAAGTGAAAGTGGATCAAAGATCTGAAGGAGGTCAGAGATAAACCAAGAGGATATCAGTTAGAACAGTGGTTCTCCAAGCGGCATCCCAGGACCATAAGCACTACCTAGAAGCTTGTTACTAGCTCAAAAATGCTGGGATGGCACCCAGAGGTCTGTTTTAATAAAGCCTCCAACTGATTCTGATGTACCCTAAAGTTTGATAACCAACTGCCCTGGAGTAAAGGCCCTCAAACAGGAGCATGTCTAAGATGTTCTACAGAAACAGGGATGAAACCAGGTATCCAGGGGTGAAAGCCAGGAGGAGAGCGACAGCGATGATTAAAGAGGGGTCAAGGGTAGTCAGAGCATACATAGCCTCAAGGTCACAGTGAAGCTTTTACTCCCAGGGAAATGGGCAGCTACCAAAGGATTTCAGGCAGAGGATCCCATGGCCTGACATATTTTAAAACATTTATGCTGGCTGTAGTGTTGAGTGGAAGCACTACATTACTTGCTGCAAGAGAAGATTCCTTAACTTCTAAATTTCACTTTGGGCAGTGGTGTGCTGCTAAATGTTTAAAAACAGGCTCTGTGTGTGAGGAGCTCTGATCTGTAGTGTTTGCTGATTTCTATGGGGTAAACTCTCCCACCATGGCAGATTTCAAGCTGCCAACATGATTCACTGAACATGTAGTTGTGAAGAGATGTGCATAATCGACTCACGATACTGACAGGTCCCAATGTCACTGCTACCATAGAGAACATTTAAAAATGATGGAGAATGTTCTAAGTATGATGGAAATGTTACTGTTATTTCATAAGTCTATATAAATGCAGTGTCTCCTATCAGTATATTACTGGTAATCAAACAGACCCCAATTCCTTACAAGTTAATGTAACAATATATTAACTATATTTAAAGAAAACCTTATAAGCATGAAACCCCAATTTCCTTTACTCAAAAAATCTAACTTTAGCTAGGGTTCCTCTGTTATTACATTTTTTATCCTACTATAATTAATATTTTATAAATATTAATTTACAAAAAAGCACGTACTGACTAGGATTTGTCATGCAGAATACATAGGGCTGCTACTCCAAGAGCTCACATAAATCCCAGACAGGCCATCAAGGAGTGTGTGTGCATTAAAAGAACAAAAGTTTGCATCTATCTAAAGATGAAGTAAAGTTTGGATAAGGCCTTCATCTATTTGATCTGTCATTAAGAAACATTTTTAGCTTAATGGAATGACCTAATTTCTGTCAATGAGATTGCAGTCTGTGAATAACATTTTAAAAGTACAGCACCTTCTATAAAGCAAAAGATATTCCATGAATTCTTGATAAAAAGAAAGTGTTTACTACTATCAGGAGTATGCTCCACACATCCTCCAGTCTGCAAAATCCCCCAGCAGCGTACCACCCACACTCAGACCCTGGGCAGCCAGATCAGCAAATATGCACAAGCTCGCACTCCTGCCAAACAATGGGGTCTTTCAGGCCTTAAAATCTTGTGAAGAAACAGGCTGAAACGTCATGGGAAAAATTAGGAAATATTGGAGAAAAACAACTCACAAAATGAGGGGTGGAACCACTTGCTCACATGTTCTAATTCCTGAACAAAAAGAAAGAACAGTGACAGCCCCCTGCCTGCTCTGACCCTTCCATTTCAAAAGAGAGGCATCCTAACCCCTCTTTCTTTTCTTGCGGATTAAAGCAGAAAGATGTAGACAAGACATCAGAATGAGAAAATTTTAAACCTAAAAGAGCAGAATTAATTTTAAAAGCTTAATCCTCAAGATAGCATAATAATCAACCCATACCTTGTTTGGTGATCCAAAATATGAACACAATTACAGACCAACTGGACTTCAACAACCACACAAAGGAAAACAGATACTCCTAATGTGCCTTTTTAAAAATTAGCTCTTCCAGTATTCTTGTATTAAATTTTATACAATAGCTAGCTTTACCTCAGCAATCCTTCCTTATTTAATTGCTATGCCCAATTTATACTTTTCATACCAGCCTTGCTGGCTAACCTAGTGGCCTGCAACACTCCAATTCCCATCCCCTAGCCTTTGCCAAGAGTTGTTACACTTGCAAATTACCTCTCCTCTTACCCAACAATCTCTCTCTTGATTCAAAAATCCTAGTTTAAGATTTAACTATTATACAAAGAATTTCTAGATTAATCAAGTACATTTGCAAACTTGCCAACAAATTTACACTTCTGTTTTAATATACTTTCACAGTCCAACTATATTTTCCAGTTGACTATGTTAATCTGACTTTAGTAAACTCCCTGAGGATAAAGTCTGAGTCAATTCTTCCTTACATGATCTCCAACTTTCCACCCTATCACTATCTATCTGTAGGATGTTATCAGCTGTTAAGCACTATAGGTATGTCAGCTATTGTCTCCCAATAGTGAAAGTGATGGTCAACTGGGTTTTTTTGGGGCGGGGGGCAGAGAAGAACCATAATTGGATTATTATCATAAAGTATTTTATAGGAGAGGTATTTATTTTGCTCTTGGAAGAAAAAGAAATGTGTTAAAACCATAAAAACTTTTTTAAAGGTAAAACAACTTAAAAAGAAATGCTCCACATACTGAAAATAAGAGAGTCAAATGAGGCTGAGAACTTTTCAAAGATATCTTACAGACATGTCACCAGTATCACTGCAAGAGCCTAAGTATAAGAACAACCTTTGGGGAGAAACCATCATTTGACAGCGAGGTACAATTCCAAGTCAGGTAGTGAAATGAGCAGAATTACATGCAAATTAATCATACCAGCTAAAATGCAAGAGAGATGGTGGTGAGACGCTGTCAGAGAGTTAAAAAGTGAGTCCCATCCAGAGGCGATCCCACAGTTTTCTCAAGGCAACACATCCGTGAACTTACAGACCAAATTCTTAAACCATTGGTTCAAACTCTGCTGTGTACCAGAATCACCTGGAGAGCTTTTTAAACTCCATTGCCCAGGTCATGGCCCATACTAATAAAATCAGAATATCTGGGGTGGAAGCGAGGTGATTCCAATCAAAGTTTTAGAACCTCGGTTTAGCTCAATGAGGAAAGAGCACAGTTACTACATTAAAGTTGGTGTTGGTTAGGAGCAAAGGCTAACTCTGACACTTTTAAGTGGGAAATCACTACTTTGGTTCAACAAGAAGTCTGTGCTCTGATCCTCATAATTGGTGTATTACACAGTCTTTACAAAGCCTGAAATAAACTTGTGGCTCTGGGATTTTGACTAGGAGAAAGGAACTAGGCATGATGGTAGGTACAAGCCCTGATAACAATGATAATTGGCATGCTGCCCACTGTGCCATAAAGGTATTCGGCGTGAGAGCAAGCAGGCTGGATGCATGTCCTAGGTCAGTCACCTGCTGGCTGTGGGGTGACAGGCAACTACCCAAACACATAACCCTAGAGTTCCATCTGAGGCAGTGGGTCCCAGCCCTGGCTGCATATTAGCAACCCCAGAAATTCTGACTGAGCTGGAGTGGGATCCCAAGATCCTTATATTTCAAAAGCTCCCCAGGTCATGGTTATGTCAGACAAGTGTTAAGAACCACAGGCAGAGAGGTTACGAGGGGTCTGAGGCCATACCATGTGGGTTCAAATCCCTTCTCCACCAGTTACTAGCTGTGGCTCAGTTTCCTTATTTGTAAAAATGGAGATAATTGATAATGCTTCCTTTGCTGTGAAGCTTAACTGACTTAATCCATTTATCTACCTTGCTGGGTTATTCTGAGGATTTGGCATAACACCTGGTATATGACAAATGCTCAATTTTATATATATCACATATATGTATCCATGTGTATTTGTCATAAGGATTAAACAGCATGATGTATGTAAAGGGCTTAGGACTGTGTCCATACAGAAAATGCTCAGTAAACATAAGCTGAGCTGATGATGCTGACACAGTAGTGTCAGTGGGACAGCTTACTACAACTGGCTGTCTTTTGTCTGGGATTTCACCCTTTCTCACTGCATGGCAGCAGGTTTTCTTCAGAAACCCAAAATTATAAGACCTCAAAAATTATGAGGATTATGGGAATTTGCTTTCTGGTTTGTTAGGAGGCCCCACTAACCATGAGGGGTAGTTCTACTGCAAAGTGATGATAGGAATGTGAGCTTAATGGCAAAGAAGAGCTATGTGGAGACCTGGCTCTGCCCCCACACGATGATAAATAGCAGAACTTGACAGCCAGAGGAAACTCAGCCCCCTCATTTCCTAGGGGAACCCAGAGTTGAAATGTGTTTTGCTCAAGATCACACTGTGAGTGGCAGAAGTGGGATCAGACTTGGGAACAGAGCTCTTTAGTTCCCAGGTTGCTTCCATTGATCATCCCTGGTGAGGAGCATGCCTGAGAGGTGTGTCAGCTGCAGAAGATGCTGTCCTTGTGGTCAAGGCCAATGTGAAGGGTGAGGAATGTGGTGCCCTGTTTCCCAGCTGCTTCCTTCCTCACTCTGCCCAATCCCCTTCCCCTGTCCAAATTCCACACCCTGCAGGCCATTTCCGGCTGAGATGGAAGATATGGAGCACTAGAAAGCAGCTGTGGTTTGTTTGTGGCCAAACTGTTTTCTTAATGATGTTCAGTTCCAATTTTATAACATAAGATAATTATAAAAAGGGTTTGATTTCCCAAATTTTCATTATATACAACTGTTCAGGGATGCATGTATATTAATGGATACGTGCATACATTTTATCCACTGACCAAGGACAGGAAATCCTGTCTTTCAGTTCTTAGTCTCAGACACTCCATCTGACTATTTTCGCTGACAAATACGACCTTGTCTAGGTTCTGTGGGAATTTAAATATTCCCTCAATGTCATTTTTACTTGACCTTAGCAACATGACCAAACTGCAAATTCAAATGCCATTAAGTAAAGGTATAACATTCACATCCTGTTACCAAAGCCCTCTCCAATTCCAATTCAGTGACCCTGGGCCACAGCCTAATCCAAAAGATTACAAAGCAACATCCTGATGAGTTGTCATGGCAACCCCTAGATGTCAGATATTTCATGTTGTCCCTGGGCCGCAAATTCTCATTTTTAAGTCTACTCATATCCTACTATTTCATGTATAACAACCAACTAAAATGCAATTTGAAATGTCAGCTGCCAAACATAATAAGAGATGCCACTTGCTATTATAGCCAATAATAAAAGATTTCTAGTTGCTTCTGTTTCAAAGATTCAGCAAATCACTCTGTATTCTAAGTCCACTGGGCTGGTCCTCAAAGAGAGGCTATTTAGCCAGACTTCCTCCATTTTCATTTAATTAGTCAATATTTAAGAGAGGCTTGGAGATGAAAAGAACTCTAGTGAAAGCTAGGCATTATTATTTTCTGAACCAGAGGAAATGCACTGATCTTCAAACTTTCAATAGACACAGAATATTTGGTCCAAAGAGAGAAAGGGGGGAAAAAAACCCTGATTGTGATCCAAGCCTCTTAAGGACACAAATATACAAGGGTGCCTTGCAACAATTTCAATTCTTTATAACTGGATGGGAGCAAATTACTTATTACTGAAATCCAGGTAAACAAAACACCTTGTTTTAATCAGCAATTTCTATCCTTTTCACATGCTGTATCAATTCACCAGCAGTGGCCTTTATCTCAGGTGTAATGGGATCAAAACCAACCTCTGCAGGCGTCTCTCTCTTGCCTGCCTCAACCTGTGGCCCAGGCTGAGCACACCTAGGGGAAGGCTGAGCCCAAGACAGCCAGGAGCTCTAGTATGAGTAAACTGATGCAGAGAGATCACTCTTGAAATTCCCATTAGCTAAAAATGCATTAAAATCACCTTTGCAAATGGCAAAACTGATTGCTAGAGTTGTGCTGTTGATTTTTATTTTCCCTCCTTATCATTAAACAGAAATGTTAACGAGAAAAGAAACGTCCAGGAGACGAACAACAGGCCCAGAAGGGAAGGGAAATGAGGACACAGATAATACACAAACCAGATTATCAGTTCTGAAATAATCCAGAAGCAAACATACAATAGACTACACTATGTTTTTTTAATCCTAAAAACAAGTGGAATAGAGAGAGGTGTGCAGTATGGCAGCATGTCAACAACTTGAAACCAACACTAACCAATATTGACAAAGAGCTATTTTTCTGCTAGAATTTTAAGAGAATTTTTCTCCTTTAAAGTTTTGAAAATCAATTTCCATGACACTTCTCTTTCCCTTTTCACAATAGCTGCCAGAAAGTTCAAAACCACATTTATGGCCTGATTCTAGCAAGTCCTTAAATGGTCTTCTTAACATCTTTTATTAATTCCTAGCCTCATTTTCTTGCTTTTTGTTATCTGCTTTAATAGGGAGTACCTCTGGAGTCAAATTAAATCTTTTTGCGATAATGTTGGGTTATTATTCAATAGCTAGCCTTCAGTAAGCCTTAAATATTTATGGGGGCTTCTCTTCCAGACCATCTCTCTTTAATCCGTGAGATGAGAGATTTCATGCTTAAACAAAAATTTGTTTCAGTTCACAGAGAAGCTGAAACAACATCAATTTCTCATACTTGTTTTAATCACATTTTAAATTGATAAACTAAAATAGAGAGGAGAGCTATGGTAGAAAGCTGGAACCATGATGAGGTGAGAAACCATGTTTTTTTTATTTGGGGGCATGCACTCATGACTTTGGCCAGCACCCAGAAGATGAATTCTCTGTGGTAAAGTGTTGGACTATCACCCAATCCTTTCCTCTGCGTGAGAACGTCACTTTGGCAGATGTACGCCCAAGCCTTCCCTGGGCGTAAGTCTTCAGCCTGCCTTGGATGGCTTGTTTGCTTCCATCTGCCTGTGCACACAAGCTGCCAGCCCCACTCTACTCCCAGCAAACTCTACTTCACTATTTATAGTGCTGGCTTAGGATGACATAGATTTAGGTTTGAATTCTGCATCCTTTACTGGCTGTGTGACCTTGGACAAGGCATTAAACTCTACGAGTCAGGTACCTCATATGAAAATTGGGAATAATAAAGTCTCTTTTGGGATTTATGAGAGTATTAAGTCATGCTCATTGGGTCCTTAACAAAATGCCTGGCACACTACAGTCAATACTCAATAAATATCAGCTATTAGTATTACTACTATCATTATTATAATTTTTTAAAGAACCATCAGTGGTCATAACCTCATTGTCTTTACATCTCCCAACTCCATCCATAGGCTCAGGTGAAAATTCTTCCAGGATCATTTCCGTCCTCAGTGATCAGAGACAGTGCCAGGCACAGCCCTGCAGACCAGGCACAAGACAGCACACCTAAGCAGAAAGAGCGAGACCTACCAGCCCTTTGAAATGAAGTTATACCTCACTTCACACAGGCCATTTACATTTTTAGAGATTGAGTGCTTAAATCAGATTTAGAGTTTTCCTGTTGGTCTAGAGATCCTGTCTTCTTCTGGCTCTCACTGTCAGGGCAACAAGAGGAGAACATTCCCACCTCCTTATCACCTCTTTCATCAGCCACACAGGTCTTCTGGGCTGCGCAGATTGGGGAGCTGGTGATGTAGTTAAGTTTCCTGGAAATACAGGCAGCAATTTCCTGTGGCTTCCTCTGTTTTTGATGTAGAGATGAGCACATGTAAAAACTAAACACAACAAGGATCAGTGCTTCAGTCGGTGGTGGTGCAAATGTTGAAAAATACTGTCATTTCCTCATAAAAAGATTCAGAAGTGCAGAGTATAAGCCGCCTTTCAAAGAGCACGCTCCCTAGTAAGAATCTGTACAGTGCGGTTATGAGATATACAGTGAGGTATAAACTAACCTCCTATGCCTGTACACGCAGCTAAGTCCTCCTGCTTGCACTGGTGAACATTTCCATGAACTTACTTGCTTACCCATGTGATCAAAAACCAAAATTTCCATGAAGGTCAATGTTTTGCATAACCCTGAGGCTGAAAAATCTCTGGTCTGGTAACAGGGCTTCGGTTAATATTTCTTTAGAATTTGGGGCCAGGTCAGAAAAAGACCGCCCTCTGAAGTGGAAAGTAGTAAAAATTTGAGGTGAGATAAACTTTTTATAGAACTATCCTAAAAGACACTTTAGGATTAAACAAAGCAAATGCACACTACCATTTGGGAAACAGCCAGGTTCACAGAAGGTGCTCGCAGTATATCGTTAGAATGAAACAAAGAAAATAATATCTTGGTCAATGATACCATAATCTGCTAAAGAAGGAGCCCCAGAAGCAAAATGTACAGTCTGCACAGGTGCACACAAATCAGAGTGGATCTGGACGGTTTTGGAGGCAGGTAGCCTAGTGCTGAATCCCACCTTTGCCACTCACTAGCTGAACAACTCTGGGCAAGTTACTCAACCTCTCTAAACTCCCATTTCCATGTGTGATTTTTCCACATTACTGGCTTCCCCTCCTTTGTGAAAAGCTGCCCCTCTACACCCTCTGGAGCACCCATCATCATAGCTGGCCACTTGGCCCAAAGACAGCTTTCATTTACAGGACACAGTTAAGTCTTTTTGCTTAAGTTAGTCTGTTGCTCGCAACCAAAAAAGTCTTGGTTAATACACCTCGTTTGCAAAAGTTGCCGTGAGAATCAATGATGCTCGGCTCACAAGAGAGAGAAATCGCTTAACATCTTTGTTCTCAGTTTCCTAGTTTAAAAATGGAGGTAATATTAGTAACTATATCATAGGGTTGTGAGGGTTGAGTCAAAGTAGATAAAGCATTTAGAATTATAAACATATAGTAGTTAGCCATTATTTTTACAAAGGTGGAACCCTACTGATTCTTGTTAAGGACTGTGTAAAAGTCATTGATCTAGAGAGAAATAGTCTTCAATTAAAAAAAAAAAAAAGCAAGGTTTTGTGGTGTGCACCTGCAGTCCCAGTTACTTGGGAGGCTTAGGTGGGAGGACCCCTTAAGCCCAAGAGTTCGAGTCCAGCCTGGGCAACATAGCAAGACTCTGTCTCTAAAACAATTTTTTAAAATTTAAAAATGTAAAAAAAAAAAAAAGAATCATTCTTCTAGATGATCCAGCTTGATGGAAAATCCCTTAATGACAATTAGAAAACATTCACTTGTTCATGTTAGAATTCAGGAAGCTCTGATGTTTTGCCACCTGAGTATATTTACTGACCAAAAGGATGTGGCTGAAGCCAATGACCCACATCAGTTGTGCTGCCTGACCTCCCTCTTTCTCATTGTCAAGGAATACAAGAGAATCTCAGGTGGGAATTCATCTCTCATAAATTGAATTGTAAGTCAATTCTTGCAAGTCACATCTCTCTCAAAGAAGTAATAAAACTGATTTTGGTCCCATGGCTATCTGCCAGGGCTATGTCCTTATGAGGACCACCTGAGCAACCAGCCAGCTTCACTCTTGTTGAAATCTGTGTTAATTGTAGCTTGAACCTATTTTACTTACTGATTAAATGCAGCTTCTCTTTCACGTCTACTTACTGTGTAATGTAATCACTAACTCACTCATTCACTCATGTAACACATCAATTGACCACCACGTGTCAGGTGCTAAGTTAGGTGCTGGATAAGCAAACAAACACAAGCAAGAAACAATCCTCAAGATGCTTAGAGTCTAGTGAGGAAGGAAGTCAACTAACCATGAGAAAACAGAGTGCTAAGGCCAAACATGTATGTGAGCCACAAGGAGAGCTCAGACCTGCAGAAAGAGTTCATGCATTCAGCACGCAGCATTTGAGACACCAAAGGTTTGCACAGCACAGAGAGAGTGGAGAGGGTAGGGGGAGTGGACTGCAGACATGTAGGTTCTAGTTCATTCTGGGATTTAGGTATCTTGTAAAGGAATGTGTTCTGCTAAGGAAGAGAAGTCTTTGGAAGATTTTAAGCAAAGTTATGATATGACGTTCAGTTTTGCCTTTTTGAAAGATCATTCTTGTTGGCAGTATGGAAGATGAATGGCCCTATGTGGAAACTAGGAGGCCAGTAAAGAGGTTACTGTGTTTATCCAGAAGAGAAATGGTAAGCCCTGAACACGGGGGGATGAAGGAGGGAGCAAAAAAGAGAGACTGTGGAATTCCAGAAAATGGGAGGACCTGGATTCCATGAAACTATCCTACTTTAGCTCATTGGATTAAAAAGTAGGCCTGTCATTGTTCAGCCACGTCTTGAAGAAACTGAGACTACAAATTAAAATTGAAGGCTGTATGTACTTACACTATGTCAATGATCCCATTGTGAAATTGTGCAAAACCATTCTCCAGGACCCAGGAGGGTCAACGCTCTTATTTTAGAAGCCCAGAAAAACTTCAAAGTACAGAGAAAGGGCCCTTAGTTAAACATTCATTCCTCCTCAGCAAGCAGTCAAGTGTTATTGTGACCAACCAGACCTAATAAGCTCAGAGACATCCTGGGTTCTCTGTCATCTTTGCAGGTTAAAAAAAATTCCCCAGTTCTTGAGCCCAGTGTAGTTTTATTCCCTCAGTATCTCTGTTTCCTGCCACTCTACCTTACACAAAATGTTTTCCCTTTGAATTTAACCAATGCCATGAACCAGTGCAATGAACCCTGCCATAATGTTAATACCCTCAGTGAGCACACCCTTCATATCACAAGAATATCTAACCACATCTGTTTGTTTTGTCACGTGATAGGCCTTGAGAGAGGTGGAGGATCTCTCAAACCAATAGTTTACTTTATATTTCTTTTTATTTTTAATTTAATTCTTTTTAAATTTCAGAATATTATAGAGGTACAAACGTTTTGGTTACATAAATTGCTTTTGTACCGTTTGAGTCAAAGTTGTAAGTGTGCCCATCCCCCAGATAGTGTGCACTGTACCCTTAGGTGTGAATTTACCTATCCCCTCCTCCCCACTCCCACCTACTTGATTTCTGATGAATGTTACTTCCATATGTGCACAGAAGTGTTAATCGATTAGTTCTAATTTAACGGTGAGTACATGTGGTGTTTGTTTTTTCACTCTTGGATACTTCACTTAGAAGAATGGACTCCAGTTACTTTACCTTAAATATAGAGTATAATGGAATCCCTCCTATACCACTAGTTATGCCATAGTCAGCTTTTCTGAATGAACCTATTGGGAAATAACGAGATTTCTGGATAAATAAGTTGTGACTTCCATTGTATTTGTCACACACAACCTCTGACAAGGAAAAAGGTCCATAAGGAGGGTTGATTAAATCCAGGTCAGAACTCCATCAAGGTTGAGATTCAAGGTCTTAGCAGACAACAAAGATAATGGTGGGAGAGAGAAAGAAGAATGTCTAATAAGCTCTTACAGGGACAGCAAATGAATTTTAATTTTAAAAGGACATTGGTCACTCTAGAAATCAATGTGCATTTCAATCCAACAGTTTCATATATAAATATCAGAAAACATTTAGGAAGCAAGATCAATCTCTTTTTTAGAAATGAGTATTAATCTGGTTTCATTACTGGTTTAAACTAAATTTATAAAATAATGGACTTGTCCCTCAGCCAAATATAATCATGTGTAAGGTGAAGTCATACTCTACGTGAATCTTAAGGGATTTTTATAATAGCCTCATGTCTCCATTAGGGGGAAAAATGTATTTGTATCTATTATCTATCTACCCATTGATTGATCATCTATCTATCTATCTATGTTAGGAAAGCAAATTTAACAAACTCCCTGAAACTCTTGGAGAAAAATTATGGGAAGACACACACTGGCTAGACACATTTCAATAGTGGTTGCCATAGAAACAACTCATTAGGTTTCATTTTTGGAGTTGTGCCTTTTGATAAAATATTAAATTTCTTAGAGTATTTGCATACACATACAACAGCACAACTGCTGATGTTCAACTGAATAATGTGTTTTTAAAATTATTTAAACTAGTTCTACCTTTAGGTTACCAATATCTATAAAGAAAAAAATTCATTCTTAATGAGCTGATCTTTAAAACTCTTCCCCTGCCTTGCCATTGTTTCATACTGGGAAGAAGCTAGAGTGAGGGTGGTAAAGGCCTAAAACAGGCTGGGGCACAAAACAGGAATCTAAAGAAGCCAGCTCTGTCTTGCTCCAGAGAGTATCCTGATGGCTTTCCAACCACCAGTGCTAACGTTCTCCAGGCCGACTGACTAGACAGCAACTTGGGTAATTTGTTTTAAATTAGGCTAATACTTGTATCTCTTTTCTCTATGACAAGATGGCTCTGTCTCACAGTGTAAGAAAGGATGACATGTTTCCTTCTTTGGGCAGTGAGAGTTGTAATCCTGTCATGTGTAGATCTCATACAGTGTCTCTCTTTCATTTATATTTAATAAAGTACTTGCTGTGAGCCTGAGAACCTGAAAAGCATGCTTCCTTTCTATTTTGAAAATTAAGAAAAAGTACACATTTTAACACAGAATCAGAATTGCAAGGTTAAACGACCACTAACTCAAATACTGGTTTTAAAGCATAAGCAGCAGCAAGTTAGTTGCTGCATTAAATTTTTCTGACTGAAAGCTGCTGGGGTGTTTGCTGATCAATGCTAAAATGATACTTGTGTCACAATCAATAGACAACCCAATATGCATGCGACGTGCCAAGAACAGCTTAACAAGTGCTCCACTTAGCATCTAAGATGTCCACCAGTCAGAAACCTGGTAATCTTTGAAACTGGGGTTGGCGGATTTAGTTTTCTGTCAGCTGGGAACGTCCTGCATTAAACCAGGACCTCAATCCCCTTAAAACAATGAATTCAGCAACAATCCTGACTTCCCAGACATAAGAAGTAAATCACATTAACAGCTGAGAAGAGGCTATGAACTTTCTGTTTGAAGGTCAACTAGAAAAGAAAACACAAGAAAAGATCAACTGAAAATGTCATGGGTGAACCTGAGCCAGGTGCTGGCTCTAGAATTACCACAAGGTCCCGATGAGACATTAAAGGAACACAGCCATTCTATAAAGCATTATGATATTCCCTTTTTGCTTTAAAAACTATATATGTATGCATGCACATATTTCAATAATCTCTGGAAATATTTACATATTTATATCTATAGCTATATATGACTAAGATATAAATCTTATCTATATGACTAAGAGATGGACTTTATCTTTATATGACTCAGAGATGATGGTTATCTCTGATGGGATCAAAGGTCATGTTTGTTTTTCTGTTTTCCCCAAGCTCAGCACTGACATGCATGATCTCCATGGAGCAGGGAAAAATATATATATATTTGCTGACTATACAGAGAGAAATATATAAAAACATTTTAATATATTTATATATATTTGCTATTTAAAAGTTTTAAAAACCACTATTCAAGAATTAGTGAAATAGTGGGACCGCTAGAAAAACAGATACATGAATCAATCCCAGAGCAAACCTCCACCACTATTTCAGACTTGCTATGTAAAATAAAGACAATAAAAATTAATTTTATAGAAAAAGAAAGAAACCTGAGAGGAAGTATTTCTATACTGTTACAGGATATATAAAACTAGATATAAATATTTTATATTTGAATTGAGCATTAAAAAATAATTAATCATCAGGGGAGGGAAGGGGGTGAAAGGCAACCTAAACATTTGTACCCCCATAATATGCTGAAATTAAAAAAAAAATTTAAAAATAATTAATCTTATAGGTCACAGTATGCCCTAATTTTTAAAAGTTCCATTTGTATTAGTTATACTATGTAAAAAAAAGTTTAATTCAAAACATTTTTGAGTAAATAAAAAATACTGTGTTTTTTCCAGTACTGTAAATTTTTATTAAATATTAAAAAGTTTAACATGTTAATCCTTTTTAAAACTTGTTTTGCCTCATAAAAATGTAAAGTAGGTTGTAAAGTAATTCTAACATCAATGAAGAATGTTTTATGTTCAAAGGAGGTAAACTAATTGCACTCAATATTTTTAATTTACATGATATGAATTTTAAATATAATTTATGTGACAATGAATTTTTCAAGCACTTCAAAAACACTTTGCTTTGGTCTAGGATTAAATCTATGATATTTAGTCAGGATTTCTTTAAATAACCTGCTATTCTCTGCTTTATTATGTTAAGAACAGGATCACAAGGAAAATAATAGTTATTCCCCTAACCCCTATCGTAATGGGAATTTTTCCTTACAAGAATTCCAAATTAAATAAGAGGAGATGTAGGTCAAAAATCATAAATATTCACCACAAAAATAAGAAAGCAAACTGACTTTCAAAACCATGGTCCACAAAAAATCAACTATTAATCCTCTACACGTAGACTACCTGCTTTCAGTTAGAGTGAACGCTGACTACCACAATAGTTTTACCCTGCTGGGGACCAAGTTCCTACCTCCTGCATCACAAACATCTGCAGGCTATAAGACAACAACCAAATGTTAATCTTGCCCCCAGCCAAACATAATTAAGAAGCTAAATCTGCTAACTCCCACTAAATATAACATTATTTCCAAAGCCAACAGATATTACATTTGAACCCTCTCTCTGTCACTCTTTAATATGAAACTAGAAATTAAGAGTTGACTAAAGGTATACAAGGATATGACTCCCCTACAATATACACTATAATAACATACATTTATAACGATAATAATGTTATCACTTAATAATGGATTAAAAATGCTGAGATGACATGTCTCAACAGCAGCCACTGGTCTGTAGGGTGGTGGTATCTAATACAGCTAAAATTGATTGCTCACTGAAATAGCACCTAGGCTGGGACAAACTTCCCCACACGGCTCCCCTTCCCACTTACTGGCACAGGAGGGCCAGGGCAGGCTGGGACAGGGTCACAAAAATTCATGTTAGCCTAGATGTCAACAGATCAGGCTGGAGTCAGATTGAATGGTTATGAATCTCCTCTCTCCCAGTGGTCTCATTTCCTCATCTACAAAGTGGTATTTGCTGTGAGGATTAAAATATACATAAAAATAAATCATTTAACACATTGGCTACTAGCCCCCATTTTCACCCTGTCTGCTGTCAAAAGCAAAGTAGGAGCCAGCTAAAGCTAGGGTGGGAGGAAAAGAGGGGTGGGGTGTGGCCAGGGAGGAGGAAGCCAGTCAGTCACGTTGGGGGCAGGTCTGCTCACAACTTGAAATGTTTGCCACAGGGAACTGTCAACCTGCTCTTTATTTTTTTATGTTTGATGAAATAAATGTAAGATAAATGAAGAAAAAAATTTTAAGATAACTAGAGAAACAAGATGGGGGGATAATATGATAGATATTATACCAGGATTTTTTCTTTATTTGTTTTGGTGTAATCTGTTTTTTATTTTTAAGCTATGATCTCTCTTGTTTTTATTTACTTTTACAGGGTTTTTTTTTAAATAGGCAATTTTTTGTAGTAGTTTTAGGTTTACAGAAAAATTGAGCAGAAAGTTCTCTATTCCCCAAATTTCCCATGTTGTTAATAACTTGCATGAGTATGGTACACTTGTTATAATTAATGAACCAATGTTGATATATTAACTATAGTCCATAGTTTACATCAGGGTTCACTTTGTGATACACAGTTCTATGGGTTTTGACAAATGTATAATGTCATCTATCTACCATTACAATATCACACAGAATAGTGTCCTGGCCCTAAAAATCCACTGTGCCCCTCTATTCATCCTGCCTCTCTTCCCAAGCTCCTAGCAGCCACTGATCTTTGTATTGTTTCTGTAGTTTTGCCTTTTCAGCAGTCGGAATCATACAGTATGTAGCCTTTTCTGACTGACTTCTTTCACTTAGCAATGTGCACTTAAGGTAGCTCCTTGTCTTTTTGTGGCTTGATAGCTCATTTCTTTTTGGTGCTAAATAATAGTCCATTATCTGGATGTACCACAGTTTATTTATTCATTCAGCTATTGAAGGACCACCCTGGTTGCTTCTGGTTTTTGGCAATTATAAATAAAGCTGCTATAAATGTTCACACGCAGATTCATGTGTGGACATAAGTATTGAACTCCTTTGGATAAACACCTAGAAGCAAACTTGCTGAATTGTATGATAAGCCTATGTTGAGCTTTATAAGAAGCACCAATCTGTCATTTTTAATATTTAAAAATCCATACACCAAAGTGCATCTTATTATATCTATATAATGTGACCAGCAAATACTCCCAGTGTATTATGTGTGCTCTAAGTGAAGGACAGTTAAACCTTCAGGGTCTGACTTAATTTATAAGATAATTTGACTAAAAAATTTAGAAGTCCTGGCTGTTGACTTGTGGCAAATTACCAAACTTCCACAGTCTCAAAAAATGTAACTAGTCATAAAGATCATCTTTAAAATCCTTTATTGTTATTAAATGTTATATAATTCTTAAGAAGGCAATTGCAATCTTTGTGATACCAATAATTCCATTTGACAAACAAATTTTAGTATCATTTTCAATGAAACTGCAACAAACTGTAGTTGAGAAGTTGGAGAAAATATTTAATGATCACAATCATGAAAACCATTTGGATTGCTGAGCTGGTTTTTGTTGCTATTGTTTTTGTTACTGTTTTGCCTTTAGATCGTATAAGTTTTGTCCTGGTAACAGCAGAAAACATTATCTTTCCATTGGGCACATTATAGTCTTTATATAATGTTCATTTCTTATTTCTACACATTCCCTAATAGTACTTAATAATATCGCATTCTTCTTTCCCATGAACATTAAAGTTTGACACCACTAGAAACACAGATATTCCATGAAGCAGGGTACTCCAGCTTGAACACCAATGTGGCAGTTAAATAGAATTTGATCAGGAAAATGAAAATTTACATTAAAATTGTTAAGTATAGTAGGAGAAGCATTCAAAAGAAATCTAACATTAAAGTTTTATAAAAGTTTCCTTGAAATATGTATAAGAAGTATATTTTTCAATTTAGGATACCTGTTGAGTCAAATTTTTGATATTATAAATATGAAAAAACTTCAAGTGTCAGATTACTATAAAAATGTTTTTACTGTTTTACTTTTATGATAAACACTAAGCTAAAGACCATGTTGGCCTGCATACTACTACTATAACAAGAACATGACTACAACTCAAAACGACGAAGCTCTTTATAGTCTTATTTGGAGAGACGGCTGCAGTGCATTTGGCATGCAATGCATTTAAACAAGTACCAGTTTCTTAAGGACTAACAAACAGCAATATTTGTACCATTACCATGTTATTTAAGGTAATTAAAATCATCCTTTTCTGAACTTAGAGGAATTCTCCACTTCTCCAAAATACAGCCTCTACCTACTTTTTCCGTCTAATTTCTTCCTATTCCCTATCACCTGCCCTATGCTTCAGTTACAGAGGATTAATTGCTATTCCTGGAATGTTTTCCCCTTTCCATAACTTAACTCAAGTGGTTCTCCTTCCTAGAATTTCCTCCCTCTCTCCTTCCTTCAACTGTCAAAGTTCTACCTGTTCTTCAAGCAGGATTTCAGTCTCTGCTTTATCCAGGATGCTTTCTGATGTCCCTAGTCAGGCAGCATTGCTTAATTTGCACCGCTACAGCATTGTTATTTTTCTTAGAGATTAATTTTACTCTCTTTTATGTTATATTCATTATATTCAAGTGTGTATTTGTCTTAGTCCACTGACTAGATTCTAGCTTAGAGGACAGTATAGGTGCTCAACAAATACTGGTAATGTGAATGAATATGCACCTTGAGAGAAATTAATTTTACTCCTTTTTGTATACTATAGCAATATCCACCACATGATTTATGGTAAATAACTATTTGGTGAAATACATAAGCTACGTGAGTCAAATTTGGACAAACTGTTCATTTGCCAAGTAGAGACACAGTTCATAGGTGACACATCTTCTGGGTGAGACCTCTGTGAAGCCAGGGGCTATCCTGTCCACGTGTACTCTGCACTTAGAGCAGCACCTCATAGTGCACTGTCAACCCTCAACAAACATTTGTGAAATCAATCAGTTAACCAATCTACTTGCAGCACTTAACACTCTTGATAAAATCATGCATCCTTAGAATTGGATATTTATACTTTTCATTTAATAAAAAGTATACAAAAATTAATTCATTCAATAACTATATCTTCAATATGTCCTGCTTTACTAGGAACTGGATATTATCCCACAGTCCCCTACCCCTGGTACCGGTCTGTGGCCTGTTAAGGACCAGGTCACAGAGCCACAGAGCTCTGCTGCCCAGCCCCACAACCCTACAATCCCGGCAGAAAAAATTGTCTTCAGTGAAACTGAGGAAACAGAAGGGGGGTGGGGTGCACAGCAGGAGGTAAGTAGCAGCCAGAGAAGCTTCATTCCTCCCCGTCTGTATGGCTCCCCATTGCTCGCATCACCACCTGAGCTCTGCCGCCCTCCCTCTCCTCCTCCCCCCAGAAAAACTGTCTTCCATGAAAACCAGTGCCTGGTGCGAAAAGGTTGGGGACCGCTGTACAGACAAAATAGTCATGATCTCTAATAGGGCTTATAGAGTAATGGTGGAGAAAACCACTGAAGAAACAAATCCATAGGGAAATATGAAATTAAAAGTCTAATAAGGGCTAGGAAAGAAAGGCGAAGGGAAAGTATGAACAACTGTGCTGTGCTCATTAAGGATGGGGAACAGGGAAGGCTTCTCCAGGGAAGTGATATTATATTAAAATGTGAGTGAGGGATAAGCAAGAGTCAGAAAAAGGAAAAGACGGTAGGGTGGGCATTTCAGGAAGAAGGAGCAGCTTCAGGAGGAGCTGGCTGGAGCCAGGTCAGCAGAGACCTATAGACTCCAAGGAGGAGGGTGGATTCTTTGTGCAGAAGGATGCCAGGGTAGAGAGGAACTGGCTGCCTCACTAGTATCCTGTCCTCAGGGTTCAGACTAAGGACCTGCCTATTATTTGATTTCTGCTCCTCTTCAGGTGTAGAGTCAAAAGTGGGAGCTAAAAATTTGAGAAGATCTATACTTTTTCCTGCTTTCAGAAAATTTCAATACAAAATATTTTAATATCTCAAGAGAAGCGCTGGAGATCTTTCAGCAGATTTATGGAGATTTATGGTCTCTGATTCAGAGATAAACTCTGTCTTGTGGCATGGGAAAAAGTGACTAGGTAAGATCATTTTCCTTTATCACTTTTCAGAAGATAGGTCAGAATCATAATAGAAATGACTCAAGCTGCCACATTTTGGAAGATGGGTGACTATCTCTGCCGTGGGAGCAAAGTGAGGCTTTGCCAAAACATCAGCTGAAAGGAGAGATGCACTCTTGCTCTCAGTTTCGGCAAGGCACTGTGTTGTGATGAGGCCCCATAAAAATTTTGGCAGATAATGTGGCTTCCTGTCATCTTCTCCCAGAACTGCAAAGTCCAGGGCAACACAAGGTCCCCTTTCTCTGGTAGAAGGAAGTGAACCTCAGTATAAGGCATATTTTGTGCCTATTACCTAATAGTAAGACTTAAATAAAAAGTAAAATGCTCACTACAGCATTTTAATCTATGTCATGAAAACAAAACCTAAGGTTGAGCAATAAAAAGTAACACTAAGCAGGTTGGGCACAGTGGCTCACACCTGTAATCTCAGTGTTTTGGGAGGTTGAAGGGAGAGGATCGCCTGAGACCAGGAATTAGAGGTCACAGTGAGCTATGATCACACCACTGCACTCCAGTCTGGGCAATGTAGTGAGACCCTGTCTCTACAAAATACAAATATTAGCCAGGTGTGTTGGTGCATGCCTGTAGTCCCAGCTACTCAGGAGGCTGAGGCAGGAGGATCCCTTGTGCCCAAGAGAGAGGTCACAGTGAGCTATGATCGCACCACTACACTCCAGCCTGGGTGACAGTGTGAGACCCTGTCTCTTTAAAAATTTTTTTAAAAAAAGTAACACTAAGTGTTTTATCCAGAAGCAAATAAACCCCATAAATCCTATCAAAAATTTAATTCTCTCAACCCAAGAGTTTTAGCCATTTCTAGACCATGTTCAACTGACACTCTCTTAAAACCGCAGTTTCCAAACCCCAGGGCTGCAGACCAGTACTGGTCCATGGTCTGTTAGAAACTGGGCTGCACAGGAAGAGGTGAGCAGTGAGTGGGCTAGCGAGCAAAGCTTCATCTGTATTTACAGCTGCTCCTCATCACTCATGTCACCGCATAAGCTCCATCTTCTGTCAGATCAGCGAGGGCATTAGATTCTCACAGGAGTGCGAACCCTACTGTACACGAGGTTGTGCGCGCTCCTTATGAGAATCTAATGCCTGATGATCTGAGGTGCAGCTGAGCCGGTGTTGCTAGTGCTGGGGAGCAGCTGCAAATAACAGATTACCTTTAGCAGAGAGGTTTGACAGCACAATAAATGTTATGCCCTTGAATTATCCCAAAACCATTCCCCTACTCCTAGTCTACAAAACAGTTGTCTTCCATGAAACCAGTCTCTGACACCAAAAAGGTTGGGGACCGCTGTTTTAAAAGACCCAAAAAAGGTGATGCATTCTCAGTGGAAAGGCAGTGTTCCACCAATTTTGGTTAATACTGATCTAGACCTGAACTTTTGATTTCTAGATGAAAGAACAAGATGATTCATATATGCCTTAAGGAAAAAGTAGGTTTGGTGGCCAGATCTGAATGAAAGTAAAAAGGCTTGAACTTAAAGTGAATCTTGTTTAAATTTCAGGCAAATTCTAACATATTCTGTTTCCTTTTGCCATCTACACTAAGTAGACTATATTTTTCCAAGTTTAAGAAAAGTTGACCTACCCAAACCAGAATTTATAAAGTAATTAAGAAACAGTTTGTTTTAAAAATCACTTCATGTTATGAAAGGAATCAGCTTTCAATGTATCTTTAAAATCAATTATAAAAATGAGTTTACTATGTAAGAAATAATTTTTCAAAAACACATCTACTATGTCAAATGAAGCCTCCACCGTTCAGTTATTCATTCGACAAATACTGATTGATTGTGCCCCTGCTATGGGCCAGGTGTGCTCCCGGCACTTGTGATACAGTAGTGAACAGAAGAGCCTAAATTCCCTGCTCCATAGGAGCTTGCCTTCTCGTGCTGTGACCACAGAGCTATGTAACCAAATGGGAAGAAAAATGAGCTTTTAATAAATAATAAACATTTCAGTTTTACAAGATGAAAATACTAGAGATCTGTTACACAACAATGTAAATACAGCTAATATCACTGAACTATACACTTAAAAATGGTTACGAGAGTCAATTTTATCTTACGTGTTCATTTAACCACAATTTTAAAAAATAAATTTTTAAAAAAGAAAAAAATAAGCATAGCTATAATTTACTAAGTATTTACCATGTACCAGGTTCTATACTAAGCAGAGCATCATCTCATTTAATCCTCACCACAACCTTAGGAGGCAGGCATTATTATTATCATCCCTATTTTACAGGTGGGTACACTGAGGCACAGGGAGAGGTTAAGCAAATTAGCTAGGATCACAAATCCAAGGGGTGGAGCTGAGATAAAAGCCCAAGCAATCTGACACCAGCAACTTGTGTCCCAATTCCATACAAAAAAGTTTTGAAAATAAACAATACTATTTTCAATCAGAACTACAATGGTACGAAAATACTAAGAATAGTATAGTAATAGTAAAATTAATTATAATCACCCTGTTTTCATTCTTCAGTTTGTTTTTTAAAATCCTGGTGATTTGTATCCCAACTTACCGTCCCTTTGATGGTTATTTTCCTAAAAACCTAAGCGTTGAACAAACTGCTTTCAACAACTTCTCTCAAAGCCATATTCTTTCCCTACAAATGGAAAAAAGAAATCACACAGGATGGTTTCTTTTAAAACAGACATTACTGAAACTGTAAATATTTTTAGCCCTTTGTACTTTTCATCCAGCAGCTTGGCTGAGAATAATATAGAAACATTTAAAAATAGCCATTCAGTACTCTGAAAACCATTAAATAGTTTAGCACATACCTAGCACCTGCCTGACATATCTTAATCAACACTAGTTTGTTAGTCATATAAAAAAAGAGAACCCTTATGGTTTCAGAAGTTTTCTCCCTTAAAAACCAAATGTATCACCAGGGCATTTTGTGCTAAGTTGCCCTCTCCTTTCCTAACTTAGAAGGTAACACCTGGACTAAGTCATGGGTAACTAATGAAGATGCAACTTTCCCCTCAGCACAATATACCTCACAGAATGTGAGAAAAACCTCCTAACAAGAGCCTTTATAACAATTGTTAGGATTTTAATGGAAAGTTAATTTTGTTCTATAGAAGTTATTTCTATTTACAGAAATTATTCAAGGTGATATTTGATGTAAATCTGTACTAATAAAAGAAGATAATAGTGATGACATAGTATGTACTCTCTGAGTTGTTTTTCCAGGGGTGGGAAAATACAATCCATAAATTTCAGGACAGAAAGAAGGAAGGAAAGGGGAAGGAGAGAAGAAAAAAATGACATATTTAGCATCTACTATGTTCAAATACTTTGTGCTTAGCATCCAACTTTCAACCATGGTCTGAGCAACTGCAGCAAAACTGAAGCAGCCAGCCTGAACAAACATGCACATCATAGTGATGTAAACTTCAAATAATGTGAGCCTCCAGTTTTAAAACTGCCCAGGTATTCTTATTTAACAACACAAAGATTCACACAACTTGGTGCCAGACAGATTTTTCCCTCCAGCCAAATTTGATGACGACATAACATCCTCTGCCATAATCAAATTTTTTTGGAACGAGGAAAGGTCTCTGACCCAAATCAAAGAGAGCTGTGGGTCCCAAAGCTATGGGCTCCCAAAGGGAAGGTTATAACCAGACTCCAGTGTAAATTCTTTAGTTTACTATGACAGTTTGAGGTCTAAGATATGACAATTAATAAAATCTAAATTTTCTATTAAGCTTTTCTTTTTTATCTCTTTCCTTAAAGGTAAACTTTGTAATGATCAGAAAGTGTGCTTTCTTCTGGCTTTATCATTCGACTTCCTCAGGCACAGATGAACAACAATAAGATTCCATCTAAAGCAAAGTAAGTGGATATCATTCTGGACAGAAAGTCTCTCTTTGCCCATTTTTATCAATGACTGAAACAATGATCCAGAAGATGTATTGGTACAAAAATGCAATATCAGGTATACCAGAAACAGGATTCCAAAAGTTCTTACAAGGTTAGAAATGGGCCAAAATGAATACTGTCAAGTTTAGCAGGCTTAAATGTGAGGTCCTGTACAGTCAGTCCACGGGGTACAGTGGCCTGCTGATTCAGTACAGGCAGTGTGATGGGTTTGCTAAAATGGACTCTTAGGCTGCTTTAATAAAGGCACGTTCTCCAGGCTAGAGAAGCCAAAGTCCCAACCATATTGGGCTCCAGTCAAACTGCTCATGACAAGCAGTTCTGTATTTTGCCCGCTACATTTTAAGGCACCATCTGAAAAACTGGAGTATGAAAGAGGAGTGAGATAAGAATGATTAAAGAAATACACTATAAGGAATACTGAGGGGAAATGAACACAAGCAACTTGGAAAAAGAAGATGGTTTATTAAAATAAATGCAGATTTGCCATGTAAACTGATATTAATAATTAGATTTATCTTCTACATAGAAATTAGGATACCCTAGAGGAGGTATTTGCTTTTGATAGGCATTAAACTTGAGGATGTTTAAGGCCCTACTCAACTCTAACAATCTGTAATTACATGGAGGAAAGTGCCACACCCCTCATGAAATTAAATACTAAGAATTGGCCCGGGACTGCATCAACAGATTTTCTTCATTATGTATTCAAGAGTTCATCTTTTTTAGCCAAGCTAGTGAATGAAAGGGCAACCCAAGTTAAAATAAAGAGGTCAAAGCACTTCTAACACATCTCACGGAAGAATCCCAGTGTATTTGAAAGAGAAAACACAGTGCTAGTTAAACCATATGCTTCATATTTGAGCTGAAATTGGTCACACAGAGGCCCTAGTCATCATAAAGGACTTCTCTGTGGTCAAGCACAGTATGTACGTAGAAATAAATGAAAACATCATTGCCAAACTACTTTTTAAAAGTTATCATTGCTCAAATTGCTTTTAACATACAAAAAAAATCTTATTCCAAAGGCCTTTGGTACAGTTATGCAATATATCTTTATCTTTGTCTTACTGTTCAGTATCCTAAAAGAAATAGTTTTCAAAATATTTACATCCTTTTATAAAAATTTGAGTGCAGGTAATTTAGCAACAAATCCCAACCAGCTAAGAGCTTAAGTAAAATATGAACTTCAGGGCCAGAAACAAAACCAAAGACAAGACATATTAGAATAATATATAGAGAAAAGCAAATCAAGAGACTATAATCTCGATATCTAGCACTGAGCTTGGTCAATATTAATAGTTGGTGATCATCAAGTAGTTGGTTAATAGAAATAAATGCTCCCTACAGACTCAAGTATAGATCATATTTTGTTCATAAAAAAAATCATGAATGAGTACATGAGTCTTCTCAGATCTTTTTAAAATTACTTTAAGATATTCAGTAAACATTTAAAAACTGATATATTAAAACATGATAATAAAATGAAGCAGAATGGTTAGTGATAAAATAATCTACTATATAAACCCTAATCATACAATGGTGTAATGCCCTTGAAACATAGTAGAGGAAGGTGGATTTCAGGCCACTTTTTAATTAATTGCTCTCCACCTCTGAATACACAGTATATTTGGTTTTAAGAAAATAAAAAGGACCTAGAGCAGGAAAACGGTATTATTTTATACTTAGTATCTGTATATTATATTTAGAATATGTATCTTATATTTAAGAACTATTTCCTCTTGGACTTTTATCCTAAAATAAACAATTACAACCATGAAAATAATAAAAACCATACCAACAAAACCCAATCTGCAAAGGGATTTATAGAAGGTAACAACTTGATATATTCTAGCTGTATAAAGAGGTCTCTTATCAATTATCTTCCACTTACAAGTATGTTACATACCTCTTAAAAGTCTGAAGGAACTATTGTAATGTTTCAAACTCAAAACTATTCTCCTGAGCATTAATATATCTTATACTCCTCCCTACAACCAACCAAAATTTCAATTTGCCTCCACTAATATTCCAAAATAAGTCAAGATTGTAAAAGTGGTGGGTTCTCAGTTAACTTTTTCAACATCAGATGGGTAAATGCAGCCTTCACAGACTTCAGAGTCCTAATATATGCCCTTGTCTAGCCCCCATAAATAAATTATATTGCTATGATGATTAGAGATACAAAAAAATCACTACAGGCTTCCTTCCCACCTCCACATTACCTTAGGTTTTTTTTTTTTTTTTTTTTTTTTAACAAAACTCTATATACTCCTCATGTGATTTGTGGCCACATGAGACTGATTTTCCAAACTGAACTTTATTCTGTCTTCTACTATCTCTCCACAACAAGCAAGATTTGTTAATTTTCACTCGATTATTATCTATTAAAAATTTACTGTATGCAAGATTGTGCTAGAAGCAGGTGGTACTAGAAAGTCAAAGTCCCATCAGGTTTTAAATCTAGTGGGTGACAGACACATACACAAGTATCTACTCTAAGAGGCAGCCATGTGCCACCTGAATGGTAAAACCAAGAGCCAAGGAGGGGTCAAGGAGAGACATGGCACTCAATTGTGGTAAATGGGGAGAAATGGTGGTGGAGGCGGCATCTGAGTTGTGCCTGAGAAGAAGGGATGCCCAGGATTTTGACTGACAACAATTAAAGGGAAGAGAAGAGGGATGGAGAAGAGAGCCAACCTTAAGCAGAGGAAACATAATGAGCCAAATTTGTGAGGGCAAAAAATGCCATGAGTATTGCACATCACCAGAAGAGCACACGAGTAAGGGTACTAGCTGAAAGCAGGATTCATTCATTCATGCTGGAGAAAAGTGCTAGATAAATGGTTCATCTGAATGACTGGTGGTTTCACAGGGTTTGGAAAATAATCTTCCTCTCTCTGCAAGTCAAACTCTCTGACCGAGTGCTTAGCTTCAGAAGGGTCCAAATGAAGGACAAAGGAAGAGGAAAATTCTGGATGGCTGTCTAGGTGCAGGACCTAAAACCAGTAACCCACACAGTGACACATGTTGTGACTAGGACTTTCCCACATTAACCCAAAAATGTACTAAAACATTGGAAAATCTGCCCTATTTTTCCTTTTAAAACTGTTCAGTTTTGAAATAACAGAACCTTCAAACTCTGAATTAGTTCTACCACTTGCTTTCTCTGATCCTTTACCAGTCACTGAAGATTGAAGTTGCTTTGGGCAGGGGGGTGGGGGGAGAGGGGGAGGTAAAAAAAAAACCCCCACATAATTGTGTGATTTGACACATCCAATGCCACCTACTATTAACAACCATTTGGGACCTCATGTGAATAAGCAGGTGGTTTTCTTTTATTAAACCTTCTTTCACTGGTTCTCTTTTATTAAACCAGTGAAAATTGAGAAGTCATATATATATTTTTAAAGTATTTCTTTCTTTAAATACATTTTATTGTATATATTTAAGGTATACAACATGACGTTATGGAATTCATATAGATAAAAAAAGGTTACTACAGTGAAGCAAATTAACATATCCATCATCTCACATAGTTACCTATTGTTTTTGTGGTAATAGCAGCTAAAATCTACTCATTAGCATAAATCCAAATACAGTAGAAATTATTACCTATAGTCCTCATGTTGTACATTAGCTCTCTAGACCTGTTTGTCCTCCATATCTGATACTTTGTATCCTCTGCTTTGTATCCTATATCTCCCCATTTCTTCTCTCTGGTCCCCATCTCTAGTAAACACTATTTTATTCTCTATCTCTGCATATTTGAATTTTTTTCCACATATAAGTGATATCATGTAATATTTTTCTTTCTGTGTCTGGCTTATCTCACTGAGCTTAATGTCTTCCAGGCTTGTCCATGTTGTGGCAAATGGCAAAATCTCATTCTTTTTTTAGGGCTGAATCATATTCCATTGTATATTTATACCAAAATTTCTTTATCTATTCATCCATCAACACATAGTTTCCATATTTTGGCTATCATGAAAAATGCTACAATGAACACGGGAGCATGGATACATTTACAAGGCAGTGATTTCTATTTCTTTTGGGTATATGCCCAGAAGAGGGATTGCTGGGTCATATATGGTAGTTCCATTTTTAATTTCTTTAGAAATTTCTATACTGTTTTCCATAATAGCTGTACCAATATACATTCTCATCAAAGGTGCACAAGAGTTCCCTTTCTCCACACCCTCACAAAAATTTGTCTTTTGACTTTTTGATAATAGCCATCCTAACAGTTGTGAGGTGGTATCTTGTAGGGGTTTGATTTGTATTTCCCTGATAATTAGTGATGTTGAGCATCTTTTCATATACCTGTTGGCCATTTTTATGTCTTATTTAGAAAAATGTATTTTGCTCATTTTTAAATTGGGTTTGTTTTTTGCTATTGAGTTGTGTGAGTTCCTTATAAATTCTGGATATTAACTCCTTATCAGATATATGGTTTGCAAATATTTTTTCTCAATCTGTAGTCTACTGTTGAATTTTGTTGATTGTTTCCTTTGTTGCACAGAAGCTTTTCAGTTTGTTGTAGTCCCCTTTATTTATTTTTACTTTTGTGGCCTGAGCTTTTCATGTGATCCGAAAACTGATTGCCAAGGCCTATGTCCAGGAGCTTTTCCTCTATGTTCTCTTCTAGCACTTTTTAAATTTCTGATCTTACATTTAGGTCTTTTATCCATTTTGAGCTTATTTTTGTGTATGGTGTAAGATAACATTTCATTCTTTTGCATGTGGAAATCCAGTTCCACCACTTACTGAAGGGCTCACTCTTTCTCCAGTGTGTCTTCTTTGTGCTCTTGTCAAAAATTAGTTAACAGTATATATTTGGATATATTTTTAGACTCTCTCTTCTGTTCCACTGGTCTATGTGTCTGTTTTTATGACAATATCATACTATTTTCATTACTACAGCTCTGCAATATAACTTTAAATCAGAAAGTGTGATGCCTCCAACTTTTTCTCAGTATTATTTTGACAATTTATAGAGTCTTTCATGGTTTCTTGCAAATTTTAGGGTTATTTTTTCTACTTCGGTGAAGAACGTCATTGGGATTTTGATAGGGATTGCACTGAATTTGTATATTGCCTTGGGAAGGATGGACATTTTAACACATGGACTGCTATATTAGAAAAAAATTTTTTCCTTGGGGCCATGGTGTTTTATTATGAAAATAGAATAAAAACTCCAAAAATAAAATGATCCTTTCTAATTTAATGAAAAATTATTTTTTATTGTTTTCTGTGCATGAGTTATATGCAACTTGAAAAACAGTTCATATGGCTCCCAAGGTAAAGAGACATGTGGATTACCTATGCTTCACAAAGCCCCAACTTCAAAACTAGCATGAGTTAAATACAATTCACATGCCAGTTGATGTGTTAACAAAATTAGTCCTATATTTCCATTTATTTATGTCTTCTTCAATTTCTTTCTTCAATGTCTAATAGTTTTCAGTGTATGGATCGTTCATATTCTTGGTTAAATTTATTCCAAAATATTTTATTTTTCTGATGCTGTCATAAATGAGATTATTTTCTTAATTTCTTTTTCAGTTAGGTCATTATTTGTATATAGAAATGCTAACTTTTGCACATTCATTTTGTATCCTACAAATTTACTGAATTCATTTATTAGTTCTAACAGGTTTTTTTGTGAAATCAGGGTTTTTTACAATATATGATCATGTCAAGAGATAATTGTGCTTCTTCTTTTCTGATTTGGATGCCTTTTATTTCTTTTTCTTGTCTGATTGCTCTTGTTAGTACTTCCAGTAATATGTTGAATCGAAGTGGTGAAAGTGGGCATCATTGCCTGGTATTGGATCCTTGTGGAAAAGCTTTCAGTTTTTCCCATGAATTATAATTACACTATGTTAATTTATATAATTATAATATTATAATTAGCTATGGTTTTTTCATAAATGGCTTTTATTATGTTGAGAAACTTTCCTTCTATACCTACTCCATTGAGAGTTTTTAGGAAGAAAGGATGTTGGACCTCACTGAATGTCTTTTACACATCAACTGAGATGATCAAGTGATTTTTATCTTTCATTCTGTTAATGTATCACATTGACTGATTTGCAGATGCTAAGACAGCTTTGTATGCCAGGGAAAAATTACACTTGGTCATGATGTATAATCTCTTCAACATGTTGTAGATTCAGTTTGCTAATATTTTATTGAGGATTTTTGTATCAATGTTCACCGGAGAAATTGACCCATAATTTTTTTTTGTGTGTGATGTCTTTGTCTGGCTAGGTATCAAGGTGATTCTGGCCTCATAAAATGTGTTTGGAAGAATTCCCTCTAGTTCTACTTTTCATAAGAATGTAAGAAGTACTGGTATCAATTCTGCTTTGAATATTGGGTAGAATTCAGCTGTGAAGCTATCTAATCTTAGGCTTTTCTTGGTTGAGAGGCTTTTGATTACTTCTTAAACCTCTTTATTTATTGGTCTGTTCAGGCTTTCTATTTCTCCCTGACTCAATCGTGGTAGGTTGTATTTTCCTAGGAATTTATCCATTTCCTCTAGGTTATCCAATTTGTTGACATATAATTGTTCATAATGGTCCCTCATGATCCTTTTTATTTCTGAGGTGTCTGTGATTTCTTCACTTTCATATTTTGTTTTATTTATTTGAGTCTTGTCTTTTTTTTCTTAGTTAGACTAGCTAAGGGGTTTGTCAATTTTATTTTTTCCAAAAATCCAACTCTCAGTTTTATGGATTCTTCCTATGTTTGTTCTGTTCTTTATTTGATTTATGTCTGTTCTGATTCCTTGAGGTATAATGTCATAATATTCATTTAGGATCTTTCTTCTTTTTTCATGTAGGTGTTTATTGCTATAAAATTCCCTCTTAGAACTGATTTTGCTGTATTTCATAGGTTTGGGTATGATGTGTTTCCCCTTGTCATTTATCTCAAGATATTTTTAAGTTTCCCTTTTGATTTCTTCTTTGACACATTGGTTGTTCAGGAGTATGTTGTTTAATTCCCACATATTTGTCAAGTTTTCAGGATTCTTTCTGTTATTGTTTTCTAATTTGATACCATTGTGGTCTGAAATGATACTAGATAGAATTTCAATCTTCTTAAATTTGTTAAGATTTGTTCTGTGGCATAAAATATGGTCTATTCTGGAGAGTGTTTCATGTCTATTACAGAAAAAATGTGTATTCTGCTGCTCTTGGATAGAAAGTTCTGTAAGATGTCTGTTAGGTCCATTTGGTCAAAAGTGCTATTCAAGTCCAATATTCCTTATCAATTTTCTGTCTGGTTGAACTATATCCATTGTGAGTTCAAAAGTTATTTTTACAGCAGCTAACATTACCTTAATACATAAATTTTGGCCATGTTCTTTACATTACTTTGGGCCCACCAAGAAGCAGCCACCAAGACAGGATTAGAAACGCAAAAGATTTACTAGAAAAGGAAGCCAGAGAATGTGGGAGGTCCTTCAGAACACACCTATGGATATGGAGAGGGAATGAAGGGGGAACAGTTAGAAGGCTTGGGTTGCAACACAGTTCCAAGAAAGGTCTGCCTATAGGAATTCTTGAGCCAATGAGGCCCACTGAAAAAAATCCTATATCCCACAGGAATGAACCAGCAATAGGAGCCCTTATAGAGCTAAATGTGGTCCTAGCACCAGTGCAGGGGTGGCTGCAGAGGGGCAGCAGCTGGGTCATTAGTCAACTATTCTTCCAGATACAGATCTAAGCACTCATTTTCATGGACACCACACTCCTCAAACTTCCAGCTTTCAAGACCTACATTCCTTTTCCTCCTTCCATTTATTCATATCCATACTTGGCCTTTCTTTCTTCACTCCTATCTATTAAGAAGAGTTGTTCTTTCTCTAGTCCAAAGCTAATCTCTCCATGTGTTCCAGCTAATATGCTCTCAGATCTTCTTAGTGACATTATTCCATTAATTATCTCCTTCCTCTTCCCCCTTACTGGCTTCTATGTATCCTCTAGTATGTAAACATGCTTGAGATTTTAACCACAAATATGAAGATAAAAAATATTTATTGACCTCTTATTATTCTTCCCTTCACATCTAAGCTTCTTGCAAGAGTGGTATAAACGAACTGTCCCATTTCTTATTTTTCATTGCTCACCAAATGCATGCACTAGGATTACTGAATCTACTGGTTGACAAATCTGGAACCCTTGCTTGAACTCTATGAAGTATTTAACACTCTTGACCACTCTCTCTCTGTCTCTGGAGGCTTCTGCTTTAGGTCCTGGAATACCCTATCCTCAGGTGTTCCTCCTCCCCTCAGATCATTCTTTCTAAGGCTTCTTTTTATTTGCCTCCTCCTTAAAAGTCCGCTTCCTGGGGCTTCTATTATTGGTTGTATCTGTTCACTGTCTTCCACATTAATCTCACTCCCTTCCCCTAATCTAATGATCTAATTGATTATTCCTATACTGATAACATCACTCATGCATCATCCAAACCAGAAACCTATAAGTTGTCCTCAATTATTTCCTCTCTCTCAATACTCATATCCAGACACTAAGTTCTGAGGATTCCACTTCTTAACTGGCTCTCAGCATCATCATCTCCTAATCTCTATTCCTACTGCACTGCCCCATCACTTCTCCCACAGACTTCTGTAGGAGCACAGTAACTGATCCTCTGGCCTTGGATTCCATTCCCCTTTAGTTGCATCTCTATATTGCTACAAGAGAATTTTTCTAAAGCACACATTATTTAATCAGGAAACTTCTGTGTTAAAATTCCTGAGTGGTTCCCCACTTCCTACAGGATAAAGGCCAACCTCCTTAGAGGTATGTAAGATCCTTTGTAATTAGTTGTATCCTGATTTTCCTTTGCCATTCTCTCCATGTCCCCAAACTCTAGTCATATGGAGCTACCTGAAATTCATACAGTGTAACATGTGTTTCATGCCTCTGTGACTCTGTATATACCCTTTGCCTTCAATGCCCTTTCTACGACCCTGTCCTGCTGGGGAAATCACTACACATTCTTTCAATGTTCAGTTTGGTATGCATTTGTTCAGCACTGTCTTTACTGATCAACTCACCTTTCCATCAGGTTCCTTTCCATCCCCACACCTCCATCCCCAGGCCATTCACCCCCCCAAGTGGCGCACGTGCTGTTAGTACTCATTCATAGCACCTGCCACATGATTCCAGGGAAGCAATCCTATCCTGTTCCTTTTTGAACAGCATTGACACAAAGTGAGCACTTAATGATTGTGTAACGGCTGGAAGAGTGAATGATGAACAAATCCAATCTCCTATCTTGAGTTTGGCTTGACAGAATTTGCCTCTTAAAAACAAAATTCTCATAGAGTGGCAGAAACCCATTATGACACCAATCAACATTACTTGCAAACACTGGTGGCCAAGTTCAAGTAGTGACATCACCAATTTATATGTGAAAAGTGAGCACTTGGCATTAAAGAAGAAAGATCCAAATATTTTACATAAGATTGCCCCAAAGATAGCTTAAGGGCTATTATCCCAAGGGACATGCACTCACTCTTAGTAATTGTATAAACTAGAGTTCACATTTCACACAGAACTTTCTAACACAAATTGGAAACAGGAGTCGATTAAGATGGGTTAAGGAAAAGTATGGCTTTGAGACACAAAAAACTACACATGCACTTTACATTAAATGCTTTTTTAATTTGCTCACAGAACAAAGTACAAGAATTATTCTAAAAGTCATAGCCTGTAAATTTGATATGTAAAATAGGAATTTAAAATTAGAAATCTCCATGGCCACTGAATACTAAAAGGGTAAAAAGTAAATAAAAGATAAAATACATAGTTTCAAACTCTCTGGGATGCATCTCACCCCTGAACAGTGAGAGGTCAGTTATCAAATTCAATGCACAAGAATTTACAGAAAATGGACCTTTCCATGAAAAATCATGGGTCAAACATCTCTATAATATACACCGCTATTAAAGGAAACACATTTCTTCTTATTCTTGACATGATGATGCATGATGTGCTTATTCAGAGAGACAGCCTAATATGGTTCCCATCCCAAAGCTTAGTGAAGAAAATAGCTCTTTTTAAAATTTGAAAAATAAATCCCCAAACATAGTTCTTCTCATAAAATACTAAATCTCACGAAAGATGGATATTTTCAGGGAAACAGTCCAAAGAAAGCTTTAAATTTAACGTTCTATAAGCTAATGGTATCAAGAAAATGTGTATCTTTATTTTAAAATACACAAATTAGTGATGCTTATATATATAATATCATCCAGTTGACTTTGTCACTGCTTTCACCTTTATAAAAGTAGCATTTTTCCTTGAGCGGACTCCTGAAGCCTAAATCTGCAGAAAGTTTACAATCACATCAAGCTTAACATTTTGCCAGGCTGATAAAATTATTTCTCAAAATAATGTGCTCATGTATCAGCTTTTACTCAAACCTAAATGAAATGTTAGGAAAGGCCTCTCATGTTTACTCCAACTACCCATTAATAAACTTTTTCTTTCCTTTTTCCTTTTTTTTCCCCCTTCCCCCTTCCCCTCCCCTCCCCTCCCCTCCCCTCCCCTCTCCTCTCCTCTTCTCTTCTCTTTTATTTAGAGGTGGGATCTCGCTGTTGACCAGGCTGGAGTGCAGATCATAACTCACTGCAGTCTTCAACTCCAGGGTGCAAGCCATTCTATGCCTTACCCTCCTGAGTAGCTGGGACCACAGGCATGCACCAACATGCCTTAATGAACACTTAAGACTGTACTAACTGAAGGTTCCATGTTCCCAATGTAATGGCACCAGCAAACTCCCTTGAAAATTTGCTCACAACCACAAGTCTAAGTAGGATGTGGCCTCTCAGGTTTTAGATTGATGATGCTGAAGAAATGTATTTATGGGTTGAAAAGCTTATAACCCTGGTCAAAACACTAAGTGACTTCAGAACATAAGATGAAACTCCTTGAACTAGATAAAGTAAATATTTGGAGAAAATCTGCATCAGTTAGGTGGTTCATTGGTATATACAAAATTTATCTTTTAAGGAACCAAATAGGAGTTCTATTTACCTCCCTGTATTTCTTCTCCTTACATTTTTCAAGTCCAATCACAGCACTGTTTAATCTCTGCCCTTTTCACTCTTTTGTTCTCTGTCTGAAGTATTCAATTAAGATTTACTTTATAATGGTATGCAGTTATGTAGGAAAATGTTCTTTATTCTTCAGAGATGATGCTGAGGTGTTTAGGGGCAAAATGTCATGGGGGTCTGCAACTTTCAAATAGTTATGAGAAAAAAAGGGACCCTTTCCTGCCAACACACATATAAAACTACACATACATAGATGAAATAACAAATGCTAATAACTGGTAAATATAAACAAAGGGTATACAAGTGTTCCTCATGCTATTCTTTTATTTTCCCTCTAGGTTTAAATTTTTCAAAAGAAAAAGAAAATAAGTTTTAAAAGAATTCTTAATAAAAACCAGGTTTTCAAATTATATTTACGTTTCTTTAGCACCACACATCTAAAACTTGAGGGGCCTAGTGCTAAAGAAATGTCAAGACCAACAAAAGACACATTTTATTGTCTTCTACAGACATGACATTGATTCAGTTTGCATGTGCTGGAAGTGGCTGTGATTTGAGATCTGGGATGAAGGTGAAGAAGCATGGTGAACACATCTACAATTTAGGCATTTCCCTCCAGAAGATCCCAGAAAGCTGGCCCTTCAGGGTCTCTTGGTCTGTCTTGCCCAGTAATGCCCTGGTTCACTACTCTCATGCCAGCTGTCAACCAGTGGCTTCTAGGAAGTCTAGAAGATTGGTAAGGGGTTAGGGGTAGATTCAAAGCATATTCATGGGTCAGGCGCCCATGAATTACAGGATTACATGCCTGTAATCCCAGCACTTTGGGAGGCCGAGGTGGTAGGATCACTTGAGGTCAGGAGTTCAAGACTAGCCTGAGACCCCATCTCTACAAAAAAAAAAAAAAAAAAAGACAAATTAGCTGGGCATGGTGGCATGCGCTTGTAGTCCCAGCTACTTGGGAGGCTGAGACAGGAGGATCCCTTGAGCCCAAGAGTTTGAAGTTGTAGTGAGCTATAATGATGCCACTGCACTCTGTCTCAAAAAAAAAAAAAGCACATTCATGGAATGAATTTACTAAATAAACAACTGTGTGTTAGACTTATATATTTAAAACTATAAGTACTAAAAATATTCTTAAATGCTTTCAAAATTTCAGCTGAGACAAAAATGCTTTTTCAAGTATTTATGTGCAAACCTTACGAAGCGGTTTGCTACTACAGTCAGTATAGATTTGATCAGAGAACCTAAGATGGTAACTAAAGGCACACTTCATTTCTGACAAAACATCAACTGTCTTTCTCCTTCAATTATATTGACACCTATGACAAGAAAACCTTTTAAACATTTATTTCCTCACAACACAGCCCACATTGGGGCATCCGCTTCATCCTCATAGAGTTCGCTTGTTACACAGTTGAGAGGTAGCACGGCGGAAGAGAGTTTCTTCTTCCTTCCATTATTTTTTCCAAAATCACTTCCTATTTGTCCTAAAACATGATTTCTAAATAATAGTACCCAAACAGTACTCAAAACAAGGTACTAAACGACCTTTCCAAAGGCTAGACAGAAGTCTCCTGTCAGCTTCCAAGAAAGAGAGGATTTTATACTGCACACATATTGTCTTTGGGATGAAACAATTTGACTAACCTTCTTTAATGTATTTGTGCTAATATGATGCTATATTCCTCACTCTCACATCAGGATCTTGCCTACAGTCTATCCATCCTGAATATAGCTGTCTTTTAATTAGCCTCATGTGTTTACAGCAATAAACGCAAAGCTTCAAAACAACTCGGCACACCCAGGTGAAATCTTTACCAACTAAAACAGTTTAGATAGCTTATAATCAACTGGATGGCAATTTCCCAAAGAGAAATATTAATTGTGAGATAAGGTGTCTTTCTATCTATACTGAGTGTTGGACGTATGCGGCAGACATAGTGCTAAGAACTGTGATGTGCATATCACCTCATTTTATCCTTACTATGAAGAGTTTTATTTTTATTTTATTCTTACCTGTGAAGTAGGTAATGTTGTAAGCATTGGACAGGAGAGGACAGGGCAGCACTGAGACAGGGGAAATGAATATTTATCAAGCACGACCACGCAGTACTGTGACAGTGCTCTCTCTATACGTTATCCCACTGAAACCGTCTATATAATCCTATTATGTAAGTATTAGTAACCCCATTTTACAGATAAGAAAACTGGGAGAAAACATAACTAGACCAAGGTTGCAGAGCTAGGAAATGAGCCCACATTGTCTTATGCCAAGCACAACATGGGCACAATTCCTTCCTCAGTTCACCACATTCTACAAGCTCCAAACCAGATGCTGGAGGTGGAGGAATCACCAGAGAAGGAACAGCAGTGACTATTTCTCTAGCCACTGCATCCACAAAAGCTAGAGCAGATCGAGTACCCTGAAGGTGGAAGGTAAGATCCTTTCTTAAATCTACAGGATGTGATAGGGAGGCTTTGTGTTCCAGTTTAACCTAGATCTTGAAGCCAATGAACACAAATCCCGTATCTGGCCCCAAGACTGATCCAGGCTTCTGAAGATCCTATAAATGACCAGTTACAGAGAGAGGAAAGCTCTTGCAGATCCCAGATGCTCCCCGGAAGGCTCTTCTCAGCTGCCTTTTTTCTTGTCCCTCATAACCCCCTCTGTATGACTAACTTGGCATCTATATTTACATGTGCAATTATTCACAACAGCCAACATTCCCAGCATCTATCAACTAGCGAGTTTTGGATAAACAAATTATAGTATATTTGTGGTATTAATATATTATGAAATATTATCCAGCAATAAGGACTGAAGTACTGATACATACCACAATGTGGATGAACCTCAAAAACATTATGCTAAATGAAAAAAGCCAGATATAAAAAGTCACATATTATATCATTCCATTTATATGACATATCCAGAAAAGACTAAGCCATAGAAGCAGAAAACAGATTAGTGGTTTCCAGGGGATGGAGGACGAGGGGAATGGAAATAACTGCTTAGTGGGTATGGGGTTTTCTTTGGGGTGATGAAAATATTTTGGAACTAGATAGAAGTGATGGTTGCACATGTACAAAATACCACTGAATTGTACACTTTGAGAGGGTAAGTTTTATGTTATACAAATCCACCTCAATACAAAAACTGTTCGTGTGCAAATACATACTCCTTGGGCAGTCCTGAATAACGACACACACTAGACCAAGCCATACCGACGCCCCACCCTGGCCCCTTTTTACATTGTACACAAATAGAGATGGATTTCCTGTAAGTAAGCTGATCTTGAAGAAAAAAAAAAGTTAGAGAAAGAAAATGAGAACTAAGCCATCTCAAAACAAAACAAAACAAAAAACCCTTCAACCCTACATCTTCATCCTTTTCCGCTCTCCTCTATCCCACTAAAACAAACAGATAATATAAACCCCAATCACTGAGTATAGCAATACAGAAAAACTGGTACTTAAAAGACCTAATAAAATGAAATCTGTCATAGTTGTTCTCCTAAAACTAAATAGAAAGATCCAACAGGCCCTTAAACATATGAACAGAGGCTCAACCTCACTGGCAATCAGGGAAATTCAAATTAAACCAACTAGGGATCACTTTATCCCTCAGAATGAGAAAAATTCAAAAGATTCCTAACACCTAGCAGTGGTGAGGCAAACAGGTACTCTCATATTTTGCTGGTGTGACTGTACATTGATGTGACTTTTTTTGAATGTCATCTGGCATTATCTATAACTCTTTGACTCAGCTTTAAGAAATCTATCCTTCAAATATCAAAGTTGATACATAAGAATATATGTACAAGAATTTTAATGACAGTGTTGTTGGAATGGTAAAAACCTAGAACACTCCTGAATGCCCATGAACTAGGGAACAGTTAAATTACGGTACAGCTGTAACACAGGATGTTATACAGCTGCTAAAAAGAGGCACTAGATTCATATTTGTTGATAGGGGAAAATGTTGTAACAAAATATTAGATAAAAAAAAAGTTGCATATTGTTTATGATGCCATTTTACAGAAGGAGAAAAAAATCACTTCATGTATGTGTGCATATGTTTATGTGTATGTGTGTATATATATTATGTATGGAGAAAGGGAAAGAAACAACCACAGAAGTGGGAGAAAGACAATTAACTTTTTCTATATTCATCTTTATACTGTTTGAAACATTATAACAATCATGTTTAAAACTCTATAATTTTTTAGAAGTAGAAAGTGTTTAAACAAATAGGATTTTTCTGCACTTGACTTTTAAATAGGCAAGAAATATGAAGACAACAGTCCCCAGAAAACCTACTCTGAGGGTATGTCCTGAGGCTAGAACATATTCAACGTCAGTCTCCTAAACTATCTATATCCTACCCAGATAGTGCAACTCAAAGTGGGATCTGCAGACCTGCCCCATTCCCAGAATAAGCACAGAAACTGAGAGCAGACATTTAAAGATTTGTGTGGCAGTTTGCCCGAGTACCTTTATATCTGTTGAATAATAAAAAATGTTTAATCAGGCTTATGTTTTAATATCTCTTTAATTTCATTTTTCTTATAAATCATTTTTATTGTATTTTTAAAAAATTTTATCAACCCATGACATATTGGATATGACATACTAAAAACAAAACTGGTCCTTCACCTTCACAGTTAGAGAAACACAATTCTAAACAATGAGAGTTGATGTTCATAATGATAAAACATAGTAATATGAGATAGTTAGGAACTTTAATAATGAAACATTAAATTCTACAAGTATACATGTTAATATATTCAAACTCTTACAAAAAAGATATTAAATAGATTAGAAGAAAACTTTCTGGTAAACAGAACAGATTATTAACCATTCTAAGTAAATAGTTAAGCTGGTTCTCACTAGCAACAATGAACTCTAGATTACATTTACAAGTGAAGACTAGGAGAATTGGAGAATAAATGAAACCCCAGGCAACTCCAAAACCAACTACCAACAGTTCAACCAAAGACACTTTAACTTTTGGAAAAACTGTAGACAAGAAACAAAACTAACTTGACTTTCATTTTTTCTCCCTCTCATACTCACGAGCGAAGGTGCCAATGACGACAGAAGACAGGCAGTAACACAGACAGGGACTGGGTGGGGTAGGTGGGATGGGGGGTCTGACTTTCCTGAGCTGACTCTATTTTAAAGTTTCACCTACCAGTATTCTATGCTGGGGGGTGTAGGGGAGGAGCTTATGTTTTCCTAGTCTTCTGAGTTTTGTATTAATAGATAGAGACATGTTTTCTAAAAGCTGATACGCCAAGTTATAGTTACCAAGAAAAAACTGGCTGGAAGAGTAAAGAACCAAATAAGCTTATAGTCAAAAGCTAAAATAAAAAATATGATCATTTGTACATACAAATCTTTTCTCCCTTCTCTAAAATTTTTTAACTAATGCTTAAGTGAGGTGCATTTCCAAATCTGGCAGCTAAAATAAAACCAACTGTGACTGCCAGTGCGGTAGATGAAATGCTTTACAATTCACAGCTGTGACACCGAAATAAGGAAATCCTGGATTCTCACCAAAGGGTAACCAGGCATCAAAAGATTTGTGACACATTTTGGTATTTTGAGGATTTCTGAGAAGTCAGAGAAAATTTAGGCTATTTTCATATCAGTTGGACTTTACACGACAGAGGAGCCCTAACACAAAAAGCAGCCTGGTGTGTGGCAGTGCTATAACACTGTTTGGATTCCCTGTAACAATCAGTGTATTCATAGAGGCTTAGAAATACATATACAATAAGCCGACGGCCCTTGGGGGGTGGGACACACAGTGGGCAGCTGTGTGAGCTTATAAAACAAAGACCATCTGACGGTCTTTGGCCTCACCTGCTCTGTTTCAAGACCTCACCAACTTGGCCCAAAATGATGTCTTCAGTAGGTGGTGATAAATTAATCACCTCCACAGTCAGAAACTGGGAGCTAAGTGAATGAACGCACTGAAAGACAAAGTATGTTAGCTCTCAGATCAGTATAAAAAAATGCAGTATCAGACAACCAAGTACTATTAATATTTACTAACCCCCTTCTCTGCCTGGCATTGAACTATCTGCAAATTTAGTCCTTACAAAAGGTCCAGGTACTTGCCATTGATAGTCCTTTGTCCAGTTGGATTTCACCTCCCCATTCCTCCTAGTCTTACTTTTCAGGATACAATGGCCTTCCCCTTTGCCAAACTCTTTGTTTTTTCTTTTAAAGACAGGGTCTTGCCATGTTGCCCAGGCTAGACTTGAACTCTTGGGCTCACATGATCCTCCCACCTCAGCCTCCTCAGTAGCTGGGACGATAGGCGCACATCACTGCACTTGGACCCCTTTGTCAAATCTTCTGTCCCCTTTTCACTCTTGTTCTCCTTGACCTCTTTGCAGTATCTGACACTGTTCAGCAGCTTTTTCTTTTTTTGTCTTTTAATTCTCCCCTGTCCCGTGGTTACTTGCTTCTCCTGTTTCCTTTATGGTACTCAGTTCCTTTCTCCTTTCCCTTCTTGACCAAAGGCACTTCCCAAGGCCCTGGGTTGGGCTCCCTCTCTCCCTCTTTCCCTCTCTCTCTCGCCATCAATCCTCTCCTTGCAGAGAGTCCCCAGATCACCACTGTTCCCTTCCTGGGATTTCTCTCCCTTATTCTCACTTCTCCAGTGAACCATTTCTCTTGCACTCGGTACCTCCATTGCACATTCAATCCATCCAAGAGCCTTCACTTCTTGCTGTAACACCACTGCCCTGGACAAAAGAGCTTCTCTATTGCCCTTGTTGATTTCTACAATGGCAGAGTTATCCTCCCAGCCAACCAGGCTCCAAATCTTAGAGCCACTTTTGCTCACTCCCTCTTGTCATCTTCAAATTCCAATCATTCCTCAAGGCCTACAGATTCTTTGCATCTCAACTCTGTCTTTTGCTACCCACCTGCACTGACTAGACCCTGTTTAGCTCAGAATAACTGCTTCTCCTCTTCTCTCCTAATATTTCCTCTTTCAAATTGGCCAGCATACTGCTGCTATTCAAATCTTCCTATCACTGTCCCTGGCAATTCAAGAACCCTCACCACCACCCTACCAAGCAACCTGCGTCACCCAGCAGTGAGGGGTCAGACAGCAGGTCAGCTAAGAACTTAGGCTCCGAGCCTGATGGCCGTGATCTCACTCACAGCACCACCATGTAATTGCTGTGTGCCTCAGTCTCCTCATCCCTAAAAGGGAGTTGATAATAACACTTCCTTCAAAGGGTTGCTATGAAGACAAGGACAGTTAAAAGATGTAAAGAACTTGACTAGTGCCTGGTACAGTGAGCTCTCTGTGAAGCCTTAAACAGTAATGGTTCTTGTAGGTCTTTTCTGATGACTTCAGCTCCACCCCAGCTCTCCTGCCCCTGAACTTCTATGAGACTTATTGGATGTCCCCAAATCAAGTTGTTCAGTAATTTACCAAGTGTGGCATGCAGCCTGCACACTGGAGAGAGTAGTGGTGCTGGAGCCCAAGGCCTTACTCCTTACTGTGGGTGCCCCTAAGTGGATGCTTAATGTCTCTGAACCTCAGCTTCTTTCTCTGAAAACAGTTAATAATATGATCTCATTTGCAAGGTTTTCTCAAAGACTTAATAAGAACATGTAAAGCCCCTATCATAAACATTGGTTCCATTCCAATGAGACTGTAAATCCCCCAAAGGCAGCTCACGTTTCTCTAAGCTCCAACGACAGTGCCATGCAGAAAGTAAATAGACACGTAGGTGACTAGCAGGCTGAATAAATGAACACCTTTCCACATCTGACGATTCTATAACAATATCCTCACATGTGCTTTTCCATATTTATTCTAAATAACTGGCAGTGCTTCTATCATAGAATGCATTTTAACATTCGCAATCTGCCAAGAACATACACTGATTTTATTCTTGCTGTAATGAAGGAATGTATTATCCACCTAACCTTTATCTAATCCTTATATGATATGAACATTTTTTTAAGATTCATTTTTACAAAATCCAGAAAGTCCACACAGAAGAAAAAATGAAAAAAAAATCGCAACACAAAGTAATTTGAAAGATTTTTCATACCTAAAAAGGGAATTTTTAACCACAACCTTAGTCATAAACCTTCAACAGGCAAGTCAGAAGCAGCAAAAGATAAAGTGCCAACAAGAGAATCCGGTTAAAGTGCGACGGGGTTCAGGCAGTGGGTTACAGGGCTCACAAGACAAGCTGACGGAAGTGGGTGCTGTACCTTTATCACGGCCGCCCCCACCTGACCACCTGTAGCAGCCTCAGAGGAAGCAGACAACCCCCACACACTTTCCACCTGCATCTCGGCAGCCACAAAGTGCGCACACATAATCAGCCAACGTATAAAATTATATCAGAAGCATCAATGTGAAAAGGGAAAAATGTTTAACTTCTGATGAGTAACCTGTGTTATTTAGATTCTATCACCGAGACCTGATGCTAAGCTAAGGGGAGACCCCTCCAAACACACCCACACAACACTGATAACTGGCTGCACAAGTACATGATCTTGGCATCAAATACTTGGGGCACTTAGAAGGCTGAAGCAGCAAATCCGATGGCAGAGGGTGAGGGCCAAGTCGGGGTACCCTGAGGGCCGTAGCTCTCCTTCCCCTAGTGTTCAATGACAAATGGAAATATGTCACTGGGTCTAAAAGCAGGAAGGACTATTCCATGCCTTAGAACAAAGCTAGACAAAGAAAAGAACCACAGCCCCCTGACCCTACATTGTCCTACAAATGAAAAGGCTGGGTCTTATTAAATAAATGCAATTCACACAGTTAGAGTAGTGTTCTTTGAGAGGGTTCCTTCAGAAATGCACAAAAGTCACAAAAGTCAAGTGGAGAAAAAACAGGGAAAAAATTAAGAACAACTGTTTACAAGTCATTTTTGAAACTTTGTTCTACTTGAATAATTTTATCACCATTTTAAGCAGTTAAATTAAAAGGCACCTGCACCGTAAATCCTGAGAGAACACATCTGCTCTTCAAATATGACTTGAAAATAATTTGGTTTCCCCCTCCTCCCCGACCTGGGATGCTCTCGTTTTATATTTAATTTGGAAAATGAGAAGAAAAGTGAAATAAGCTCAAATTCTGACCACAATTTATACTCCTAAAGAAATCAGCAATGAGCATTAAAGAAAAATGAGACTTTTAAACATATTTCCATAATCCAAAATATACCTAGTATTTGGAGGCTGGAGTAGTCATACTTCACTAACATCATAATAAGGATGGGCTTTCTATAAATGCCCACCACAGAAAAACATGTACGAAGTGTTTAGTCTCTAAAAACCATGTCCTAAATTAATGTCATATTCCCTACTCTAAAATAACTTTAATTTACCACTAATAATAGCAACAATGTTCTTTGTTCATTGAGGCCAAAGAAACTATGAGAGTATTTATCAACATATTCCCATTTCTCATGTAACTTCTAGGGCCATCCTGAGTCAGAGTCTAGAAAAAGCAGAGGATTTCTTCCTCTGCCCAGTCTGCTTAAGATCAACAACTGACAACTCTTTTAAGTCTAAATATAAAATACACATCTTTAAATGATCATCATTAATGTTAATAAGCAAGCTTCAAAGGTAGGCACTGAAGTCTTCTGGTTGGCAAATTCTAGAATTACATTTCTTTCCTTCAGATAGGATGCCCTGGATAAACGTCTGCCTTAAAATTTTTTCTAAAAACAAGTTATGGCATTTGTAAGTGTCTTCTTTACAAGAATGCAAATTGTGCTACCTGCAGATTACCCTAAGCAAGAGGGTGAGGGAATGGAGGAAATTCCAGTAAAATTTTGAGACTTGTATTTTCATCATAGATTTTGGAATGTAATTTCCTACCATTTACCCCATCCCCATTTTCTCATTCCCTAGTAAACACCCCCACCCCCCAGTTATTCATCCCTTATTACACCCTAATATAATGGCTACAACGGTATCATTCTCATCTTTCCACTATCATCTACTAGAACTTCTCTTGGGGGTAAAAAGTATAACAGTAACAGAAACCCGAGTGATACAAATTCAGTATTTCAATATTTAACCTTTTCAAGGTTAATTTCCTCTTCCTCTCCCCTTTCAAAAATGTGTAAGGCAGTAAAATTCCGCTACCTTGAACCTTTTTGTAATGGCTGCCTTAATATTTATTTTAAGTATCAACAGTTTGCCTCATTACCACAAAGTCAAATTTCAGCCTCATGTACAAGACAATTTAAAATTTATGCTGCTTTCATAATTTCACTCCTACATATATGCACAATACAAATGCATATGTGTGTTCACCCAAAGATATGTTCTAGAATGTTCAACAGCAATGCTATTCATGATGGCCCCAAACTGGTAACTACACAAATTAATAAACAGTTTTAGAGTCATACAATGAGATATAGCATGGAGAGTCAGAAATTGATCACCATACACAACAGTATGAGTGAATTTCTCACACATATTGTTGAATGAAAGAAGTCAGACACAAAATACTATATATCCATTTATATAAAGTTCAAAAACAGGCAAAGCAAATCTATGCTTTAAAAGTCTAGTAGTGGTTACCATGGGTGGAGCAGTTACTGGATAGGAGCATGAGGGATTTCTGGCATACTGATAATGTTCTATGTCTTACTCTAGGAGATGGTTAAATCAGTGTGTTCACTTTGTGAAAAATCATCAGTATTATGATATGCATACTTTTCTCTATGTATATTATCATTCAACTAAAAAGTTCAAGAATATTAGCTTCTTTTCTTAAGAAATAGATTTACAGGCGTAAAAATTAGTGCTCAGCATAGTAAAATGGAGGGAGCTTAAGAGCTGGATTCATATTCCAGATTTTACCATTAATTATTCAATCTTAGCCTCTCTGGCTTCCACTTCTATAAAATGGAGCCAACAGCAAATATCAAATGACATAATACACAAGGCATTTTAAGCAAGAAGGATATATAAATGCTTAACATGATGGCCTGAAACACTAAATGATACTGTACATATCCAAGAATTCTTTAAAGTTGTAAGGTTCTACACAAATGTTAGTATAAACATGACTAGTAATACAGTATTACCAGTTTTGCTATTTAAAGAAATTCCTAACAATCAAAGGTATGCAGCTTTTATTCCACCCAAAGTTAAAGTGTCCTGCCCAAACTTATAGTTTGAGACTTTGGTAAAGTCTTATTAACAGAACTTTCAGAAGAACACCATGATGCATAATAGGAGATGACGTCAAAGAGTAAAGCTCCATACTAAGTGAACTAGAGAATGACATTACTTACACCTTACACTCTAAATTTTCTCTTCTTGCTGCTCTCTCCACTGTTTTGTGTTTTCCCATGCTTTCCTCCCTGTTCCTGCTCTACCCCACTTCCTACCCTATCCGCTCATCAGTGCCACCTGTAAGACACCCTTCCTGGCCATGGTGACCTCTCCTTTCGAAGCATTTTTTCACTTAGTGCCTCTACCATCTGTTTGCAACAGTCCTGGATCAGAGCATTGAACAGCTATTTACCTTTCAAGCCACTATGAGACAAGTCACATGCTTGTATCTTGCCTCCCCACTAATCTATGTTTTTTTCTCTAAGGCACGGCCCTGTGTGATGTTTATCTTAATCCCCCTCCATGTCCTGTACACTGTAGATATTAAATGCTTGCTACCTGATGCTCTTTTTTGTGGGTTCAGGAAAACAGGTATCTCTAAAAGTAGGGCAAAGGTGCAGACTGGGATTTCTTCAAGTAAGCGGATTCTGTCAGTGATATCTCATCTCTAAAACTCTCTGTTAAATTCTGATCTTCTTTTCTCTGAGAGCTCTCAATCATTCCAGACTTTAAAGTCTAAACCAGCACTTTGAAATCGAAATATAAGGTGAGTCAGATGTGTAATTTTATACTTCTAGTAGCCACATTAAATAAAAAATAGAGAGAGGCTAAACTAATCTTAATATTTTTTACTTACCCTTACATATGCAAAATCAATGTGATCATTTCAACATGTAAATATAATAAAAATTATTTTAAAAATATTTTATGTCCTTTGTTTTCTTACTAAATCTTTGAAATTTGGTGTGTATTTCACAGCATATCTCAATTTGAACTAGCCGTATTTCAAGTGCTCAAAAGCCACGTGTAGCTAGTGGCTACCATACTGGACAGTGCAGGTTAGAGTCCAGACTAGAACATGTGATTTTAAACCATTCTGAAAAAAATCTAAGACTCAACAAACTCTACAGGGATATGCAGCAATCTTCCTAAATCTTGCTCTTAATAACTGAATATACTTCAAGCAACTGCATTTCTAACAGCTATTAAGTTCAATCTCAATCTCATAATACCTACCCAATATTTAAAATGGTGATTTAATAATCTAAAATTTGGTAAGGTGCTATGATTTCTAAAAATAAAATTATAAGATTTATAAATTCATAAAATTCTGTTATCAGGACTAAAATCACCTATATAGCCATAAAGCTATAAACTCTTTGGACACTAGGAATGTGGTATTCATTTTATGTCCTTCCCAGAGCTCCTAGCCTATAGCTTTGCATGCAGGAAGTGCTCAGTATATATTCATGATAAATGAATAAATGAATGACTGAAGCAAGCAAACAAGAAATGTGGTATAAAAAGTCTAGCCTTCTACCTCATAGCCAGTTACTAATATGGTAGAGTGTGGTGACGTTTGTTCACAATCATTTATAGATTAAGAAATCAAAACCTGAAGAATCTCAGTAAGGCAGATTTTAGAATTTTAAAAAGTCAGTCCTATAAAAGGAGAGAAAGCCTTGCTAAACTAAAATTAAAACATAATTATAGTATACAAATGTTATTAAAAGGTCTATAGTATTTTACCATTTTATAAAGCCCTTTGTCATATATTATCTCATCTAGATGACATATATACACCAAAAATTATCTAAGTCAAAGTACAATTTCTTTGTCCTTTATGCCAAAAGAAACCAAGATCTGGAAATATGGAAATATGTGCTTAAACCAAATAACTCGTAGTTATACAGTCTTAAAGTACATCTCCTATTCATGAGAAATTTTCTCCATTCATTTTTACCATGCAGTAAAGCATATTTTGTATCTGATTTTAAGTCATTTAAAAAGTTTTTATTTTGGAATTTTATGACTATCACCTTAAGTATTAGTTTTGCTATGGACAGCAAAAGAACAAATGACTAATTACGTAAAGGGGAAAAGATTAAATGAATCATGAATTCCACTTGAACTTCATCAGTTAAAAGGATAATTAACAAAATATTTAAGGAAAAAAAGAGATCAGCTTAAGTTAGTCATAGTCTTTTGAGGGGAAAAAGGTGAAACTATTTTACTCGCCTGATCTCAGATCTAAAATCTAAAAGATAAGAGGTACTGTAGAGATTCATTATAAAATACTCATACTTCAAAGGTTCCCAGAAGGTCAAAACACGGAATATAGACAAGAAGAAAACATATGCTAAATATAAAACCAATGTTATATGAGATGTTTTTATTATTTAAATGTCTCTTTTGAGTATTCTAACAGGTATTCAGAACCCTAATCTACTCTGGAATTTTTAATGAATATAGAAGAAAAAATTTGAAGACATTAATAGAGAATTTTAAAGTGAGAATCTGTCCTATGTTTTAAAAAGAAGAAAATGTAACAATGTTGTGTTATATCTTAATTCTTATAGCTATGCAAATATTTAATACATAAACAACCTAACTTTTACTTAAGGGGAGAAATGGACAAATCCATTAAAACGAATTCAGCGACAAATACTTGTTTGGCTTTGTGTATGTATAACATACCTAGGTGCTTTAAATTGATAATGTCACCATATGAACTGGTAATTTTCAGTTGAGTATGCAGTTTATTATTAAATAAAATCATTAAATCTTAAGAATTATGAGGAATCTTAGAAACATTTAGGCCAGTGCCTCTCAAATTTTAATGCACACGTGAGTCCCCAGGGAGACCCTGATAAACTGTAGATTCTGACTTGGGAAGTGTGGGGTGGACTGAGACCGCATTTCTAACAAGCCCCAGGTCATGCTTATGCTGTGGTCCGGCTCTCACGCTGGGTAATGAGCTTCCAGTTAAGCCTAAGGGAGGTCCCACCCCTCTGCTTGGGCATCTCCAGTGACCAGGAGCTGTAACCTGCCTCCAAGAGTAGACAGTACAGGGATCTGACTTGCTGAGTAACGGAGAAAGTCTGCTTCCTCTTCTAATGATTGAAGACATTCATTCCTCTCCTGACATCTCCTTTTCTCCGTTTTGAATGTCCCTACTTCCTTCAGCCACTCTTAGAACTGGTTTCCAGACCCCTAAATATCTTTATCACAGAAGGTCAACATCTTCCTTAAAATAAATCCCTTGGGACCAGGCAGGGTATTCCACACATGGGACCACCAGACCTGAGAACAGTTGAGTGAAGCCATTCCATTCCTGGATCTAAATGGGACAGCTTTCTTAACGTGGCCTTAAGGAGGTGCTACGTTCTGTAAAAACCACGCTACACTGGTGGCTCACAATGCTGCAGAGGAACTAGGACCAAGCTGATGTTCCAAATTCTACACTTAACCAATTTATATTTGTAACCCAAATGTAGGAATTTATAATTATTATAATTAATTATTCCTGTTTATATAATTATTCCTGTTTATATAATTAATTATTCCTGTTTAATGTCATCTTGCTGCTATAACAACTCATACAAATCCTTTAAAAATTTTATTATCTAACCGGTCACACATATATAAAAAGCATACACACTTTTTAAAAATTAATTATAAAAAAGAACATCCTTGAGACCACTACCCAGGTTGGGAAATAAAACATTTCCCGGACCTCAGAACACCGCAGTGAGCCCCTGCCATCATATCTCACTCCATCACGTCTGGAGGTAACCATTATACTGATTTTGTGACAATCATTCCCTTAGTTTTCTTTATAGTTTTCCCATCTATGTATGTATCCCTAAACATTATATTTAGTTTTACATGATTTTGAACTCTACTTGAATAGAATCATACTGTATATATTCTTCTGTGTTTTGCTTCTTTCATTTGACATGTTTGTAAGATTCACTCACTTTGATACATATTATTTCTATTTACATACAAGTTATTATATGCCGATCATTCTCCTAAGCATGTCACAAATATTAATTAATTTAATTACTCCCAACAACCCTATCAGGTAGACACTATCCTTTTCCCCTGATTTATAGATGAGGAAACTGAGGTACACAAAGGTTAAGAAATTTGCTCAAGGTCACAGAATAAGTGGCAGAACCAAAATTTGAACCCAGGCACAATTCTTGCTCTTAACCACCAAGCAATGTTGTCTCTCCACACCCTCATCTGTGTGGTTTTATTAGCTCAATTTTTACTGCCAAATAGCATCACATTGCATAAATCCCATATAGCAAAATGTTTGATTCAATCCAACCTTGATGTGTATTTGGGTTGTTTCCAGTTTTTGCTCTTCTGAACAATGCTTCTTTGAATATTTTTGTCTGTGTTTCTTGAAGCACATGAGTAAGCTTTTCTTGGATGTATACCTAGGAGTAACATGGCTGGGTTGTAAGTTATTTGCAAGTTCAATTTGGTTAGGTAATAACAAATTGTTTTCCAATGTTACTGTGCCAAGTTATACTCTGACCAGCTATACACAAGAATTCCTGTTCATCTGCATCCTCACCAAAATGTGGTATTGTCAAATTTTTAAATTCCTGCCAATCTAGAGTGTGTAATGGTATGTTATTATGATTTTAATTTGCATGTGTTTGATTATTAATGAGACTGAGTATCCTTAATATATTTATTAGCTATTTGGGTTTCTTCTTTTGTAAAGTGCACATTTAAGTATATGAATGTACGGTATCCTTTTTCTATTTGATTATCTGGCTTTTTCTTAGTGATTCATGTGTGTTCTTTACATATGCTGGATCAGTACCATATATGTACCACAAATATCATCTACCACTTTGGGCTTGTTTTCTCATTCTTCAGGTTGTCATTTAGTGAACAAAATTTTATTCACTTTTTTTCAAGCAAGTAAAAGATTCCTCATGCATTTTTAACTTTTTGTACTCTACTATAAGGGTTTTATAGATTGCACATAGAATCCTTCATATCTCTCCATTCACTACACCTTAAGGATGTCTAATTTGGGAATGGTCAAGAAAAGGACATTATTCTAACAATGATCACTATGGAAGAGTAAATCTGACAAACCTGACATTTATAAAATCATGAAGAGTATCAACTAAGGAATTAAGAACCATCTTAGCAAACCCCACAATATCTTGAAGACATACACAGCTCTAATTCTTCCTTTTAAAGCTTCCCAGTCCTCCAATCCTTGCTGACTTTCTTTTTTCCAACTTCTACCACACTTATCTCAACTATCCATTCTGGGCCTTGACCACACATTGTACATTGCACTTCAAATTCCTCATGTGTATATGTCATCTCCCAAGATAAAACAACAACTTCTCTACAGAAAGGGACCATAATTTATACTGGTATGGTATTTTGCACAGTGCTCTGTGCCTAAAGAGTTCTCTGCAAAGACCAAGCCCACAATAAATTAATTATTGATTTATTCAAGAAGTAATTTTAGAAAAAATTAAAAGAATTTCAGAGTCAACATATGTAACTCATACATAAGGAAACTGTACAAAATAAAAACATAAATTGGTTCAAGAGATATTTAACTAAAGTTCAGCATGAAAAAAATACTGATGAAATACATATCTGGGATAGTAGGATGGGAAGAAATTAGGAATTTTAAATGCTGTGCTGTGTGTTTTCTATGGGAAGTGAGGAGCCATGGGTGATTTTTAAAGCAGGATGGTCAATGAGTCCATTCATTCATTCAACAAATATTTAGTGTGCACCCCCTTAGTGCCAAATGCTTTTCAAGACAGTAGAAATACCTCAATGAACAAAAGGAAAAAGAATAACAGGAAGGTATGTATATTGAAAAATCCAAAATTCTAAGAAGATAATGAGAGACCAAAAAAAAAAAAAAAAATCCAGCCAGGTGTAGTAGCTCAAGCCTGTAATCCTAGCACTCTGGGAGGCTGAGGTGGGAGGATCGCTTGAAGCCAGGAGTTTGAGACCAGCCTAATCAAGAGTGAGACCACGTCTCTACTAAAAATACAAAAAAATTACCAGGCATGGTGGTGTATGCCTGTAGTCCCAGCTACTTGGGAGGCTGAGGAAAATCACTGGAGCCTAGGAGTTTGAGGTTGCAGTGAGCTATGATAATACCACTGCACTCTAGCCAGGGCAACAGAGTGAAACTCCATCTCAATAAAAACCCATTTAAAACAAAGTGTGAAAGAGTCAAGACTAACACAAACTTTTAAACTTTCAGCTAAGAAAATTCTAATTGTGTGCTTCCCTTTGAAGGGTTTATTTCCCAGATCAAGGCTGAAGTAGCAAGCAAAGTACAAAGGCCTGTGGTTCTTGCAGGTAAGAAACAAATGACAAATGATGTTGACAAATGATGGAATGACAAATGATGGAAGCATTTCTAAAGGTGAAGTATTTAGGAAGGAAAAAAAAACCATATAAATGTAAATACACATGTTGGTCTTATAGTCTAGAAATTAAGCTGCTTTAACTACAGAACACAAAAAGGAAAGGCTCTGGGACAAGACCACGGTGGTACAGGGCTGGGGTAGTGATCTATGATAGTCTGGCCAAACTGCAAGAAAAACAAACCAAAAGAAAAACAAACAAACAAAAAACCATGACTGCCCCCCTATATAGACACATGTGAATAGGCTGCAAAAATATGAACATCCACCTGAACTCCCCGTGACATTCAGGACTGCCCTGGGCAGCCCCTCAGCCATGAGAAGGAGGCAGCACACTTTTTCCTGTGACAGCTGCTCCCTCTCCACTTTGCAGTTTCCTCTGACTCGCATTTTCTGTTAACCTTCCTCTTGGAATCCTTGACAGTGACTCACAGGGTAATAGGGCTACTCAGCAATACCACAGCCCTCTACAATAGATGCTGTGTAGGAGGCAAACAGCTCAGTGGACTGTAGTCTGAGCCAGTATTTTCCTTTCTGCGTTCAGGGAGGAATTGCCTTTCAGCCACATTTCCCTCAAAACACAGTCCTGACAGGAGATGCTTAGTGCACAGATTTCTAAACGATGAAATGATCTGAGTTTCGCTCTTTGATCATAATGAAACTAAAAACAGTAAGATGAAAAAACAATAGAGTGATCATCACTCCTACAAAAAACAACTCTATACTTGGGTGAAATCAAGAGATAAGGAAAAGAAAAAAGCTCAACCTAATATTTTCCAACCTTTCACTAAGAACAAGGGCTAAAAACCACATGTTTTGAAGGTCTTGCACTGTGTTATTATTAGAAGTCACAATTCTATTGATACTGATGAGTCATTCGTATCGGCGGAAACCAAGAACTTCCATCAACATCATGTTACACACAGTCACTGTGGCTTTTCTTTATTACTGGTCAAAGCTGCCTCAGAATGCTTATTGAAGCTTTCAAAAAAGGAGGCAAACTCAAGGGTGTGCAAAGCGTTTCTTTCCCCAGCTGATCTTACTTTAATCACCCTTCTCAAAGATAGATTAGGATGATTTCATCAACTTGTTAACTACAAAAGGAAGTTTATTTAGAAACCTCAAAAAAGCAACATTTCACATTTTCCGATGAAAATAAGCAAAACTGAACTCCAAAAACAAACAGTGAAACCACCTCTGAAAATACATACTAGTTTTCAAATGACCCTGGTCAAATTTTCCTGTTTTGTTTTTGTTTTGTTTTTTACCTCAATAACATGCAACCGATATAAACAAAAGCTGTCATCACTCAGGGACCTGAGCCACGAAAAACAATGTCGGGCTGCGGCTTGCACCCTCTCCTCTGCTTCCTTACTCAGGGCACATTGCTTCACACGGAGGGAGAAGTGGGTCAGGTTTCAGTTACACCAAAAAAGCCCATGTTAAAGGTTTATGAACATCCCTTCTGGTTTTAAGTAGGAAATAACAGCATATTCTCATTCCCTTATTATCAGCCCTTCCCCCCCACCCCCATCTCCCCTTAAAGATTACCAGAAAATAAAGTGAAGTGAAAATCAGTTTTTCTGAGGCATTTCCAGAAATGCTGTGATTCTTTATGCAGTCCCTAAAAAGGTAGAAATGTGCCCAATTCTCTACCCTGCAACCAGGAGCCTGTGTCTGGCTGCTGGCAGCAGGGCACCCAGCTCAGCAGTGACCACAGATCTGAAAACAGTCTCCCAGTAGCTAACCGGGCCCCAGCCCGGGTGCTCTGCACGGGTGGCGCTGGTACTGTGGGCAGTTTACAGTGCGGCCAGCTGAGCACTGCAACAGCTGCATGAGTCAGCAAGCGCTGCCGGTAGGAAAGTGCTGACAGGCTAAATTACTCTCACATACACAAGGTGCACACACCTACCCAACAAAAACAAGAACAGGGTACATGCAAATTAGCAAACGGGAACCTCTCTACCCTTGCAGTTCCTATTTTCCAAGGTTAGACTAAAAATATAAATAATCTATGCCACTGCTCAAAAAGAAGTAACAATTAATAATAATTAATAGTGATAATAAACAAACAACTCTCAGTGTGGCGATGTGTAGAACAGCTGCACTCAAATCTCATGAGCCAGTTAATTTTAACTGGCTTTAATTTTAACTAGATTTAACTGCTTTTCCTGCCTTCTGAAAAATCAAAATAGTTGCCATATCGACCACAAGAACTGGTAACAGACAAGCACAGTTCCTGTTTTTCAGAGGGGACTTACTTTCAAACCCACAATATCAAGATGCTTAACATAAGTGGAAATTTAAAATTTATTGTTTAATGTGGGTGAATTAAACCAGTACACTAATTCAGATCCCACAAAATGTTATGGAGTAATCACATGTCAGGCTTTGTCCTACATGTCTTTAATCTCTGTTCTCTTGTTTCAAACAGGATCCAAAAATCCACTGGAAAACTGGTTGTCTAGAACTTAGAACACATTTCCCCACAGCAACAGTGCCATAGCAATGAGCTAGCGTTCCAGGATAGTCCGTGAAAAGTCTCGAATTTAAAATATGAGAGGTTAAATTTACAATTTAAGAAGTAGAAAATGATATTATAATGATAGTTCCAAAACCAATTAAAAGAGAACACTCTTGATTGACTGTGTTTGGGGAAATGCCTAATTAGAAGAGGATGAGGGGACGCAGTCTTCTCAGTGAGACTTCTGGACTTCATCTTTAGTGTCACTCTGGTTCTGTAACATGGTTTAAATGGTTATTTGCACTTAAAATGCCTGGAATCCTCTTACTTTGGCATAAAGTATCATTAGAAATATCTTTATACTTATCAGTTATTTCTTTTTTTGATCAAAAAAAAAAGATCAAGAGTTGAAAGAGAAAAAAAGGAGAAAGAGCTACAAAGAGCGTGTATTAGAAAGAAGGGGACAGAAAAAATGAAGTCTGGGAGAAAGGAAGATACAGAGGTATAACTACAAAGACAGAAGAAAAGTAGAAGCTGGAGAGAGGTCTCCTAGACAATGTACTCCCAGAGAAAGAAGACACCTCCCACAGCAAGAGAATGAGGGACAGAGAGAGGAGCCCAGTAGGACTGTTCCACAGACTGGCACTAGATGGTGCCATCAACTCAACATAGCATGGTTGCTGGAGGAGTCTGTGGTGGGGGAGGGACAGTACAGAAGGCAGTTCAGATTCTTTACAGCCAGGTATTTACCTGGCAACACCTCCATCTAAAATAAGCATAGTTTCATTATCCAATCAACCTCTCTTGACATCCAGATGTCACCACCATGCAAATACCCTAGTATGGGACATACCAGTTTTGAAATAAATTTATCAACTCAATTTTTATCCATGAAACTGTGGTGTGGGGAGGTAGATGAGGTTGGATCCACTGTTTTTTGTTTTGTTTTTTTTTTCCTGCTAAAATTCAACATTCAAGGGTAGGAAAGAATTTCAGGTTCACCGCTACTGACAAAAATCCCTAATCATAGACCAAGTGACTTTCCTCTGAAGCTTTGTTTAAATGTCAAATAACACACCATCTTGCTACATAGGTTTATGTGATCAAATCTAATGTTATAGCAACAAGAAGGTGATGCTCATTGACAAATGTATTATTAGAAATCATCTCCCTATATATTTTTTAATATTACTGTGGTTTATATTCTATAATCTGCTTGTCTATATTCTCTGTCCAGCGTTGACTTATTTATAAAGAGTCCTGTCGTCATTCAAAAATTTACTCCCACCACCATATTACCAGTGTGTGAAATTCTGCTATTCTCATCTTTGGGGTTTTACTTTAGCTTTGTCTCCTATTGACATGCTGATGTCTCAGAAAAGTAATGCACGAGGTGTGCTCAAGTTATTTATATCATAGTAAAACTGTATTCATAAAGTCCTTTTCTGAGATTGGTTTTGGAAGGGAAGGACAGGGACTATTTAAGGGGACTGAGTAGCAGAATTCAGCAAAGAAGGACAGAAAGACCATGGAAGACCTGAAAGCAAACCCTGTCTAGCTTCTTTACAATCAAGACAAGGACCATCATCCCTGACACTTATCTTCTCAAGGAGATGTACGAAAAGGAAGGGTTAACTCTAAGTATGTCTACATTTTCCTCTTGCTGAATGGGTAATAATATCTTTCACAGTTAATTTCATTTTTTTTTTCAGTTTGACTCTTCAGGGCTTATTCATTTGCATAATATGGAATCTTGAACCCATACAGATATTCTACAAATCAATGCAAGTAATTCTCACACTAAATCAGCAGCTTTAATTTAAGCTCATCATTGTTTGCATAGAAATCTTTATGCACTCATCTGCTTGATTTTTTTAATCACTTAAAACCTCCAACACTGACACACTAAGCATCTCCCCATTTAGCCATCTCCAAAATTTGAACCAAATGCTGAAAAATAAGCACAGTACTGTACATTCATATACTTGATCATTTCCCAAATTGCACTTAATGTTCCAGCAGCTCCCAAGAAAAATGTCTCTAGACTAAAGATGATAACTTGGGTGTCCAGCCCAGGCAGAGCTGAGTCAGCATTCTAAACAGTGACCCTGCAAACCCAAGGTAACTGGAGGTCACTGCCAAACCAACTGCCTGAGTCCTTTAAAACCATTCAAATCTCTGTTTGAGAGTTGCAACATGCTAATCTGGCAAAATAATCTCTTCCTGAAATTGACTAGAACGAGAATAAAGGTTATCTACTTTTTATCTGTTACTGATAGCTAATATTTCTAATTAGGGGCTCTAATGGAATTGGTTGTGAATGAAATTTTTCCTCCTCGGTAGAATATTCTACCTATTAAAGGAATAGTTTTTTTCACCTTTTCTTACCTCACCAAAAAAGAACAAAAAACAAATTCTTCACTTAACAAGAGGGTAGGAGTGTAAACTACAAGGAAAACTTGGGGACGGAGCCACGGGGTCCATGTCCCATGTCTAGTTCTTCTTTTGCCTTTACATGCTATCTTTTTTACTTTCTGATCCCTAAACAGACACTAAAATCAGAGGAATGCAATGAAAGCAAGGTATGTGAAAGACAGGAGATATATTCACTTAAGTTCACTGAGAAATTATTTTTCAATTTTATCTTTCAGAGAGATGTCTGAAAAATGTTCAATATTTCAGAGTGAGGTACCCTATATTTACACTTCTGAGAACTGCTAGAGAGGGTTTCAGCTTCAAATGAAAACGAAAAGGAAAGGGAAGGCCTAGCATGGTGGTTAAGGGAACAGGCTCCAGCATCAGACAGCTAGTGTCCCACTCCAGGTCCATCACTCATTACCTGGGTGACACCTGTGCTTCAGCTTCTAATGAGCACACCTAGCTCTGAGCTGTTGTGAGGATTAAATGAGTTAATAAGAGCAGCACACATAGGAAGCATTCAATACAGGCTAGCTATCATCAAAGAAAAAAAAAACAGAGGGGTTTTAGCATATGGTATAGTTAATTTATCTTAAATAGATACTGTCAACATTCCTAAACTGTGCTTCTAAGAATGGTCCAAATAATCATGCTTGTTCTGCAGGGGATGGAAATTCCCCTGCTCTAGGGTAGGCAGCGGCTTCAGACAGAAGTTAGACTCCCATTTTCACTGAAGATCCTTGCCTAAGTCCTGCCCACATCAGCCGACTGGAAGGGAATAGCCATGTAGCTTCTCATCATTCAAATATTGTCAAAACGACCCTAAATATGTTCAAAATAAGAATGTTAACTTGTTTTTTTCCCAAGTGTGGAAATGAACAGTACCCTTGGCAGTTAACAATTTCTGTTTTTATCAGGTTCTAAAGACACAGGTAAATAAATCAATTCTGGACTCTGTATACAGAACCCTTATTTGCCAAAATGGCCCCAGGAGTTATATCATGGTTTATGCAATACTCCAAAGGGCCAAAGACAGTGGTGAATTAATAGGATTAGGAAGCTGGAGGGAAAAGCAAACCTCAAGTTTCAGACTAGCATTAATTGAAGCTCACTCCACAGTTCCTCAGGGAGGGCTTTCCCAACTTCCCAACCAGGTCAAATATCCCAATTAGACCCTCCAGTGTATGGAATACATTCCCCTCATATGCAGTGAGTTATATGTTACTCACTGATTAATGCCATCCTTACTACTAGATGGTGTGCCTCATGAAGGCAGGGGCCAGGAGTGGGTTTGCTCCCCACTAGCACCATGGTCACCTAACACTATGCCTGCCACATTAAAAGATACACAGTGTTTGTTTAATGAATGAATGAGGCATCTGCCTCTAAAGAATGGCATTTCTGGACACTTGGCCCACTTAATAGCACTTACAAGTTTCTGTTGCTTAGAAGAATATAGGATGGAAAGAAAATACAAATTGCCAAAAAGTTATGGATACTAGGAAACTAACGAAAGTTGCTGAGCATTCACTTTGTTTTCCTATTTGTGGAATGGGAATCACCACATTGGGCTCTCCCAACTTCAGACTCCAAAATGAAGAGCTAAGCCTTTTCTCTTTTGTTTTTAATTTGAGAGACAGGGACTACCTCTGTTGCACAGGCTGGACTGCAGTAACACAATCATAGCTTATTATAGCCTCAAACTCCTGGGCTCAAACAATCCTCCTGCCTCAACCTCTGGAGTAGCTAGGACTACAGGTGTGTGCCACCATATCTGGCTAATTTTTTTCTTATTTTTTGTAGAGACAGGTCTCGCTGTTAGACTCATGAAAAGTCCTCCTGAAGCATCTGTAGAAAATGACAGGCGCCAGAGAAAAGAAGAGGGCTCAAGACTAGAGTTATAGAGGACTTGGAAACTCCAAAAGCTTTCTTCTGAAACTAACTGGGACTTTGTCCACTTGCCAGCTACAGGCTCAGGCAAAACCAAAGAGTAACGAGGTATGGGGGAGGGGGTACTGGACAGTGGAGGATTTAAATGCTTGGGAACAGGGACGATGGAAGCTGGATGGAAGCTGACACACAGATGGGAGGAAGCTAGCAACCAAGCGCCGGCTCTCATCACATCAGCAGGAGCATGTCCTACAGCCTTCAGGAAAAAAACAAAAAGGTCAGGGAGGAAAATGACACATCTCAGAACCAAAGGGCAATTCATTATGAGACTAAGGAACAAAAGAGAAGTCAACCAGGGAATATGCTGGAGAAACGGTGATTATGAAGTCACTGGGGAAGACTGAGAGGCATTTTGGCTGTAATTCCAATGACTAGAATGAACGAGTACGTGAAATGCTTTCAGATTCGGGAAGATTTATTATTTTGGGAAAAAAATAGCTCAAGGAAAAACAAAGGCAAAATTCCTGCCTGAATTTTGAAGTAGTGTCATAGGTAGGATGAGGTTCAATTCACATATTCTTTAGAAATGAAAAGGCCCTTGAAAAGGACATGGTGGTCAGATTCTGGGGATACTTCCAGCTTGAAGGAAGCTGAGTAGCACACTGATAGCAAGATTAAGTTACAGTTTCATGTAGACTGGCATTTGAAATTAACAAAACACAAAAAAATTAAAGAGAATAAAAGTAAAAGGAACCTTGATAAACAAAGAACTACCTTTTTATTAAATGTCATCCCAGACCAATAAAAGGTGAAAGGTGAGTCATATTTTGGGCAATCTTACTGAGTTTACAAAATGTTTAGTTCACAGCAGGTTTTGGTTTGGACTTGAACAATTTGTAAATATTTACATAAAATTTAAAGATAGGACAGCAAAGGTGATATATTGTCATTAACAATACAGAAGCTATTTTCCCTAATTCCCAAGGCCTTGGTGCTGCATTCCCTAACGTGGCTGTTCTGCCAAAACTTATTTTCTTTACCAAAGAAATTCCAATTTTTGCAACCAGCCCTGACTTCCGAACTATGAGTGCCTCTGATAGGGTCGTGTCACTGAAGCTTCTTAAACATACAGCTAGGGAAAGGAGACAGACACACAGTGTCTGCTGTCTGAATTGCAGCTTTTGACAAATATGTTACATTTTGTATTGTTCTCTGTTCCTGTGTATGTGAGGGTAGGGACTATGTTCTCTGTATGCTATGGTCCTACATCTACATCATGCCTAGTCATTGATTGACTCAGGGCTGGATTATGTATAGAGGATGGGGAAATAACCTTTAGATAGTCAAGAAAACACACACTGGATTCAGACCAAGTTTGTTCCAACATAAGATCAGAACCTTCCAATTCTGTAGAATGGGCATACCACCTACTTCTAAGGGGTTGCTTTGAGGAGCCAATGAAGTACGTATAGGTGAAGCAGTTGGCACTGAGTCTGGCACATAGGGAGCATTCAGTAAATCAAAGTTATTATTTTAGAGAGTGTTCTCAAATGTCAAACTCCCATGGAGGTTCTCAGGCATTAAACAGCCAAGTTACTCCATCTGGTCAATAACAACTAAATAGAGGGCAAGTGGTTCAAAAGCAATGGATTATTTACCTGCAAAGAATCACATTGTACCCATGGCATTAATTATTTGGCCTTTCATGTTGAATGCTCTCTTAAAAAGGAAGCTATCAATCCCTGAGTGGGACTTGGTGTTGATTTGATTCAGAGTTTTGTTTTTCTTGCATTTTTTCAATTTTCCAGATAGTGGGAACTGTCCATTTGATGTACACTCACAAATCATCTACTACGTGCCAGGCCTTTAAACAACAGCTAAACACAGAAATATTAAACAAGAAGACATTTTAGTCCATTCAGGGGTGGGAGACAGGCAGTCTGTAGGCCAGCTCTAACATATGTTCTCATCTAAAATTTTTAAAAAATTTTGACCCAATATTTAAAAATTAGGAGATTCCACATAAAAAATCAAATATCCAGCTTCGCTTGGAAAAATGAGAGGATTTGGCAACACAAAGCCAGTATTCCCACCAATTCCTGCCTGGAGACAGTTCACAAGGATGAGCTAAGATAGAGCAGTGGTTGCATGCCATTCCATGTTACACCACCCCTCCTCACCAGGACCAGATATCTAATTTGTGGGGTGCAGTGAACAATGAAAATGAGGGGCCCCTTGTTCAAGAATTATTAAGAATTTCAAAAAGACAACAGAACATTAAACCAAGTGTAATGTGTTTCTGAGTGGGAGAGAGGAAGGGGACCCTAGGCAATTGTGCAGGACTTATGCTCATGAAGCTGGTCCTGCCCCTCACCCCCTGGACAAACAGGAAGGTACTTATTTATCTAAGTATTCTCTCATTCATTCAACAATCAAGCCTGCATTTACAATAAGCCAGATGCCATACCCCCTGAAATCTGCGGTTCAAAAACTAGAGTAGTGGAGCCAGGCACAGCAGAGCTAGAGAGCCATTAGGGTCTCTTTCCTCCTTGTTAAGGCTGGATCCACACCAGAGACACGAAGTGAGAGTTAATCCAAGTAAAATTAAACTGCTCCCAACAATACAGATTGGCCTGAGCCCTTTTGTTGGCATCACAGGAGCCTTGATTACAAATTCTGAGGAACAGCTCACAAGTGCTAATGAACAACTAGTTCCGTCGCTGGCTATGCAGACAGTGAGCCCCGAAGTGAAGGACTGGCCTAGGAGAGATTTGAACGTGAACCTGACCATCTGGCTCTCTGCAACTCACTTTGATCACAAAATGAATTGCAACAAATTGAAGAGCACATGGCTAGAGTTAATTATCTCATCTGTAATCTGAATCTACTTTTAAGCAGTTATTATTACCCTCTATCAGGTGGAAACGTTTCCTACCATCACTGCAAAGTGCATTTTCCTGATGAACTGTAATGGATCATTAAATTCCATATCTGAATAACAATACTTTGCACTTATCCAGTGCCTTTCATCCAGGGATTTCAAGGCAGTTTGCAAATAATTAAGTCCCTCAAACAGCAGCCAGAGGTGATCGACTGGAAGGGAATTGCCTGAAGATACTGAGTCAAAGGGCATAATTCAATAGAAAGAGAATAAACGGCTTCCTCCCAGGCACTGGTACAACTGAAAATGAATTAGGGGGTCCTGATTCCCTCCCTCCCTTTGGGCCTCACCCCTTCTTCTCTATGGCAAATCCCGACATGCAACATACAAAGGACTGAAAAGTAACTAACAGGGATGTTCAAATTTATGATTTCAAGCATACACATAAATGAGGAGACTGTCTCTTCATATAATACTGGCATATACCCCACCAAATGACATTTCAATCCGCCTGCCGAATAGACAGACATTAGAAGAATTTACTCAGCACATTTATGATACCAAATAACAAACCTGAAGCTTTCCAAAATCCCAAATGAAAATACTGCTCTGCACAAATAAATTCTAACAAAAGTACTTTATTCCATGGTTGTGTATTCCATTTCTGGGACCCCCCCCCATTTGAATGATATTCTAGTTTCGGGAAGAGCAAAAGATAAAAGTGGGCAATCAATGCATTTAAAAAAATAGAACACTAGAAGGAAGAAACATTTCAGCCACTCAAAGTTTTGTGGTGAAATTATAAACTCCTGAAAAACTGAATTTATAATGGAAATGCTGACAGACCTTTCACTGGAGCAGTTTGAACGCAACACTATAATTTAGCAATCTCTCTTACAGACTGAAGACTAATTCTAACAAGATGTCACTTTGACTCACGTTTATTATTACCTGCAAGAATGAAAAATGCCGTTTACTCTTGAGCTGCCGGAGAGTCAGGGTGGGGCGATCTCACATTTTAAGCAAGACGCCCGCTGCCTTACCAAAATAGCCCTCTCCACCAAAGGAGTGGCAGCCTTTCACGCTCAGCTCAGCATCTTTCATGTCAGCCAGAGCCTTCGCAGCTCGACATGCCTTTCCTACATGTTACATTTTAATGATCTGAGAAAACCGTTATCAGAGTTAACATCTCTAATTTTACTCTAAACAGACAAAAGCAAAATATCTCATTAGGCATCATCTCCGCCAAGGTTCCCACTAGGCAGGAAAGGATTTTTATCTAAAGTAATTACCCTTTTTAGTTAAATACACTCAACAGATGAAATTTACACAGAGAGTGAGAGACTGAAGCACTAGACAGCGAAGGTGAAAACCGAGGAACGCCGGAGTCTGCGGCTCCGTCTCGGGGGTGGGGCGCCCCAGTCCCTCTGGTTTCCCGGCGGCCACGGGTCACGACGACAGCAGTGACCGGGCGAGTAGGCTGTGAGGCGCGCCTTCTCGGGCCACAGACAAAACCACCTAGACAGCGGCCGCGCCGGAACTTCCCCCAAGTTGCCAAACTCGACTACACGCAAGACAGTGCTGGGGATACCCCGTACACCCACGACCCCCGAAGCCCAGCGTGCGCGGCCCCTTCAGACACATACACCCAGCCCTGCCTGCTTCCCCTCACGGTCCGAGTTCCTACAAATCCTCGGCCAGACCAAGGTCGCCGAGATGCTCGCTCGGTCTCCTCCCGCCGGCACCTGGGGTAGCCCGTGAGCGCCGCCCGCCGCCCTCTCCAGCGGCGCGCGGCTCCCGAGCACCCACCGGGTTAGGGAAGGAGAACTGCGAGACCCACGGAGCGCCTGAGCATGGGGGGTGGAGAGAAGTGTCCCCCGGATAAACTCTTCTCCTAGGTGAAGGCTTGGAGACTGGAGTGTAGGGTGTGTGTGTGGGGGGGGGGTGCACTTTGACTTCATGCAGGATCTTTGGGAGAGGAGGGTGCAAGGTTTCCCCCTCAGAAGGCACCAGCCTCCAGGTTTGAGCTCCGCGGGACGCATTCCGACAACCCGACTATTGGCCAGTGGGGATTCCACCCAGGTCTGCGCCGCGAGGCTCCCAGCTTGCCTCTTCCCGGGACTCTAAACTTAGGCTTTGATTCTCTGCCGGTCGCGGTGGTCCGGGCCACCCGGCGGCAGCTGACAGCGGAGCCCAAAGGCTTGGCGGCCAAGGTCTTCGCGAAGCAGCCCCGGGCGCTAACGCCGCGGGCAGAGAGGAGGCCGCCCGGCCTGGCGCGGAGATCGCGGGCTGGGGGCCGGGGGCAGGGCCGTGGGTCTGACAGCTGCTCCGGCTCGCGCGGACGCGCGCCTCCCTCCAGCCCGCCCTCCCCACGCCTGACTTATTACCCTCTGCTCCTCCTCTCCCTGCTGTTCCAAAACACCCGTCGTCGCGAGCAAAATACAATGCCGCCTCGCCCGCCGTAAACAGCCAGGCGGGAGAGCGCACATTCGCCGCGGTGCGTCCGCCGGCTCCGCTCCCACCCCCTTCCCGTTCCTAGAAAATGCCATAAAAGCGGGCAGGGCGCTGGGAGGGCGGCTGCGCGCCGGGCGGCCTCGGCTCCCTTCCCGCGCCGCTTCCTCACGCCTCCGCCTGCCCCGCGCGCCCGCTCCCCCCGCAAACTTGCCCCGACACCCTGCCCAGCGCTGGGGCCCGGGGCCCAGGGCGGGGGACTCACCTCGCCGGAGAACTTTGAGTCCTTTTCCGCCTCCTCTTCCCCGCGTCTTCCCAGCCCGCAGCCCCCTCCCGGCAGCCAGCGAGGTGGTCGGTTCGGGGGTCACCGAAAGCTCGCTGAGAGGACGCGCATCACATGGCAGCTTCTTCCCAGCCCCCCGAGTGTGCCGGGAAGGGGGAGGGGAAGGGGTGAGGGGAGGCCGGGGAGAAGGCGAGAGCGGGGCGGCGGCGGGAGTGGGCAGGCGGGGTGGCGAGGGCGGCGGCGGGCGCTCACGTTAGCGCTGCTGAGACCGCAGCCCGGGCGTGCGCGGCCGCTGCTGCTGCTGAGGCGGCGGCGGCTCGGCGCTGTTTGCTCCGCGCCGCGCGGCTCGAGCTCTCCCCGGAACGCCCACACTCTCAATCGCTACATTGTTGACATTCGGCGCTGACGTCACCCGCTCCCCATTCACAATAACTTTACGGGAGCCGGGCAGCGCACCTCCCCGGCCGCTGGGGCGCCGTACGCCCGGCGACTAGCGTAAGCCGCTCCGCGAATGGCGCTCCGGGCGCTGGGGCGGGGGGCGGGGGCGGGCGCGCGCGCTCCGCCGGCTCGCGGGAGGGGGCGCGCCTCACGCCGCCGCCGCCGCCGCGGCTCTCCCCGCTTTGTGCGGCCGCGCGGCCCGCAGAGCCCCTTCCTCCCGGTCGGGTTGAGTGCCCGGCTCGGCCTTGCCTTCTGGGCCTTGCAGGACCAAGGGGACAGGGGCGGGGGTCTCGTGGGGAGAGGGTTGTGGTGAGAGCTGGTATGGAACGTGAGGAGGGGGCCCGAGACCAAGGCGCTACGGACGGGAAGGGGAGCCCGGCCTCAAGACCTGGGATTCCTGGGTCTTCTAGCATTTCCCTTGAGGCGCAGGAAAAGATGCTCTGCGGGACCCCACAACACCGACCCGACCCTCCCTCGGGTAGGGATGGGGCAAGGAAGAGCAGCCCTCGACCCGGGAGCGCTGTTGACGTTTGACCCCTTTTTCAGGAGGGCGTCCGCCTGCCCCACTGAGCGAGCCTCTGAGCCCCAGCCAGGGTGTTGGAAAGAGAGCCATCGGTTGCGAAGCGTGAATTTAAAAGCCAGCCTCTCCAGCTTCAGCCCCAGCGCCTGCTGCGTTCCAGCCACTTTCTCCTGCCTTTCACTCTGGAGGCTGCCACGGTGTTGTTGCTGCCCTTTAAGGCCATAGTGTGGCTGCCCTGTCAGAAGAAAGCTTGGTGGCGGTTTGGATTTTACAGAGAGTAATTAGGATCTAGGCTGAATGTACATTTGCAATAAAATAAGGTTGTGTTAGTGTAGTGCTGGTGCCTGCAACTTTACCCCTCGCCAAGGCCAGAGAATTCTGCCACGTTTCCCTGAACACCTATAACTTGGCCCTCTTGTGTACAGGCAGTATTCCATATTATTACATGTGGTGCTGATTTTTAATGAATATTATAAAACTTTGGCTCGCTCTACTGAGAGAAAGATCATAAATCCCCCCTGTAAAACGGGCACTGGCATATGCTGAGGAAGCAGTGAAGCGTCGCCCTGGGAGTCTTGTGATATCATCCAAAGTGTTGCTCTGAACCACCTTCGTTTGAGGGCAGAGCTTTAAAAGGCCCCATTTGGAATGTCTGTGTGGAAAGCTAAGCCATGGCTGAAAGAAAGCTGAAGGTGCTGAGCTAATTTTTCTAACAGCATTGCAGAGCCTCGACATGGAGGTCCGGCACCGGACTGGGAGATTTTCTCGGTTTACGGGTCCGATTTTCAGATGAGGAAAATTCTCAGAGCTAGCAGTGGCCCTCAGTCTCCTGACTTCCAGTCTGTTGACCCCAGACAAAACACCTTGCTTCTGAGTTCCCTGCCTGACCCCCTGACACGAACAAAATACTAATTCCTGGTGTGCTCTGGCCAGGCCATTTCTTATGATCTTATGGATGGTTATGTTTTTGCATTCCTCGTTCTTGTAAGTATGTGTTGGTGAGATAATTTTATGCATTTTAATAGCACCAATAAATGTTTTCCTCTTAAGAGCCAGGCTTGAGAACGTCCCTATGAGGGTTGTGTAAATTTATTTCTTTTCAAGCAAGCATGGCTGCCCAGCAGTGAGTGGAGTTGAGCACATCAGCAGGGGGATGGTTAAGGAAGGGGATGCTGCTGCAAGCTGATCTTGTCACCTCCATTCTGGTCCCCATGGATACAACAATTAGTCTACTTGCCTAAAGACTCAGACTGGAGCTTTTTCAGTTTAAAGTTTTCAAGTATGAAGTGGGACAGCAAGTAGAGATGGAAACAACCTAATGCAACTGTGATAGGTTGCATTAGCAAGTCTTTCAAGGAGGTTGAATTAGAAGTAGTTGACTTCTTGGGTTATGTCCAATTCTACAATCATCTATCTCTATGGCTGTGAATAACAAAATCTTTGCCTTCGAGGAGCTTTGAAATCTAGTAAGGAGTTAGTTATTTAATTTTATTTTCAATAGTTAGGAGTGCGTTATTTGAATTAAAGCCTAAAAAACTTATTCAGGATTGTATGAAATTAGAACGTTCGCTCTTAGACGCTCTTTTCACAGTACCGCTTACTGCTGCAGAGGTTAGGCTGTGGAAAGCCTAGCACCTACATCATGAGTGTTTGCTGGCCGTTCTCTGGGTTTATGGTGCTGCTCTGGTACTTCAGGCATTTACAATGTGAAACAGATGTAGGTCCTTCCCTCTGTGTATTCATGGCAGGAACTTGAGTAGAGGTCCATTTATTTCCCATGCTCCCATTTCCCATGCATTTATTTCCCATGTTCCCTGGAACATTCAACCTTTTCTGATACACTTTTTTTTCTACATAATTACATGTGTGTGTTGATCCAGAATATGGGTGGGTGTCATCTGTGATACCTTTCTGAGCATGATGTGGTTTCCAGGGGCAATACATTGAACCATGGCATTGAAGCTCATGAACTTCTTTTCTAGAAGTCTCCTTGGCTTTATAAAATAAAACAGGAAAAATTAAAATATGCAGGAAACAAAAAGATGAGGAAAGTAAGACAGAAGAAAGAGCCCTATCTATACAGGATCAATGATGTTGAGAAGATATAATGGTTTTCCGCAGGCAGAATTTCAAATGTGGTACCTTGAATAAGACATAGCAGGGAAAAGTTAACATCCAATGAAATCTGACAAAAGAGAACAGAGTGGGAAACTGAGAGGGGAAATGCCAAAGCTGGGAGGAGCCACCACATTGGAGGAAGTTCTGTTGAGAAGGACTGGTTCTACTCACTGGGGCAAATTCCTTAGAATTGTGACTGGCATTTCTTATTTTAAAACTAGATGTTTTGAAGTATATCAAAACCATTAAACCTAAGCTTAGTACTATACCAGTGACACTTTAGAGAACTGATGAAATTTGAATGCGTTTGAGTGGTGATTTGTACAACAATTGTTGAATCATCTATTATGTGATAGACACCGTTGTATTATAAGCTGGATGTGACAGTGAACAGAACAAAGCCTCTGCCCTCCTGAAATTCTCATTCTAGTGATGAGATTAGAGTGGAGGAGGGAGACAATGAGCCTCCCCATTCCCCCCAAAATACATATAAAATGTCAGGTTGTATGTTATAATGGCTGGGGCTGAAGAGTGGTAGGAAAACAAAGTAGGTAAAGGGCTCAGGAGCAATATGGGTGGGGCTATTCTTAGTCTGGCTGGCTGGTTAGGGAAGTGTTCTTTGATGAGGAGACATTTGAGCAGAGATGTGAATGAAGTAAGGGGGCAATTCCTGCAAGTATCTGGGGTGGGGGGAGCTTTTCAGATATTAAGAAGAGCAAGTGCAAAGACCCTGAAGTAGAGTGAACTTGGTTGCTCCAGGAACAAACAGCAAAGAGGCCATTGTGACCAATGCAGAAGGGCAGGAAAAAGATTAGCAGATGATGCCAGAGGGATAGCCAGCAGGCTTTTGTTTCAGGTGAAAGGGGAAGACATTTATAGTGGTTTCTGCAGAGAAAGAACCAGACCTGGCCTGACTCCTAAAGGATCATTCTGTTTGCTGGGGGAAGAGAAGGACAAGCATGGCAGCAGAGAGACCAGGAAGGAGGCTACTGAGATAGGCAAAGAGAGAGGTGATGGTAATTTGAACTACGTAGAATTTAGAATTCCATCTAAATGGAATCTAGATATATTTTCAAAGTAAACTGGACAGAATTTGTTGATGATTCAATTGTGAGATGTATGTGAGAGAAAGAGGAGTCAAAGGAAATTCTGAATTTTGGATTGAGCAGCTGATTATTGGAGAGTTCATTTAGTAAGAGGAGGAAGGCTCCAGGAGGAGCCAGTATGAGGGAACATGCTCAAGCATTTGGTTTGGGATATAGTAAATTTCAGATGCCTATCAGACATCTAAGTGGAAAAGTCGAGCAGCAATTAAGCATGGGGATCTAGAATTTGGGAGAGAGATCCAGACTAAAGACAGAAATCTGGGAGTTGAGGGAGAGAGAAGGTGTGAACTCTGTGTGTCATCTACACACAGGATTTGGGAACGTGGGTAGAGAAGAAAAGAGAAAAGAAGAGGTTTGAGCATTAAGGTCCAGGATGCTCAAGGATTTAGAGGTCAGGAAGATGAAGAAAATGAGGAAGATCCAGCCAAGGCTGAGAAGCAGCCACCAGTGAGAGGAAAGGGGAGAGGGGAGGGCAGCACCTGGAAGCCAGGGGAAGAGAATGCTTGGAAGGGCAGGAAGTGATCAGCTGAGCCAGTACTGCTGATAGGTCACACAAAATGAGAACACATCACTGACTTTTAAACTTGGCAACCTGGTGGCCATTGGTGCTTTTGACGGAGGGGAGTGGTAGACATGAACCCTGGCTAGAGTGGATTTGAGACAGAGTGGGAGGAGAACAGGTGGAAGTGATGAGCGTAGACCACTCTTGACAGTAGCTTTGCTGAGAAAGAGAAAGTGGGTAAATGGGTAGAGTGTGATGAGAGAAATGATGGTTATTGAAATTATTGCCAGTTACCATTGGTGGGAATAATTTCTGTCAAGAAGCAAAACTGAGTTTTATAAAGAAAGAGGGGATGATTTCTGGAGTGAAGTTCTTGAGTTGGAGAGTCGGACCTTACACAGGAGTAGGACCAGTTCATCCCTAGGGCAGGCAGCACAGGTGGGGTTGTGCAGGGAGGCTGGAATGTGGTGGTGGGAAGTATGGGAGCCCTTGTCTGAGTGATTCTGTTTTCCTAATAGACTAAGAAGGAAGATTATCAGCTGGTATGTAGGAGGGAAGGGGTGGAAGTTGGGAGAGAAAAAAGATGTGAACTAGTGCTAGGGATGTAGCAGGGCTGCTGGGCAGCACAGAGGGCCTTGGAGGGTCCACAGGGGTCTCTATGGACATGTCACTTCCAGGAAGAGTTATTTCTTACTGTACAAAATCTCACACAAGTTTTGAAAAATGGCGAGTATAATCCAAACTAGAGAAGCAAAAACTTTACTTCTAGCTATTGTTAAATTTGGCTGGCAGCATTTTTTCTGTCAAAGAAAATGCTTATTTGTCCCACCTCTGTCTCCCCAAAGATCACTTCAGTTCCTAGCAAGGACTTTGGAAATAGTCCCCAAGAGGAAGTGATGTTCTTACATTGCTATCTATAGTGACCTTATTATCTTAAAAACTTAGATGAAATAAACTAATTCTTCAACATATGCAACTGAGCATCTGTTATACTCAACTGAAAGATAAGAAATTTGAAAACACTGAACCCTATCCTCAAGAAATTTAAGAAAATCTAGCTAAATAGTCAAAACTATACATGAAACAACTGACAATGCAGTGATTTTATATTTTAATTTAATTTTATATTTAATTGCTTACTATACATGAAACAACTGACAATGCAGTGATTTTATATTTAATTATATTTAATATTTAATAAATATAATAAATTATATTTATTAATTATTTTCTGGTATTACTTATAATTAATCATATTTAAAATTATTTTCATATAAATTGCATTTATTGGAATTTATACTAATGAAAAAATCAATAATGTACAGAAAAATTTTTGGTATGATAGAAAAAGGAAAATGGAGAAATCTAAATGCCTTACAATGGAGGATTGGCTAAGTAAATGGTGATTCATATATAAAATATTAACACTATGGAGTCATCTAAAATGATGTTGAAAAGTATGTATATTGGCATATTAATGTTTTATTAGTATGTTTTAAAAATAATTTGCAAAACAGTATTCACAGTATGATCCCATTTGTGAAAAAAATTACCTAAGCATGCAAAGAAAAAAGTATAGAAGGATATATGCACAGTGTTAAAGTGGTTCTCTTGAGATAAAGAGCTCATGAGTGGTTTTTCTTTTACTTAATTGTTTTTTTTTAATTTTCTCTAACATAAATGTATTACTTCTATAGTAAAGATAGCCAATAAAATTTATAAAATTCAAAATGTGTATAATTAAATTCTAATAAGAACTCTAGTGTTTTAGGTGTTAGGAGGGAAAAAAATTATGGGGGTTGAAACAGCCAGGAAAGATTTCACTGAGAAGGTGGAATTTGAGTTGATCCTCAAGGCCAAGAAGGATTCAGAGAAGAGGAAATGTGGCTGGACATTCAACACAAAAGGATCCCCAGAGGCTAGGCTTTGGACTGACCAAAGCATTCACATGTTGCAGTGTTGCGAAAGAGTGAGATTTTGGGATATCAAGAAGGGTAGGTCACAAGCAGAAGGTATGAGAGACTATACCTGTTGTCATGGCTAGCAAGGAACACTGAAGTACCACAGTGATACATGGCCGTTGTGATAGTGACTTGTTTTTTCAAAATGTAGGCTTTTCCTTCCTTTCCCTCCCATTGCCAAGACCTTGCACTTGTTAGAAGCAATTGTTTGCCTGCCTGTCTTCTTTTTTTCCAGACATGCCTTGAGCACACACAGCCTATGTACAGCACTGTTCTAGCCTTTGGAGATACAGCGATGCAGGAGCCCAGGGCTCACAGACTAGTGGGGAAGATGAACAGGTAAAGAAATCATCACAGCACACCATGATAAGGGCCTGAATAGGACAAAAGGCATCTGGCAACTGACTCTCCTTAGGAGAATCTGTGACGGCTTCCTACAGGAGGTGACAACAGAGCTGGATTCTGAAGGGTGAGTAGATTTTGTCACAAGAAGATACTGGAAGATCAATCCAGGCAGGAGAATTGGAGTAACAAAAGTGCAGGCACTGAGATGGTTAGAAGTGACAGCAAATAGCAGAATATGGGACTGGAAAGGTAGACATGGGCCAAAAGCATAAAGATGCAACTTTCTCCATAGGAAAAAATTCCCCTTTGACTTTTCCAATGAAGGGCTCACAATGCAGAGAAGGTAGAATGCTCACCTTTTAGGAATCCCAGAACATGGTCCAGAATGGGCCTTCACTAAGCATAAAATGTCTTTGCAGTTTCCTGTTACATGTTAAAAATTCACCTGAACTTCTTTTGTCCTTTGTGAAGTATAAGAGTTGATTTTACTACACACATTTTTTTTAAAACAAATTGTGACCAGAAGGGATAAAAATTCCTCCCCCACCTTCAAAATCTTTGATTAAAATGGATTCACCTCGGGAAAATGCCGAGTTTATCTTGTGTGTTCAAAGTTCTCCAGAGACACTAAAAAGCCTGGCTAGATGGGTAGAAAGCCAGTGACTGATTTTCAGTTGTCAAAGAGACATAATCAGATCTGGTTTTGGAAAGAACACAGCATTGACCGATTGAAGGGGCCTGAGGAAGCTGGAGCCAATAGTTGAAATTCTGAGCCTACACCACAGCAGTGAGCAGGGCTGGGGACCAAAGGGAGGAGAGGGATTGAGAAATGCATATGGTGAATGGGTCATTTGCATGTGGCAGGAGAGGGAGACAGAGGGACAAGAGGGAAAAGGGATATGGGGACTTCTATTCCATATCTTGAGTTATTAGGAGGGAACTGGGCCTGCGATGAAGGACGAGGGTCAGAGCACTCTGTCAAGGGTAGAGTCAAAAGGAAGGAGGGCCAAAGCTGGAACTTTGAGGACCAGCTGTGTTGGGGATGGGTGTGTGCAAGAGACAAGGCATTCATGAAGACAGGAATAGAGCAATCAGAGAGGGAGAAGGTCCAGCCAGGGACTGGGAATTTGAGGAAGGCAAGGAAAAGGAGGTCTGGTGGGAAGGGGGCTGCCTGATATGACAGCAAGACCTTCTAGACCCACTGCAGGGGGAGGAGGGAGTGAGTAGGATAAGTGGGGCCCTGGAGGGATGGAGAAAGGCAGGGAGATGAGAGCCTGAGTGGAGGAAGGGGTTGGAGGGGAGAGCATGGAGAGGAAACAGGGATAGAATCCAGAGCTCTGGGGCAGGAGTAGCCATGGGTGGCTGGAAGAAAGGCAGAATGTGAGCATTAAACATAATTTGCAGGATAGAGAAGGATCATTCAGATCTCTACTCTGAAAAGTAGAACTTGAAAACGGTTTGGATTATAGGGAAATCCAAGAAAAGGATGGTGTTAAGATTTTGAAGCTTTCAGGATAAGAATTAAGGACAAGAGGTAGGGAATTTGGGGTGAAAGCTGGATTTTTTTAAATTTGGGAAACAGGGAAGGAGGTGATGAGTTCAGGGTCAAGTAAGCAAAGTAATAACAATAATAATCACAAGATCACTTTGCTTTTTTCCCTTTTCTTTCTTTCTTTCTTTTTTTTTTTTTTAAAAAGCTCTAATAATGTTTCCCTTTTTTACCCCTCTCAGACTTGTTGTGATGCGTAGCTTTTTCTAAATGAATGAATTAATTAAATGTCCATCTCTTCATTCTACCCATCCCAAAAAGATTTTTTTTGATCAATGAACTGATTTTCAGCTTTCCTTACATTATTGCTTAAAGAAACTTTTAAAAGTTTGGCTGCAGACGGAGTAATCTGACCATATACAAATTACTGTGAAAAGAAAGCCTTGATGATTTTACCGCAATAAAAATGTGCTTGAAATTGAATTATTTTTCTCAACCTAGCTTATGATGTTTTGAGGGGCACAGAAAGTTGAGTTCACTAACCCTATAGCGATTTCCCCAAAGAATATGCAAGACTATACTTACAGTTTCTAATCTATTTTTAAAAAGTCTGTTTATGTGATATATTATGCAAGGGCATCCAACCGGAACAGTGGTAGCAGCTACGCGATGGTCAGTACAGCTGTTCTGTGCCCACGTGTGTGCATCCAGCACAGGCCTGTGAGAGTGACAGAGATTTGGGCCTCGTTGGTTTCTCCGCTTTCCCAAGACGATCCCTGAGTAGATTTCCCAAAGTACCACACACTGAAGAGCTCACTTCACTGCATTTCAGTTGTCAGGCACATGTGGAAACCAGTGCCTCATGCCCAGACTTGAATCGGGCCTTCGGTGATTTTGCAGATGGATGAAAACATTGAGGTGCACTGTGTTTGTTCCAGGTTCACTTCAGTACCCTCTGGATTTACAGCTTTGCCCAGGTCTTGTCAACAGGCAAGATCCTGTGAGTAAATTTCCTCCACCCTTAATTTTCTGAAGCTGGAAAGGGTGGTGTTAGGGAGGTGGGTTGGTACACAATATGTATCAGGATTGGGGATGGGCAATGGTCCAGAGTAGGAGCCTGTGTTCCCAGGTCTGATGACCAACTCATGTTAACAAAAGCAGATGCTGAATCAGAGTGCTTATTTGTTAATTTCTGATAACCATAAATGGGTTATTTGCGGGATAGCCTACTTCATTCTGAAGAGAGCTACACGAACACTAATAATTCTTTTCTCTCAAATTTTCCTGTTTCAAACTCAGTGACAAATACAATGTTTATCTTCATTTCTGGTCTCACGTCCATTACCCACTGCCTCACCTGCGGGTTCATTTCAACATAGACAAATATTGTTTGAAAATAATTTATATTGAAATAACATCAAACTTTTAGAAAAGTTGCAAGAGTAATACACAGAACTATCATCTCTCCTTCACCCCAATATCCCAACTGTTAACATTTTAACACATTAGTTCTCCCCCTCTATCAACCTGTAAATGCATCAGTGCACATTTTTGAAAGGCAATGATGCTACATAACTGCAATACAACATCCAAATCAGGAAGTTAGCATGATACATTACCATTCAATCCAGAGACCCTAATCAAATTTCATCAACTCTCCCAGCAATATCTTTTTCCTTCCTGGAGCAAGATTTGAGTCAGGATCGCAGGTCACCATTAGTTGTCATATCTCTGTAGTCTCTTTCAGTATGGAACAGCTGCCTACTGATGTCTCCTCAGCCCAGAGCCCCACCACCACCTTCAGGGGAAGGGAGAGGAAAGGGTAAGGGAAGCACAACGGCACATCTTCTGACACTGGACTCAAAGTGCATTACTAAATTTATGGAGCTGTTCATTTAAGATTTTTGCAATCTATGTTTGTAAGTTAGGTCTCTATTTTTAAAAAGCAAAACAAGTGTTTATACTTAGTTGATACCTAACAAAGCATCCCAAGTGAATGAAGACCCCTTACCTCCCGGGAACTGTGCATGCAGTTCTCTCTACCTCTTTTCTTCCCCCAGCTAACCTCTGCTCACCCTGCTCTCAGCTAAGTGGAGCTCCTCTCATGTCAGATCCTGTTTATAGGTACATTGGCCCTAAATCCTTTACAGGAGTCATTGCAATTATACACACCCCTACTTTTTAAAACTTACTCTTTAAATTATGGTAAAATACATATAACATAAAATTTACCATCTTAATCATTTTTAAATGTACAGTTCAGTAATGTTAAGTATATTCACATGGTTGTGCAACTAATCTCCAGACCCCCTTTCACTTTGCAAAACTGAAACTCTATACACATTAAACAACAACTCCCCATTCCCCCTCCCCCAACCCCTAACAACCACTTTTTTACTTTCTGTCTCTATGAATTTGACTACTCTAAGTACGAATTTCTCCACATCCTCACCAATACTTTTTTTTTTAATAGCTGCCATCCTAATGGGTATGTGGTGCTATTTTATTGTGGTTTTGATTTGCGTTTCCCTAATTAGTGATACTGAACATTTTTTTTCATGTATTTGCTGACCATTTGTGTATCTTTGGAGAAACGTCTATTCAAGTCCTTTGCCCATTTATTAATTGGGTGGTTGTGTTGTTATTGTTGAATTGTAGGAGTTATTTATATATTCTGGATGCTAACCCCTTATCAGATACATGATTTGCATATATTTTCTGCCATTCCTTAGGTTTCATTTTCACTCTGTTTTTTTTTTTTTTTTGAGACAGAGTCTCACTCTGTTACCCCGGCTAGAGTGCCGTGGCATCAGCCTCGCTCACAGCAACCTCAAACTCCTGGGCTCAGGAGATCCTTCTGCCTCAGCCTCCCAAGTAGCTGGGACTACAGGCATGCGCCACCATGCCCGGCTAATTTTTTCTATATTTTAGTTGGCCAATTAATTTCTTTCTATTTTTTAGTAGAGATGGGGTCTCGCTCTTGCTCAGGCTGGTTTCGAACTCCTGAGCTCAAACAATCCGCCCACCTCGGCCTCCCAGAGTGCTAGGATTACAGGCGTGAGCCACCGCGCCCGGCCATCATTTTCACTCTGTTGATGTATAGGAGCTTTAAATTGTGTTTATTTTTACTTTTATTGCCTGTACTTCTGTTGTCTATTCAATAAATCATTGCCAAATTCATTGTCAAGGAGCTTTCCCCCTACATTTTCTTCTAACAGTTTTACAGTTTTATAGTTTTAACTCTCATGATTAGGTCTTTGATCCATTTTGAGTCAATTTTTGTATATGGAGAAAAGTAAGGGTCCAACTTCATTCTTTTGCATGTGGATAGTCAGTCTTTCTCACACGTTTTGTTGAAATACTGTCTTTCCCCCATTCAATGGTCTTGACAACCTTGTCAGAATCATTTGACCATATATGTAAGGGCTTATTTCTAGGTTCTCTTAGTCTTTGTATTCTGTCTTTATGTCAGTATAATGTTGTTTTGATTACTGTAGTTTTGTAATAAGTTTTGAAATCAGGAAGTGTGAGACCTCCAAATTTGTCCTTTTTCAAGATTGTGTTGGCTATTCAAGGCCCCTTGAGATTCCATATGAATTCTAGGATGAAGTTTTCTATTTCTGCAAAAAAACACCATTGGGATTTTGGTAGGAATTGCATTAAATCTGCAGATCATCTTAAATGGTATTGATACCTTAACAATATTAAGTTTTTGAATTTATGAAGACAACATTTCTTTCCACTTATTTTGTGTCATCTTCAATTTCAGAATGCTTCATAATTTTTCAGTGTATGCATCTTTTGCCTCTTTCATTTAAGTTTATTTCAAAGTACATATTTTATTCTTTTGATCCTGTTGTAAATGGAAGTGTTGTCTTAATTTCCTTTTGGGATTGTTTCTCCCTTTTGGGGTGGATTGATTCATTCAGTTTTTGTCTTTTTCTCTAGGCTATAAGCTTCAGGAGGGTAGTAGCAGTGTCTTGTTTTGCTCACAGCTGTACCACATGTTCTTTGTATAGCACTTGTCAATTAATTTGTGTTCAATAAAATACTTGTTAAATTTTTCTGATAGTGTCAGATTGGTTTAGTAGACTCACTGTTATTATGTTGACTAAAGAGTATACTGAACCATTTACTTTGTCTATCTTTTCAGCCCTCCTCCCTCTTGAAAATAATTCCTATTATTTATCGGGTGTTTACAATGTACAAAGGATCTGCATATGTGTTACTTTGTTTTTCACAACAACCCAGAGAGGTCGGTATAGAGTCAGAACATACCTTGTTAAAAGTTCGACTTCTGGAGCCAGACTTTCTGAGTTTTAGCCTGGTTCTGACACTTGCAAGCTGTGTGATCTTGGATGAGTTACTTAGTATCTCTGTGCTTCAGAGTCCTAAAATATGTGATTCCTAAAATGCATACCTCTTTGGTTTGTCCTGAGGATTAAATAAGATATTGTATGTCAGGTGTTTAGCAAATGGTAAGTGCTTAGTAAGTACTAGCCATCATCTCAACTTTGCAAATTTGGAACTGAGGTTTAAAGAGGATAACCTGCCAGTGATCACACCCAAGCAGTCTAGAATCCATAAGTACCTAAAGGCTGCATTAAAGTGCACACCATTCTGTCCCATATCTGAGACCAGGCAGTGAGGAAACTCACAAGGCCCTCAGGGAAAAAGGATCTGAAGAGTCTTCAAGAAATGGAACCTTCGGGATGGCAGGTCAGAGTGTGTAGGGATGGCCTAATTTTGCCAGCCCCTTCCATTCTTCAGAAACTCACTTGGAACTCTTGGGGCGAGTCAGGGTGTCCTAAGGGGAAATCTGACTCTATAGACTAGATGTCTTTACTTGACAGATCAAACTCTGTCTGTAGATCTTCAATGTAGACTTGCCATATGGCCAGCATGTTGCAGGTCTAGGGAAGGGTGGGGATCTGCTGGGATTATTCTGGGCCAGAATAGGAGCCTGGAGTCTGGTTTGTCTTCCCTCTGCTCACGGACTTCACTGTCAGCACAGGTACACCCGTGCTCATCTTTGTCTTGTTCTTGGTAATTCTAGGGCTTTGGAAAAATGGAAGGGGTCCTGCCCTTTAGAAAAGACCACACCTAGTCCCAGAGCCCCAAGTTCAGGGAAAAACATAACCATTCCAATAGTCGCATTAACAGTAGATTCACATAGCATCAATGGCCAACAGGTGTTGAATGCTCATATTCTTAGTGCTTTGCCTGCAATATCTTATTTTATCTTTTGGTGATCAACTTGTGCCAGTTTACTTGAGATTTTCTCAGGTTTAGCACTGGAATTCCCTTATCTTGAGAAGCCCTCAGGAGAGTTGGTCACCCCAAGCACCCTGGGAAGTAGGAAACTTGGCACAGAAGAGCAACATGATTTCCTAAAGACATACTCCCATCAAATATCGGAGGCAGGATTTGAACTCATGCAGTCTGGCTCCAGAGCCTGTTCTCATAAGCAATATGCAAGGCTGTCCAAGCCAGTAAAAGCTGCCTCCGCCAGCAAATGCTTGGGTTTGGTCCAAATACCAAATGGATGGCAAATAGTACTGGCGGCTGTGGGGGAAATAGTAAATTGTGCAATATGAAATTTCCCAAAATTAAAAACAGAAACTTGTACTTTGTTGCTGACAAAATGCCAAAGATTGCTTTCTAGACTCAACTGGCTATCAGATTTGGTGTCTCATTTGTTTCTAATTTTGGTTGTGCCTTTAATTTTGGTGAGCACGAGACCGAGGAATCTGGATCAGATCAGCATGGGTAGTAGGTAACCATAAGGTGGGGAGGTGCAAAGTGGGACTCTGGTTCTCTTTGAAGGGCTTTCATATCCTCCACAGCCTCTGTCATTCCTAGAGAACATCACCCACTTAGCTGCCACCTTAGTTTCTTTTGCTTCTTTTCTTCTTCCTATGCAGTTCTTCTCCCCTGCATTTTTGCATCTATTTTCTCCACCTCTCTCTCACTCTCAGGAACACTACCAAGATAGTGCTACTCATGGTCCACAGCCAGAAGATGTAAGCACTAGATGATCAACCCAGATCCTTCACCACCAAATTTGGGGGTGACCTGGTACAGCTAGTACAAGCTGTGACATCATGATTCCTGTGTTCTAATCTCTGTTCTACACCTTCCTATAGACATCATTTCACTTCTCTGAATGTCAGTTTCCTTATTAATAAAACTACTACTATTATAACTCCACAATGAGTAGTCATAAAAGATCCAATGAGATGACAAAAGTGACAGCAACCAGCAAAGCCTCTTGAGCATTGTAGGCACTTAATTATTAATAAATACACTTTCCTTGGCTCCTGGATCTATCTGTGAACTTGATTCAGACCAGAGGTGAGCACCTGTCAGTTTGAGAAGTGTAAACCCATTAGTTGTCATCAGGATAGGCTCAAGCATGGGGGTGGGACACAGGCAGGAAAAGGACAAGCACACTAGTGGCAGGTACAAACACCAACAAGGTGGTGATTTGCTAGAGGTCAAAGAAATGATGGAGTTATTTCTACTTAGATCTTTTAATTTTGTTGTTTAATTAGATTGTTTTTCTGTTGCAAGAAGTAGAGACCTATTCAAGGCACTGCAAGAAAGCAGAGGGTGGGGCAGTTACTGTAAAGACACATGTGGACTCAATTTAAAACTAGAATTTCAAAACTGTCCATAGTCCCAGACTCAGTCCTCTCTAGAGCTATGTGGTCTTGCTTTTCTCTGAGTGTCTCTGCTCCATTCTCACTACTGACCAGCTTTCTCTGCTTACTCAGGAAATCCTGACGTATTAATAAATCTCCTCACCTCCACAAGCATCTGGGTAAGTCTCCTTGAGTAATTATCCCTGGATCCATTGGATTACTAGTCTCCACTTGCCAAGTGGCAGAACCTCACCTCTGTCCTGTCTCAGGGCATGTGGGGAGGTGGTGGGGCTGACCAACCCTGACCTCTGATGTACCCAGGACATCTGCTCACTCGCTTGTGTGTGTCTCTCTCCTAGGGAAATGGCTTCTCCTTCTAGTCTCCTCTGCTCTGGCTGATTTGGGGGTGGCTGCTTACTGTGGCAAATGGTAAGAGTTCTTTTGGGTCTATCACACCGCTCCTCCTGGGGGTGGAGATTGTGAAGGAAAGTTTGTGGCTTTCAGATGGAGCCTCAGACTGTATCCAAGACCACCCCCACCCCCAAGCCCTGTGGCTTCTTCCAGCCCACCGGACTGGATTTCTTCATTTGTTGTGGGTTTTTTTCCTCTTAGGCATTCTGAAGTTGCTCCATGCAGTATAGCATCTGCCACTTTCCTTCTCTCTTTCCTTGGCCGGTCAGATGTGCTTGTGCACATGCAACCTTGGGACAACTGGGGAATGTAGCTTGACGCTTATTGCATGGCCCTTGCATGTTCTGTGAATGTACAGAGGACCTCCAGGTCTTCTTCACCCCATACAAGCCAATCTGAGTCTTAGCTTTGGGGCCCCGCCAAGACATCCTCTTATGCCTATGATTTGTTTCCTAAAAATTTCAGAAATGCATGTGCCCCTTTCTAAGGCTCTGACTCTTCTTCATGACAGTTCTACACACATCTTTTTTCAGCTGCAGCTCTTATTGTCTATTTTCTTATTTGCTAGATTTTTCTTAGTTCACATTTCTGAGAGAAAAAATCTGATTGACCCTGTTTACTGTTTAACACATGCCAGGCAATGATTGGCTGCGTTGGACGAGCCAGGAGCCCACCCCTGGTCCAGTCAACTGTCACCAAGTTGGAGGGGGCCTGGCGAGAGGGGAGGGGTGTCAGAAACACATCATGGTCACCCAGACCTTCTCGAGCACCTGCTGTGTGTAGGGTACTCTTTCTGTAGAGGTGCTATTGGTACACAGTGATAGGTATCTCAAATATATTCATACTTCAAAAAACAAGGTATTTTCTGAAATAGCAACTTGGGACCCTCCCCCCAAGTGGTTTGTTTGTTTGTATCTTAGGGTATAAACAGTAATGTAGAATAGAAGAGTGTTTGTGAGACATCTTGTATTGTCATCGAAGTCTATGTTTTTGTTGCTTGGATGATTCACATATAGATTTAAGCATCATCAGATTTCACACAGATAAGTAATGATTCACAGCTTCAGAAGAATATTGCTGTGTCCTTTCTGCTGCCTTTCATAATAAGACTTCAACTGCTCTTAAAACACTAACTAAATCTCATTAACATTATCTCCAACATGTTAATAGGAAAAACAGGTCTGTAGAACAGTGGCATTTTATGATTAAAAATACATTTATTTAAATGGTTGAGTTGCCTCAATTTGAATATTGCCCACTGCTTCCATAATAATAGCAGAAGTTTTTCACAGATGCTTTTTAATGGGTAACCCCTGCTATATCTCTACTAACAGCATAAAACCTTGAATATTATGCCTTGATTTGATATGTGCTAATTGCTTATCAGAAATTACTTAGTTGTAGGCTAGTACTGCTGAAATTACTTCTAAGGAGAAAACTGGGCACTTTTGAAAGGTGCATTAATGCCACTAGGCCACGAGTGTCACATTTAGTATTCTAAAACAGCAACTGTAATGACCTGACAGAGTCAGAGCTCATCCAACGACATCCTATGTTCACTCAGAGGAGGCACAGAGAGAATCTGGCCCCAAATGTAGAATCAAAGGCAATAAAATTAACTAAATCTATTATTAGTTTATTCAAAATCATGAACAGCAATTGCTGTTCTCCAGCTGAATAGACACACTGTTATTCCAATGTAAAAATATCAGATAATTCAAACCTTACTAATTCAGAGTTTTGTGGGGTGGTGTGTGTGTGTGTGTGTGTGTGTAAGACTAATGCTCCTGTTTTTGATCTTAAATAAATGAAGTTATATTTTAGATCCAACTCTGTAGCATGCTAGTGTCATATTTTTCCTTGAACAATGCTCAAAATATTTTACAGGTAATTAGGTCTATTTAGGGTTCAAGTAACCCACTGGGGACACAGGATGGGTGGCAGTTTGGTGACTGAGAGGACAGAGGCAGCGAAGCAGCCGTGTCTGTGGTCCCAAAGCGTGGCAGGAATGGGTGGGGTGGGCAGAGAGGAGACGGGGGTGTTGCCCACGCAGATGCCTCCCCAGGAGGTGGAAGGGGTAAGGAAACCACAGCAGGCCCTCCCTGGTGTGAGGGCTGGGGTGGATGGTACCCGACAAGGAGAGCCCTAAGGGCAAAGGACAGGTTTAGGTGAAATAAAACATTGACTCACTGTGATAAGGACAGTGGGCAGGAAGGTTTCGCATTTTCCTCCTTATGCCACCTTTCCTATAGTATCCCTTTGCTTTGTGTAACTACAAAGTCCAGGGGCTCTGCTGCTCTCTCTCAGCTCCATTTTCCTTTTGTTGGTCTCATACTCAAGCAGGTGCTTGCTGTGCGATGGGAAAGGTGGTCACCAGCAGCTGCAGGCTCATGTGTCCTTACTGCTCACCATCCCTGGGGAGGGCAACAATACTTCCTCTTCCATCGTCCATACAGCAAATCTCTGGAGTGTCTTTGGCTGGCCTTGCTGGGTCCTGTGCCCATACTATGGACTCATCATCAGGGAAAGGGAGATGAAAACCAAGACTGGAACACTCCCATCTTGAAGGACAGAGGGGTGCTGGACAGACAAAATCAACCAATGTCCACAACAGTTTCCTTTAAGCATTTATCCTGAGCTGGGATGGGTCTAATCCTAACATGAGTGATATTTTTGTGTAAGGGCTTCTTGAAGAGGACAGTGCAGGCACAGCCCCACATTCAGTCTGCTCATACCCAACTCAAACACCCATCCCCTCCTGCCTGTTCCTTCCCACAATGTCGTGCCACTTCCATGCAGGGCGCTCCTAAAATAAGCTGGTGTTTATGTGGCAGAGGGCTCTGAATGCCAGTCACAGATGTGTGCACTTAATTTCTTCATCAGTAAGGAAACATTGATAGTTTTTGAGCATAGGGATGAAATGACTGGACTTTCCATCTCTGGGAGATCAGTCTGGAAGCTGTGTGCAGGTTGGACTGAGAGAGCAGAGACAGGTGGTGGGGGAAAGAGGCAGGTGCCTCCAACAGTAGCGTGGGCAGGAGGGGAGGGGTCCACATGAAGATGGCTCGGAGGGGAAAGAGAAGGGCACAGAACTGACAGCTGCTTTGGAGACGGCGTCTCTCGATTCTTGGAAACGGATTTGATGTTGGGGAGCAACAGAAAGAGAAGTAAATATTTTAAAAACCTAAATTCTCGAGTTTTGGAATTAACACAAGAAGAGAAAATATTGTGTTTGGTGTGCTGTGGGCAGTTGGAATATGGATCTGGGACTCAGGAGGGAGGTTAGAGCCAGAGAGAGAGAACTGTGAATAGAACAATAGTGGGACTAACAGGAATAATGGGATTATATCCAAAAGACTGTAGAGAAGTAAGGGAAAAGAGCGAATGGCACTCAGACATGGATTCAAGAGACCCAGGAGCCATCCATGGCTCCTCACTCCCACTTCCCTATATTCTACCTTTCAGACATACCTGATCATCTATCTTCAAATTTTACTTAGAATCTGTGCACTACTATCCGTGTCTACTTTCTTCATCTCCATCCAGGATATGGTCTCTCCTGCCTGGACTACTGGAAGTGCAATGGCTCCTAAACAGTCTCTGCTTCCACTCTTGCCATCCTCCAACGCATCCTCACATGGCAGTAAGAACATTTTCTTAAAGTGTGAGTAGGATCATGTTCTCCCAGTTCAAAGCCCCTACATGGCCTCACGCTGAGGTTAAAATAAAGTACAAGTATCATATCGTAGTTGATAAGACCCTTGCCTCTCCCTCCACTAGTTCTGCACTAACCAGCCCTGGCTCCACCTCCTCTCCTCACCTCCCCCATCTCCAGCGCTGGCTTCTACTCCCCATTCCCTAATCCTCCCTATAACACAGAGTTTTTTAATGCCTGGCCTGGAGAATCCTCCTGCAAGAACAGACCCCTCCTTGGCCACCCCTACCCTCCCACCCCAGCACTGCAGCAAGGAGCTCAACAAGAACAAGGCAGATGCTCAGAAACCTCCCTAGAGGGTGAGGGAGGGAACCCCTGGGCCCCAGCTAGGGCCATAATGTGTGTAAGAATCACCAATCTTTCCCTTTTAAAATGTGTTTGAGTTTTAAAGAATATAATACTAAAAATTGAATTAATTAAAAAAATAAAGAATAAAGGGTTCTTCACTTGACAAAAGGATTCATCTTGAGGTTTCTTAAAATACTGATTTTTTTCTAATATGTTCAAAGCTTGAAATTGTATTTTCCACAATTCAGTTCACACAAGTTTTCAATGGTACATACGTTGCAGAAGATAAAGCATGATTGTATTATTCCTGTGTCATACATGGTAAAATTGAGGCACAAAAGCTTGCTGAGAATGACAAAAGACTATTAATAATAGAGTCAAAGTTAGGAACCAGAAAATCGTTAGCATTGAACGACTAATTCAAAGACTAATTCCATTTTCCTAATAGTTTCCTTTTTAAAATATAGACTAAACCCCTGCCATTCTTTTCCAATACATGAAATGGATTCATGCATAAAAATCTTGATGAGTTTTGGTATAGCACTGTGTTGGGGATTCCCAGATACCGGTAATTTTGTTTCTTAGAGTCTTCCTCAGCCAACTCTAATGGTGGTGCTGGACTGCCCACACCAAGGCTATTTTTGATATTATATTTGTGTTTTATCCAACGAGCAACCAGGCAGAGAGGCAACGCTGGGACAGTTAACTTACATTTCACAATAATTTTGAAAAGTGAATAACAAGTTCTTTTTTTTAAATAAAAAAGGAAATGAAATTAAAAACAAGACTGCAATTTAATCTAAGGGACGTGAAATAGCAAGCTTGCCCCTGGTGAATTTGGCTCCGGTTCAGCAAGTCTCAACTATCAAAGCAGCAGGGCAAAGGAAGGAGAGAGCATCACTCAACCTCTGAACTCCCTTGCCTTTGTGGGTTTCATCTGTGCTCTACATTATTTTAAAGGGTTTTTATGTTAACGGATTTCTGCTTCTATTAACAAAGCTTTTGTAGATATGGATCTATTTGATGCTAACCAAAGAGCATATGATTGCCGCAGAAGTAATTTATAAGGGGAAAAAAAACCCCAAATACTTAGATATTTAGATAAGCATACATGAGTAAAATTGAGATCTAGATTCAAGTCCTGTCTAAATGTAACTTCATCATATTTTTATTTGGGTGGAAAAATTAAAGCTAGTGCTTACTCAGAAACATTTTCACATTGAGATGGTCTAACCAGCTTGACTGTTCTTTTCACCTTGTCTATCCTCCTGAGTGCACCAGGACAAGGGTGATAAATCCTACTCAGGCAACTGTTGTAAAGGAAATTGAAGGCCATGTAAATCCAGGGTTTATATTAACTACCAAGCTTAAGCATCAATGGTTAGTATCTAGCCTTTTAGCTACATGCACCACATTTTACTCAAAAACTAGAAGGGAGAAATTCTGCATCACATGCTTTCAGCAGGTAGAAAGTATTTATTGGTCCTAAAATGTTTTTAGTGCTACCATGGAAAAATAAAATGATTTTTTGTCTTTAAACAAATGTAAGTAATTCCAAATGGAAACACAATTTTTTCCTCAAAGTTTGCACATTGAGGGGCAGGAACAACAATAATAATTACTGTTATTTGAGCTAAACACTGGAGAAGTACTTCATGTGTATTAATTGCTTAATCTTCACAACAATCCCACAAAGTAGGTTTTATTATGTCCCTTTCGCAGATAAATAAATTAGGGCTCAGATGAGTTAAATATGCACAACGTCCTGCAGGTAATAAGTGGCCAGCTCAGGATTCAAACCCTGGCTTCTGAGATTTCACACTACTTCTCCTAGAATGAAGTTCCAGTCGTGTTATGAGAGAAATTACATTGCTTCACATCCCACATCTGATCTTTATCTATTAGTCTTCTTTAAAAAGGAGACTAAATAATAATGTTTAGCTCTGACATTTGATTTTATCCTAAAAATGGCACATTGGATGGCTGTGCCATCTGCAGACATCAGGTTACTCTCTGTTCCAAAATGCTTCTTCCCTCTCACCTCACATGACCTTACTTGTTATATGTTAGAAACTGGTTCTATCCTATCCCTTTTTTCCTCCCTTGTTTAGTTTTCTAACATACCATCTACAAAAGGTATAGCAGCTTTACATCCATGAAAAGTTGTATGTACATGGGATTATAAATCGAATGAGCTTTTAGGTAAACTTTTTACTAAAATATAACATACTTATTATAAAGGGCACACAGCATAAGTTTATAGGTCAGTGAGTCTTTTCAAAGTAACCAGCACCAAGATTAAGAAATAGAATATTATCAGTAAATTTAATGATATTTTAAATGCTGAGTGGAATATTCCTATTTCAAAGTTTATGTAAATAATCTCTTTGTACAGGTAGAAGAACGCATTTGAAAAGTGTTTCATTATGTCTTACATATTCTGATTTTTGTACCTGTGTTTTCTTAAACCCACGATGCATTTAAAGAGAAACAATGATATGAAGGCCTCTCCCACTCAAACCCCACATCAAAACTCAGCATCATACAATCTTTGGACTGCTTTCTCCTGGTTATTAATTTAAAAGCTGTCTTTTTATAGCAAATGCCTAGCAAAGACACTTCTGTTTTCAATTTTAAAAATGTGCTTATCTTTAAGAAGCAACTCCTGTGTGAGGACTTTTTCCTCTTGCTCACCAAGGGGTCAGAGCTGGTATTCACAGGAGAAGAAACGTCCCAGCCAAAGCCTGCTTGTTTTGTTCTCTGATTTGTCCAGATATGGGACATTTACTCCTGAATATGGGGTATTAAACATAATTTGAAAACTCTTTTACTTTTTTCTCCATGCTTTATTGTTAGCTTTCATACCACCAGTGGAAGATCTGTTGCCATCGCATGTGGTAGAGCAAGCGTTGCTTCTGTTAGAGACTGAGCGGCAAACCTCCAGCGTCGATGGAAAAGTGTGCCTGTTTCTGAGAGTTGGGCTCCACACATGAAGGGAGTCTGTTGTTTCAGTGGTGAGTCACGTGGGATGTTATAGATGGTGCAGAGTGATGTTTCAAAGATGCAAAAAAAAAAAAAAATAAATACTAATGGAGCCAAGATTGAAGATTAACATAAGAAGGTGACTGGGGTGAGTAGATGAGTCTGAATTAAATATTTTAGAACAAAAACTGCTCCAACTTCTAGTTGTAACACTTAGTGTTGGACAATCTCAAGGAAGACTAATTTTCTTGTGCCAAATGATGTCTTTTATTAGACAACTCTTAAGTCTTCAAGACTTGCACATAGAATGTTTCATTACAATGGCTCTCAAATGTGGCTGCATTAGAATTTCCTGGGGACCGTGATAAAAATACAGATACCTGGGTAACAGTCTAAACTACTGATGGGGAATCTGTGAGGTTGCAACCCAGGCATCTGTTTTTGAAAAGCTGTCCTAGTGATTTTCATTCTCTCCAAAGTCTACAGTATTGGGTCAATACCCCATACATAATTATTGTGGGAAAGTAAAATTGAATTTTAGAGTCCAAAAGAACTTTGGACATCATTTTTCGTGGGAAGAGTCTGAGGCCAGTGGATAGGTGATTTGAGCCCCGCCACTCAGTAACATAGTCACAGTGCCAGAGCTGGAAGAAAGTGCTCTGCTGGCCAGCTTAGCCTCTATTGCACTCTACAATATTCCTATCTTCCATCTCTAATTTAAAATCCAATTATATAGTGTCTAGTTATCTTTTTGTTTTGCACTATAGTTATTTTATGCACAAAACAAGAATTTAGAAAATATGGATGCAAAGAAAGTAAGTTACTATTTTAGTGTGTTGGAGTCTTTTTGTGTTTCGTACATGTTTTTTTTTATATAGTTATAATTTATATGTAATTTTGTATCCTGCTTAGGTTTTTTTTTTTATATACTATGGTAACCTTGGTTTTACACTAACGGTAAGCTCTTACTAAAGGTAGTTTCATGTTGAAACCAAGTTTATCAATGTTGTAAAAGCTGCAGTGGTTGCTAAGAGAAACTGATACTTTGTTCCCATAGGAACCATTGTTTCAAAACGAGAAGTATAGAATCTCTACCTTCAAAGGATAAAAACTTAGGTTTGGAATGGGAAGTATTTCACCCTTCCTTGAAAAAGGTGAAAGTTACTATTTTCTGATTGGAAATGTATAGTCATGGGGTTGCAGTCTCCTGAATGGGTGAAAATGTTCTAGGTGGCTATTTTATTTCTCTTCCTGCTTCCCTTGTGTTGATGGAGATGCATGGTGATGGATGGTAGGAGAGGGAAGGAAGAGGAGTCTAACTACCTGCAGTAGGAAAGACAAGCCTGCACTTTCCATTTGATAATATTTAAGCTGGCAGTTTGGTTTTCTTTTTAGAGAAGGGAACAAAGGGATGGGATTTTTTACACCAAGCTGCTCTGGAGCATTTAAGTATTATCATAAATTTTCTCTCCTGGTGTTGGCTCTTAGCTTTAAGTTAAAGGTAATGATTTGGAAGTAGGTGGGGAAAAAAAATCTGCTTCATTCTGATCAGAAATCAAGGATCAGAATAAAGTGGAACTGATAACAATTGTAGTTGTAAACTCAGTGGTAGGCGCCATTCCCTGAACCCCACTTTAAGTAGTGCAATTCTCTGTTGCCCACGGCCAGCAGGATTGACTGCTTTACCTGCCCTGATTCGCCATGCCTCTGATGGTGTTCCCTGAGTCTCACAAAAAAATACCGTACTTGAATTCCAGTCATTGTCTCAGAGTCTGCTTCTAAGAACACAAACTCAGACACATACTAAAAAGCCCAAAGAAAGACTATGAAAATAAATCTACTGAAGGATACTTCTAGACAAGTTGGAATTATCCCTGGGGCAGATGCATACAAAACATACTCAATGCAGTTGTTCATGTATTCAGTTTACACTTGTGATGGATACTATGTTGCACCCCTCTCCCTCCTGGAAGGAAGGACTTATTCCCCTCAGCTGTTGGGAGTGCTGCTGGCAGACAGCCTTCAGCAGGGAACTGGCAATGCTGCTTCAGGAAGACTTCAGCTGAAGCAAACTGCTTCCCTCAATCAAGATCAGACCTCCTTCCCAGAGTGGCCCTCATTCAGAGACAGATTCAAGTGCAACTATGAAGGCCCAGCCCTCTCAACTCATTTAGACAGCTCTGAAGATTATCCCACTTTTGGAACTCCCCATTAGGTCAGATGAGGCATTCCATGGAGACTGCACCAAGGGTCAACTTCTCCCTCTTCCCAAGCCTGCTCCTTTCCCTTCCTCGATTGCTGATCTTGGGAGCACTCTCTAATGAACCTTCTGCACACCCGCCTCCATCTCAAAGGCTGTTTCCCCAGGAACCCAACCTGTCCTGTATTGATTCAGCACCTGCTGTGCACTAGACACTGTTCTAGGTGGTGAGGGATAGAGTAGGGACCAAGTAAGCTTTCTGCCCTTACATTTTATTAGGAAGAAATTTGTATTCTAGAACAAAGGTCAGCAAACATTTTTTTCTGTAAAAGGCCAGATAGTAAACATTTTAGGCTTTGTGGACAATATGGTTCTCAGTCACAACTGCTTAAATATGACACTGGCACACCAAAAAACAGCCTTAGAAATATGAAATGAATGGACATGACTGTGTTCCAATAAAACTTTATTTATAAAATAACAGACTGGTTGGACTTGGCCCATGGGTCATGATTTTCTGACTTCTGTTTTAGAGAGGAGGAAACAAGGAAACAATTAAACAAAAAAACATCAAATAGTGGCAAGTGCCAGAAAAGAAATAAATTAGGGTGATATGATAAAGAAACACTGTTATTTATTTTCTAATTAAAATAATTTTTTTCAAGTAAGTAATATATTCATATGATTCAAAATCCAAAAGGATTAAAAAAACGTGTTCATTTAAAAGTATATGTTCTGGTTTACTTTGACTCCCAATGGGATAATTTTATTTTTATAGTTTTGTGTTTCTTTTCAATGTTTCTTAATACAAATATAAGCAATTACAAATATATTTTCTTATCCCTCCCACCTTTTATACAAAGGTTAGCACACAGTGTATCCTGTTTTGTTCCTTACTGTTATTCACTTAACATGTCCTGGTGATCTTTCAATATCAATAGAGATCACCCCTGTTTGTTTTTATGTAGCTGAGTACAGGCATACCTTGGAAATACTGCGGGTTCAGTTCCAGACCACCCAATAGAGCTAATAATGCAATAAAGCAAGGCACACTATTTTTTGGCTTCCCAGTGCATATAAAAGTCATGTTTATACTAATCTATAGTCTATTAAGTATACAATGACATTATGTCTGAAAACCAATGTACATACCTTAATTAAAAAATATTTTATTGCTAAACAAGCTAACAATCATCTGAGCCCTCAGTGAGTTATAATCTTTTTGCTGGCAGAGGGTCTTGCCTTGATGTTGATGGCTGCTGACTGATCAGGGTGGTGGTTGCTAAAGGTTGGGGTTAGCTGTGTCAGTTTCTTAAAATAGGACAACAGTGAAATTTGCCACATCAATTGACTCTTCCTTTCACGAAAGATTTATTTCGATTCCTTTCAAGAAAGATTTCTCTGTTTGATAGCATTTTACCCACAGTAGAATTTCTTTCAAAATTGGAGTCAATGCTCTACAACCCTGCCTCTGCTTTGTCAATTAAGTTTATGGGATATTCTAAATCATTTGTTGTCATTTCAGCAATGTTCACAGCATCTTTACCAGGAGTAGATTCCATCTCATGAAACCACCTTCTTTGGTCATCTGTAGAAGCAATTCCTCATCTATTCAAGTTTTATCATGAGATTGCAGCAATTTAGTCACATCTTCAGGCTCCAGTTCTTCTAGTTCTTTTGTTATTTCCACTACATCTGCAGTTACTTCCTCCTCTGAAGTCTTGAACCCTTCAACATTATCCATGAGAGTTGGAATCAACTTCTTCCTGTTAATGTTGATATTAATATTTTGACCTACTCTTGTGAATAAACAATGTTCTTAATGGAATCTAGAATGGTGAATCCTTTCCAGAAAGTTTTCAATTTACTTTGCCCAGATCCATCAGAAGAATCACTACGTATGGCAGGTATAGCCTTATAAAATATATTTCTTAAATAAGAAGTCTTGAAAGTTGAATTACTGCTCGATCCATGGGGCTGCAGAATGGAGCTTGTGTTAGCAGGCATGAAAAGGACATTAATTTCCTCATATGTCTCCATCAGAGCTCTTGGGTGATGCAGTGCATTGTCAAGGGACAGTTATATTTTGAAAGGAAACTTTTTTTCTGAGCAGTTGGTTTCAACAGTGGTTTAAAATATTCAATAAACCATGCTGTTAACAGATGTACTGTTTTCCAGGCTTTGTTGTTCCATTTATAGAGCATAGGCAGAGATGATTTAGCATAATTCTTAAGGGCCCTAGGATTTTCAGCATGGTAAATGAACACTGGCTTCAACTTAAAATTACTAGCTGCATTAGCCCCTAACAGGAAAGCCTGTCCTTTGAAGCTTTGAAGTTAGGCATTGACTTCTCTTCTCTAGCAATGAAAGTCCTAGATGGCATCTTCTAATAAAAGGCTGTTTTGTCTACATTGAAAATCCATTTAGAGTAGCCTTGGTCATTAATTATCTTAGCTAGATCTTTTGGATAATTTGCTGCAATTTTTACACCAACTCTTGCTGCTTCACTTTGCACTTTTTAAAAAAAATTAACATACTAATTATACATATTTATGGGGTATATAGTGATATTTCAATACATATAATGTATAGCGATCAGATTATCATGTTGTATTTTTATGTTCTGGAGATGGCCTTTTTTCTTAAACCTCATGAACCAACCTCTGCCAGCTTCAGATTTTTCTTCTGCAGCTTCCTCACCTCTCTCAGCCTTCACAGAGTTGAAAAGAGTTAGGGCCTGGCTCTGTATTAGGCTTTGGTTTAAGGGGATGTTGTGACTGGTTTGAGCTTCTATCCAGACCACTAAAACTTTCTCCATATCAGCAGTATGGTTGTTTTGCTTTCTTACCATGCATGTGTTCACTGGAGTAGCACTTTTCCTTTGTATTCACAACTTGGCTAACTGTTGGTCCAAGAGGCCTAGCTTCCAGCCTATCTCAGCTTTTGACATATGACTCTTCCTTTCAGTTTAACGCTGTAAAAGTAAGTTATTAATTGGCCTAATTTCAATATCCTTGTGTCTCAGGGAATATGGAGGCCCAAGGAGGGAGAGAGACAGGGAATGGCCAGTCAATGGAGCAGTCAGAACACACACAATATTTATAGATTAAGTTCACCATTGTATATGGGTGTGGGTTATTACAATTACAGTAGTAACATAAAAGATCACTGATCACAGATGACCATAACAGACATAATAATAAAGAAAAAGTTTGAAATATTGCGAGAGTTACCAAAATGTGACACAGAGAAATGAAGTGAGCATATAATTTTGGAAAAATGACCCCAATAGACTTGCTCAATGCAGGTTGCCACAATTGTAAAAAAAATGCAATATTTGTGAAGCACAGTAAAGTGAAGGACAATAAAATGAGGTATGCCTGTACTATTCCTAATATGAGTATTAGAATTGATTTAATCAATTCCATATTATATTACTTTGAGCATCCCAAATCCAAAAATCTGAAATCTAAGATGTTCCTAAATCCAAAACTTTTTGAATGATGATGTGACACTAAAAATAAATGTTCACTAGAGCATTTCAGATTTAGGATGCTCAGCTGGCAAGTATAATGAAAATATTCCAAAATCCAAAAAAAATTCTAAATCCAAAATACTTCTTGTCCCAAGCATTTCAAATAGGGGATACTCAATCTGCATATAGAAAGTGATTTATTATAAAAATTCGGTCACATGATTATGGAAGCTGACAAGTCCCAAGATCTGTTGGGCCAGTCTGCAAGCTGGAGACTAGGTGAGCTGATGATGTAGTTCTAGTCTGGAGCCCACAGGCTCAAGACCCAGGAAGAGCCAATGTTTTAGTTCAAATCTGAAGGCAGGAAAAAGCCAATGCCCCAATTTGAAGGTTATCAGGCAGGAGGAATTCTTTCTTACTTGGAAGAGGGTCAGTCTTTTTGTTCTATTTAGGCCTTCAACTGAGTGGATGAGGCCCACCCACATTAGGGAGGGAAACCTGCCTTATTGAGTCCACTGATTTAAGTGTTAATCTCATCCAAAACACTTTCACAGTAACAGCCAGAATAATGTTTGGCTATACATCTGGGCATCCTGTGGCCCAGTCAAGTTGACATATAAAATTAACATTTATACCTATTAATAAGTGCTTCAGTGGTTTTCAAATTTTTGCTATAACAAATAATACTGCAATGAATAACCTTGTATATACATCATTTCATAAATGCATAGGCATATCTATCTGTAGGATAAATTCCCAGAAATAAGATTACTGGATCATAGCAAATAACTTTGATAGGGATTGTCCTATTGCCATCCATGAGATTTATTCTAATTTGCAGTCCCACCAGCATATGGAAGTGGTTATTTCCCCGTAGTCCTGCCAACAACCTAGACTGGAACTACACCATCAACTCTCCTAGTCTCCAGCTTGCAGACTGGCCCAACAGATCTTGGGACTTGTCAGTCTCCATAATCACGTGACCCAATATTATCAAATTTTGGGATTTTTTTTTTGCCAGCTTGATAGGTGAGAATGGTATCATCATATAACTTTAATTTGAATTGTTCTTTATGTAAGGTTGCACATCTTTTCATACGTTTTAGGACCATTTGTATTTTTTTCTTTGTGAATTTTCTATTCACACCCTTTGTTCAGTTTCTATTGCGTTATTGGACTTTTCTCCTTTTTAAGTTTCTTTCAACATTGAGGAGCTTGGCCCTTTGCAATATAGGTTGCAAACATTTTCTTAGTTTGTCATTTGTATGTTGCTTTTGTGTCCATTTGTATTAATCTTTTCTTTAATGGCTTCTGAATTTTGAGCTAGAAAGGTCTTTGAGGGCCCGGTAGATGGGGAGGGACACACTCCAACTCTCTGCTTATGCACTGGGGAAACGTTTGTGGAAGGGTTGCTAACCACGCTAAGGTAGCCCCTATGGAAAACCAGAATGTACATAGCTGAACCCAAATGAGAAAGGAAACTAAAGACAGATTTTGACCAAATATAAACATTAAAAATGAGGTAAACAAATAATATCAGAAAATCATACATAATGAAAGTAATTATATTGATTCTGGACTTGAGAAATACAATCTCTTTAAGGGAAAAAGTTATGGTGTGTCATAATTCCTCCACCTGAACTAGGAATGCATAGATTTAATATAAGTTTTGATAAATACAACTTGACTAATTTAAAATTGATTCAAAAATCTTGCTGTTTCATCTTCATAAATTGAAAAGCAGATTTGCTTACACTGGTAGCCTTTTATGGTACTTGAATAGTGGTCTGACTACTTTTAGAAATGAATAATGTATTAAAAGTACACTTTGCAGCTTACATTAGTTACTTTTGTAATGCAAAATAGAAGCATGATAATGTACTATTCAGCATGCTTTAATATGATTTATACATACACTACACGGCATAAGTAATTCATTATGCCCTTCACAGTACATTTCCTGGGTACAGAAGCCCATGTTTACCAGTATTTCATCTCATAATCAGGTTGTCTCACGGAGGGGCCTGGGACCATGAGTGATGATGCTGTGCTTTCCTTGCCCCTGACTCGTTCAATGACCTCAGGCAAATATTCTTCTGGATCTGGGCTTGGGTGCTTGTAAAAGTGGGTGAATAACACTTTATAAATCCAACCTAGAAGAAGGGGCTGTAGACTAATTACTTTCAGACTGTAAACAGCTTTGAAGTCTGGAGTTAAAACAGGCTTCACAGTAAAATAATTATTATTCCAAGAAATTATCCTACTTTGGAAATAACGCTCTATGGTGGTCATTTATATACGGCAACAGTTCATTTCAGTGCATTTGGGAAGAAGTCCTCTATAGCTTCATCAATAGCACCTTGTCACATACTGTATTTTTCTTTTGTGTAAAGTGTGGATTTACTGAAAAGCAGAGGTGATGGCCTTGGAAGTCAGCTGCCTTTAAAGCCAATTTCAGCCAATTTCATTCCATTTTTAGGATGATCATGTACAGATTTCACTGAATCTTGTGAGCTGGAAGTAGGGGGGTGGTTAGGGTAAAGCTGCCCCTAACATTTGTGGGGCCCAGGGCAAGAGTACAAATGGAGGTCCACATACCATATGTTTAAATATTTAAATGGTATAGATCAAACTAACAGACTGTTAAATAAAATATGTTCTGTCCTCTTACCTTGGCAAATATATCTTCATAATGACCTGGAAGGCCAGGTTTGAATTTTAGGTTTCTTTGAAGGTCCTGGAAAATTTAAAAATTACATTTCTCCCTTCTTTTCTGTTTATCTGGTGTCAGTATGATAGTGACCAGTAATGGTCTCTAGACCAAAAGTTGAACTCCACACCCTGGAGGTATGTTTCAAACTCTGTACTTATTTATGATATGCAAATCATGTTTCTTTTTTTAATAATGCTGATGACTGTCTCCATGAAAATGTGTATCATTAAAATAACTGAAACCTCTAAAATAGTGAGACTTGTGCCTGTGATAAATGCTTTGACACAATTTGATTCCTTTGACAGTCTACATTTTGACCTGGTTTATTTAAATTCTACTAGAAACATAATTTTCACATCAAACTTTCATTGTGAATTGTAGGACGAGTAAAATATGCAAGTATTGCACACAAACTTATTTTTTGCCTGACACATGAACCGTTCTTTTAGATTCAAAGGAGTCTTACTGGTCAAATAGATCTGATAATAGGAATGAAATAATAGAAAAATTTATATCCTTAGAGAATGCACCTTAAGCAGTTTATTTTATAGCTGATATTTTTATTTTTGCTTGGGTATACGATTCTTGTTTGTCAAGACTCCACTTTCTTTGTTAAAATGTAAAATGCATATTGGGCAAATGCTCTGGGGCAATTTGCATAAAAAGTGATGACAAAGAGCAATTAGTACTTCATTATTATGCAGTGAAATGCTACTTTGCTCAAAAGTGACTGTAGTTTCTCCCCCCAACCCCCTTATAAATCTGGTACAGCATTGTTCTAAAAATAGTACTTAAGAAACCTCTGTTTGTAAATCAGCATCTTTGACTTTCCACTGGCAATCCAGGGGGGAAAAAAATCCAAGCACTAAAGAGAGTTATTACCCCAGATCTTTATAATGAAAAACAAGTACCAGAATTCTGTTAGATAAGTCAGAAGATTTTAGTGTCTCATCACATTAGATCCATATCGTATTTTACCCCTTGGGATCAGTTTTGAAAGCAGACTCGGTCACACACTCTTAGCAACATCCCCTTCGTCCAAACACATACTCTCTCTCACACACTGAAACAGGGTCATGCCACGCACAGCTACACTGCAGAGAACAAACAGTCCCCAGGTATCTCTGGTTAGGAAGGCTTGATTTTTGAGTACAGATTTCATTACCATGAAATTCCTTTAGGGCGAAAAAGAATTGCATCAAAGAAGCTGTGTGGGGAAGCAGACTTTGTAAATGCTCATCCCATCACCTGTGTTATAAGGTGCTTTTCTGTCTTTAATTTGGCAGGAAATGCTCATTTTTTTTGTTTTGTTTCATTTTTTGTTTCTCTTGTTGAACCAACACATTATTTAAAATTTTGCAAGCCAAAATATGCCAGCACTCTGTGTGTGTGTGTGTGTGTGTGTGTGTGTGTGTTTGAGAGAGGGACAGAGACAGAGAGAGAGAGAGAGAGATAACCAAGTAACTGGATACTGGCAGGATGAGAAGGAAAATGTGGGAAACTACCAAACCTTTGGAAATAACCTCATGAGGATGGAGAGGGACATGGATTATACTATTTTTCTGTGGAAGTCCCAAAACAGGCTTAGTGGGGAGATGAGAGTGAGGTGGAGGTGGGAGCTTGGTAACTGCTGCTGTATTCTTGGTGCCTCCACCCCCCATCCACCCTCTTTAGGTCAGGTCAGCTCAATGTCAATTCCTTCAACCAAGTCTCTGGCTGGCATGGCTCCACGATGGCTGACCTAAACCTGCTTTGCTATCCTAAGGGGTATCTTAAATCCCAGGAGGCTGGGTCAGTTCAAGGGGTTTCTATCATCTGCAGTTAAGTCTCAGGGGCTCAGGGATGTGTGGCACATCTCTGAGAAAGGAGAGGTGGGGATTTCCTTAGGCGCATTGCTTTACAAGCATAAGTAGATTGCACAGCTAAAAGTCCTTCACCTGGCCCAGACTTTATCTGCTTTCTCTTCTGTTCCTGTTCTCCTAGGGCCACCAGTGAAAAGAACGCAAGGTCACATAGCTCATACCATTTCAGAGATGCATTGTCTAACCTGGAGGTAATGTATGATCATTTTATACACTACCACAGATTCATTATTCATACAATTTTCTATTAATTTTTAATGCATCCAAGTTCCTACTTATTTAACATATAATGCAATTGGCCAGACATCTTCATAAAGCTATGAAAGTGCCTCTGAAATACTCTTCCCTGTATAGCCTCCCAACCTACTAACCAGCGGATGAGACAGTATTACTATTAATCATGGATGGGACTCCCAGGGTTTGGATGGATTTCTTTGAAGGAAGTGCCTGGCCTGCAGTGCTATTTGGGTGGGATGTCCAAGCCAGATCCTATTTCTGCCCCTCAGAAATATCCTACTCTCTACCCATCCTGTAAGGTTGACCAGATATCCAGAGGAACTCGGGGG
>VBSM01000361.1:45313547-45360371 GCA_008086735.1 Cheirogaleus medius
ACCTACGTGATCATCCTCGGGCCTCAGTGGGGCCTGGTTCAAGAGAGCAGCCTGGTGAGCCTATGTTCCCACTGACACTGTCTAACAAGTTATTTCTTTAGCGAGATTTCATAACATTGGGCCTCTAGAATGGTGTTGACAGACTGATTTTGGGTAACTCTCATTCATGAAGGATGAAGAAGAGAATTTTTACATGCACTGATTGGGCAATAAATAAATACTCATTATTCTAAATTTTCATCAGTTAATCATTATGCCTCAAGTGGGTCTATTTTCTAATCAAATTATTTGCCTAAGGCTCTTATTCATCAGGGGTAGCCCTGCCCTAGGGAACCACTGTAGGTTCTTGAACAGAGGCTGATGTAGACTGAGTGGTTAGAGGGGGAGATATGGGAACTGAGGAAGAGCAGATAGATCCATGGCATTAACGGAGCTAAGGAGAAGCCAGTGTGGTGGGATGAAATTACTCTAAACTGAGAATCATGGGATTTGGGTTCTCCTTCTGGCCCTGCCATTACTCAGCTCTATATTCTATATCAAGTCTCTCAACATCTTTCTGCCTCAGTTTCTTCATCTATAAAATGCGGGAGTTCAATAGAATTGTCTTAGATAGTGGCTCTCAAACCTGACTTTGCAGCAGAAAACACAGAGAAGCTGTTGGGGGAAAAATACTATTTCCTAAGCAGCCCTTTCACCAAGTGTCAGATGCCATACGTCGGGGGGTGGGGCTTGGGGTATTTTTTGTAAGTTCCCAATAGATGTTCGCACACAGCAAGGACTAGTCCTCACTTCTCTTAGGAGTCTCCTGGCTCTAAAGGTTTAGGGCTCTAATGTAGGGCTGAGACGACAAAGGCTTCTATGTGATACCGGCAGAGTCTATAAAGGGAAGAAGTGAAGAAACATTTTAATAAAATGCTGGAGCTGGTAAAAATAATGGCTCGTGAACTCGCCGTGTGCCAGATATCATTTCGAGCACTTTCTACACATGGCCTGTTCTAGCCTCACATCACCCGTTTGTTATTCGCAATCTCTGGATGAGAAAACTGAATCAGAGAAAGGCTAAATACCAAGCTGAGGTTAAATGCTAACATTTTTGGCAAATTGGGTAGAGGAGCTGGAGAAGTGGGAGGAATCATAGGTATTTCCATGGTTTTGAGGCTTGGAGGAGAGGGAACACAATTTGGATGTTGTTGTGGTTTGTGGACTTGCTTTGTTTCATCTTTTCATTAGCTATAGTGTGAGGGCATTGGGGATGAGTGTCTAATTAGCTATGACAGTGAGTCGCCTAAGTAGAAACGTCCTAGAAAGACTTGGGATACCTCCTGAAGATCAGATGAGAGGTTGGGCCAAAGGTTATGGTTTGGGAGGCATTAGAGAGATAACAGGCGCAGTTGTGTGAGTTCCACAGCCTCCTAACATCCAGGACAGAGTGTGCAGAATTTCTTAAGAGAACCAGCTTGGTGGGGAGAGCTCCGTGGGCAAGACTCCAGCATCAACTCAGCAACTGCAATCCCCAGCCACTTTTGAAGAGCTGTTCTATTATACAGTTTGGTCAGCAGCTCAGCTCCATATTTTTATCTACCAGAATGTTCAGATCAATACTTCCAGTCCTTATGATTTACTGGACCCGAATTCCTCTAACTGCTCCATTAACTCTTTGGAAAGGTTTCTCCCTCTGTTAGCACTGGATCATGATTTTCCATAAAATTTGCCCTTGAGCAAGCAATTCTCTCTCATCATTCTCACTAAGGAAATTGTCTTACTTTTTTCTCCTAACCTCTTCATCCTTCTTCACTTTCTTAAGAGCTCTGTTTCATGAACCTGCATTTTACCTGCTAATTAGTGTTTTTGAATAAACACTTGCTACTGAGTTTGGAATCTATGGGGGTTTTTCCTCCTGCTGGTTTGTGAGTTCCTAATCCTTCATGTCAGTTAATATTTTCCCAACCTGGTTATTAAATTTAGGATCTTGTTGTTCCTCTGTTCAAGCAGTGGGGACATTTTGGCACTGAGGGCTTAGTGCTGTGGCCCAGCCGCTGCGTGCTCAGTCCTGTGCTCATGCTCAGGGTGTTGTTCCCTGCATGCTGGGCACAGAGGGGCCTGGTGGCCAGACAGCCTGTTCTGAAAGGTGAATTCACTCACAATGTGCCCCTTTGTTCTAGGGAATGTTTTGTTCCTCTGATCTTCAGCTTCAGCATCATGAACAAGCATTTGTCAAGCCCCTAATTGCCCAGAGTGCTGCACTAAGCACTCCGCACAGAGAGCTTCACAGCCACAGGATGGGTGAGTGGGACAGAGCCAGGCCTGGGCGTGGAGAAAATTGCTATGGCTATAGCCCTCATCCACAGAGTCCTGCAATTCGACAGGAAAATGATGTCCTTCAGGTATCCCCAGTGATGCTGAGATATGTGAGGCACATGGAAGCAGCAGAAATGCGGCAGTGGTGAGGGTATAGATAGTCACCCCAACCCCATCTCAGAAGAGAGGAAGGGGAAGCGTGATGGTTAATGTTACCTGTCAACTGGACTGAGCTACAGGATGCCCAGAGAGCTGGTAGAACTTTATTTCTGGGTGTGTCTGTGAAGATGTTTCCAGAAGGGATTAGCATTTAAATTTGTGAACTGAGTAAAGCAGATGGCCCTCCCTATGGAGGTGGGCATCATCCAGTCTGTCAAGGACCTGAATAGAACAAAAAGGCAGAGGAGTGGCAGCAAATTCACCTTCTCTTTTTGAGCTGGGACATCCATCTCCTCTTGCCCTCAGACATCAGTGCCAATAGTTCTCAGGCCTTCACACTCAGATCAGGACTTACACCAGCAGAGTATGGAACTTCTCAGCCTCCATAATTACATGGGCCAATTCCCATAATAAATCTCCTATTGGTTCTGTTTCTCTGGAGAACCCTGACTAATACAAATTTTGGTACCGAGAATGTTAGTTATAAAGGAACCAAATTTTAAGGATTAGTTTTCTGAATTGGTTCTGGGGTTTCTGGAATTGGCTTCATAGTCTGATTAGAATTAAAGATGCTAATGAGTCTATTTCCAGTAGTAAAGACAGCACTGATACTCCATGGCATGTGAACTGTCTACAGAGATATGTAAAATATCTGCATTAGATATTCCTAATCAACCACTTGTAAGAAGCAAGGAGCTAAGTGACTCTGTATATGATACTTTTGAACATTTTTGGAAACTTGTGGACTGTAATGACGTTGGCTCCTATATGATATATAATGACGTTGGACTATAATGATGTTTGCTCCTAGGGTCACTGGACAAAGTGGTGAAAGAAAAGGATGAGCTCAGGGATTTGAATTTCCAGCTAAACTGCTGCATAAATGACCCAAGAGCTTCTAGGTGTGTAGCTGCGGGGCTGAAATTACTGAAAATCAAATGCAGAAACTCATCCTACAATTGGCTGATTTATGAAGCAAGTGAAACTCCAGGTCTCATAGAGTGTCCACTGTTAAAGTGAAGACATTGATTGGGGAAAAATGGGATCCTGTAAGTTGGATGAGGATGTGTGAGAAGACCCAAATGAAGCTAAGAACAGTGAGCCCCTAAATTCTGATGAGTCTTTGCCAGTGGAAGAAGTACCCCATCCCCAGCAGAATTGGCTCCCACCTGCAGCCAAAACTATCATTTTTAGACTTAAAGAATGCCTTAACCACTGCCATGGTATTCCACACAGCACTGCTTCTGCTGCTGCTTCTTCTTCTTCTTCTTCTTCTTCTTCTTCTTCTTCTTCTTCTTCTTTTTTTTTTGAGACAGAGTCTCACTCTGTTGCCCAGGCTAGAGTGCCATGGCATCAGCCTAGCTCACAGCAACCTCAAACTCCTGGGCTTAGGTGATCCTCCTGCCTCAGCCTCCCGAGTAGCTGGGACTATAGGCATGTGCCACCATGCCCGGCTAATTTTTCTATATATTTTTAGTTGGCCAATTAATTTCTTTATATACTTTTTAGTAGAGACGGGGTCTCGCTCTTGCTCAGACTGGTCTTGAACTCCTGACCTTGAGCAATCCTCCCGCCTCGGCCTCCCAGAGTGCTAGGATTACAGATGTGAGCCACCGTGCCCGGCCAGCACTGCTTCTTATCAAGGGACTCTTCACAGTAAAATAAGTGTGGTGATGGGTCCATGCTCATGGAATTCACTGGCTTTGCCATCTTCCCTGCCATCCTGAAGCAGCTGGCTTGATAGAATGGTGGAATGGTCTTTAGAAGGTTCAGTAACAGCACCATCTAGGAAGTAATACATTGCAGGGCTGGAGCAAGGTTCTCCAGAGGGCTGTATGCCTTCTGAATTAGTGTCCAAAATATGGTGCTGTTTCTCTGATAGCCAGGATTCATAGGTCCAGGAATCAAGGGGTAGAAATGGGAGTGACGCCACTCACTAACAACCCTAGTAACTCACTAGAAAAATTCTTGCTTCCTGTTCCTGAGGCTTTATGTTCTGCTGGCCTAGAGGTTTTAGTTTCAGAGGGAGGAATGCTTCCACCAGGAGACTCAACAATGATGCCATTGAAGTGGAAGTTAAGACTGAACCTGGCCACTTTGGGCTCCTCGCGCCTGAGTCAACAGGTAAAGAAGGGAGTTACAGCATTGCTGGGGTGATTGATCAGGACTTCCAGGGGAAGTGGAATACCATTCCACGATGGAGGTAGTAAGGAAGAGGGTGTCTGGAATACAGGCGCTCCCTTAGGGTGTCTCTTAGTAGACACCTGTGATTAAGTTCAAGGGAAAACTACAACAACTCAATCCAGGTAAGACTATTAATGGCCCAAACCTTTCAGGAATGAAGGTTGGAGTCATCCTGCCAGACAAAGAACCATGACCAGCTGAGGGATTTGCAGAAGGCAAAGGGAATAGAGAATGGGTAGTAAGAAGAGATAGTTATTATATAAATACTAGCTACAACCACATGACCAGTTATAAAAATGAGGACTGTAATTGTCATGATTATATGCTTATTTTGTTATGATTACATTTGCATGTGTATATATACACCTAATAAGCAAATATCTTTATTTTCTTTCCTCTCTTATTCCCTTATCATGAAATATAAGATGTATTGACTTTATACCAATCAATATTTAAGTATTGTTAATTTTACATCATGGTATTTAAGTTACAAGCTATCAAGAGTAGAGTAAACATCACTCAAGGACTTAACCTCTTCTTGTGGGAAAGGTATTAATGCCTTTTTGATGTATGCAGGATAGTTGTACCAGTGGATTTATTACCTTGTTATTGTCTTTATTTAGAGTTTAAGTATGGTTTAAAGAGATGCATATTGGTGTCAAGTTGACAAAGGGTGGACTTGGGATGGTTAATTTTGTGTGTCAACTTGACTGGGCTAAGGGATGCCCAAATAGCTGGTAAAACTATTTCTGGGTGTTTCTGTGAGGGTGTTTCCAGAAGAGATTAGCATTTGAATTTGTGAACTGAGTAAAGCAGATGGCCCTCCCTAATGTAGGTGGGCACCATCCAATCTGTCCAGGATCTGAATAGAATAAAAAGGCAGAGGAATGGCAAGTTTGCACTCTGTTTTTGAACTGAGACATTCATCTCTTCCTGCCCTTAAACATCAGCTTTTTGGTTCTTAGACCTCCAGACTTGGATTGGATTCCACTACTGGCTTTCCTGGTTCTCTAGCTTGCAGATCATGGGACTTAATAATTGGGCTCTATAATTGCATGAGCCAATTCCCATAGTAAATCTCCTTATATATATATATATATATGTGTGTGTGTGTGTGTGTGTGTGTATATACCAAGATATATATATATATCTCCTATTGGTTCTGTTTCTCTGGAGAACCCTGACTAATACAGGAAGCAAGCTGTTTTATTCTCAGGAAGCCTGAAGGATATGCTCCTGAGAGGAAATAACAACATTAGCAAGTGGGACACCTCTTCACCAGTTTGCTAGAGAGAGAACAAGTGTAGAAGTTTCTAGAAGTCATAGCATTTGGATAAGTATCAGCTTAGAGTTCTTGCCTATTAGGAGCCAATAATCCAGGTTGGAATGCTACAAATACATAAATAAGGGCATAATGCATGAACACATAAAATAATAAATAAAAAAGTAGACACACACGAGGGGCAAAGGAGGCTGTGTGTGTGTGTGTGTGTGTGTTGTATAAAAGAAGGCACACAGTTGATAGGGTATAATGGAATTCTAAGAAGTGCTTAGAGCAGTGCCTAGAACACAGTGAGCTTGATATAATAGCCTGTTAAATAAATAAACAAACAAATAAATGCAGAATCAAGTTTAAGTTAGGAAAACTAGGGACATACCAAGGCGAGTAGATTTCTCCTTCCCATACCAGATTGACTGGGGCAGCCCTGAAGGAACAGTCCAGGATTAGAGAAGGTTCAAGTGCTCAGAATGTTCCCCAAAGTCTGGCCCAGACCAGCCTGATAGAGACATGTGACTCATCTCCCGCTACGTGCCCTCATGCTGTGCAGCACACAGAGACACAGATACCTCTCTTAGGAAATTCATTACGGGTGGAGTAAGTGGGGAGATGCCCCTTATATTTGCTTTGCTCGAAGCCCTGGAAACTTGATTCTAAAGGTAGTGTCCATTGGGTCCAAGTGTGTATAGATAGTTATTTACCTAAATGGATTCTTTAACCTCTGAATTTTATGAAGACCAAATAATTTGTTGAAAAAGCTTGAATTTACTCTCTGTCCTAAGATATGAAGAAGGCATGAATTTTGGTGTCCAGCCACAGTCTCTCCTCTAGCAATAACTGCTAGAAGCTTCAGCCACAGTTGAACCCACAGGAAGAGAGCTGATCCTGTCTGATACTCAGGTGTGTTTGTGTTGTTCTTGTCCTAGGCTTGTCTTCCTCTGTGAACATTTGTTTCTTAGTGCCTCCTTATTGCTGCCAGAGAAGTCTTGATCTTTGCTTGCTAATGGTGGGCACTGGAGCAGGATGCTTTTGCTCTCTGAATTTATAACCTGAGCCCTCTTAGTGTGTGGTTTCTCCGGAGTCTGTATTCTTTCCCATTCTGTGGCCACAGGAGAGCAGTTTTAAAGCCCTTTAGATGCTGCTTGGAGTCAGATTTCTGGGTTGGGCAGCCCTGAAATACTTCTTGCATTGTGATAGGAAACGTTCGTCCCCAACAGTTTAGGGAATTACCATTTACCACTCAGTGTCCAAAGACAGATAGCTTCCAGGACCTGAAACTTTCCAGGTGATGGTTGAGAGCTCCCTTGGGGTTCACAGGGATTCCTGATGTTAAACTCCAGGTATTTGGGGAACTTCGAAAAGGTCATGCCTCATCCGGGACCACAGAGACTGTGGTTCCCTTTTAGCGATGTGGCAGACACTCCAATACATCTGTCAAGTTCACTGACTGGTTTGTCTTTGCCCTCATACATACACAAGGTTTGGAAGGACAGAGGGGTGTATGGGGTGTGTGTGTGTGTGAGTGTGTGGTGTTACCATAGGAAGATTCTCTGGTTTTCTAATTCCGAATTTCTTCCTCTGTGCCTTGGTGAATACCAGAACCTCCTGTTCTGCTATCACCAATCTACCTATGTAATTTTCCTGGCTTTAAATTCACCTTCCTAAGCTTCCCTTGATTAATAGTTTGTATTATTTTAATTTAAAAACGTGGTCAATACCTTTTTTGGTATTTTTAAATTTCCTATGTATTAGATAGTGTGATGTTCATTAAACAATGAGCATTCAATGAGTTCACATGACTTAATTAGTAATAGATATACCAAATCAATGCTATTGATGACACTAGTAAGCCATCAAACTAGACAAGCAATTTTGACAGGTAAAACCATATTATCTAAGGAATTATAGGGAATGGGAAAGACTAGCTCTATCTGTTCTTTTTAGTTGCAAATATGTATAAAGTAGTATGTTAATGTGGTACTTGCCTAGAAATAGACATTAGTAGGGATATCACAATGATTTTGTAGAAAAATACCCCAGCATCTGCTAAATCCTTTCCTTGGAGTCTCCTCTAGCTCTCTAATATGCAATATGTATCACTTTTAAGCTTTCAATTACCTGAAGGAAAGCTTCACACCCAGGGTATGAAGGCATTTGCTGACAATGACTGCTTGAGAATAAATGTGAGATAAGAGAATGCACCGCAAAGTCCAGATTCACCTTCACAAAGGGCTCGTTTTAGTGGACCTGGGGAGGAACCATGATCATAATTACTCTGAGGGCATAACCCGTGTCTTAATCATATCTGGAGCCCCGGCACCCAGCCCAGCGCCGTGCTCAGAGAGGGTGCTCTGACGTTGTGGAGTAAATGAATGCATATTTCCATTAGCTTGGATATCATCTTTTTGGTGCCTGTGAGTGAGATATAGAACATGATCTTGTTTATAACAGAAAAGAATGATTAAGCCCCACAGTGGATTTTGTGCTATCATTTTTTGAAAATGCTATAATTTAGCTAAGTGGTAACAATTTTAAGTTTGTGGGGTTTTTTTTTTTTTTTTGGTAAAAATAGCATAGCAATAGTAGTACTAGTATGTATATAGCACTTACGTGTCAGGCACTGCTTTTAATTGAATTAATTCTAAAAACTAGCATAGCAATAATAGTACTTGATTTGTTAATATGTGAGGCACTGCTTTTCAATTGATTATTTCTAATAGTATTCTTATGAGTAGATAGTCCCATTTTATAGATGAACAAGCTGAGGCACAGAGAGGTGGTGATTTTCCCATAGCTAACCAAAAGAGGTAGGATTTGAAGTTGGGCAATCTAGCTCAAGAATCCATGCTATTAGTGAGTAATATATATAGCCTCCCATGCTGGTGAGAATCCTGCTATACCAGTGAGTGCAGATAGGGACTGGTTTCATACTCAGGCTTAAAATGGATGGTTATTGGTTTGTTTATTAGGTACATCAACAATATGACAGTGATAAGTTGGAATGGATGAGGGACACCCAAGTACTTGTTAAAGTCATTGAAAAAAATCTGAAGAACATCAAAAAGAGAAAAGGACAATGGTTGTTTATAATCTGCCAAGCCATTAATGTAGCGCAATGTACATTTTTTTCCTTGTCGAAGATAAAAATCCTAGCAAGTGGACAAAGAAGAATTGAACATCCAGGAAAGGCTTAAATGGCGATCCTCTTAGGAGATGATAACCTGGACACATTGTCCATTATAGGTAAACTAAAACCACAGAATCTTTGAATTAACTCGGAAGTTAATACATCTTCTTGAACTGATAAATTTCTGAGCTAAGGTAATCAGCAAGAAGGGACAAAGAAACCATTAGAAATGCCACTTTAGGATTTCATTAGGTCAGAGAGGATGCCCTTCCTTAGAACTTACAAGAAAAATATAGTTTTGATAAAAATCAAGGCAGGATTTCTTGCTACATACTTCAGTTAAGTTTTATAAAAATGTTACAAGGAATGAATATTTATAAAAGATTAAAGAAAACCTAGAAGGATATTCATCCTGCAAAACTATGTATAGATCAATTTTTGCATGTCCTATCATTTAATGGGAGGATTGCAAGTGTTCTAGATGTTATTTTTGATCTTTTAATTCTCCAAGTTGTTTCTGATACTACCTCTTTAATTTTCAGTTCAATAGGTGTGAGCCTTTTTGAAATAGTAATACTGTCAACTCTCAGGTGTATGCTCTAAAGGAGATGGCAAGCTTAAAAAACAAGAATAAACCTTTCGGCTGGGTTAAAGCTGAGCCCTCATTCTTGGAATTAAATAGCTAGCAAAGGATGCAAGTCTGTGGTTTAAGGGGCTAGTGGTGTGGTGTGTTGTTGGGGCTTGGAATATAGGTGCAGGGTATTGTCTGGGGCTTTCCTGCCCTGGCCACAGATTCTCATGAAACTCAGATACCAGCTAGTTGAGGGGATGTTCCTGGCCCCTGACAATGTGCCAGTGGAAGGACAAGAATGCTACTGTGAAGAGCACTTTTCTTTGTGGAGTTCATTATTAGTTACTCACTTCATTGACACACACGAAAACACAACAGCAGCTCTGACCTGGTGTGGTGGATGCTGCAATGTGCCCAGGTCCTTGTAGCCCCTGCTTCAGGATGGAGGGGTTCGTTCCCTCAGCTTTCGGGAATGATGGCTGACAGTTTGTAGGGGACTAATCCCTCCTGGTAATTGCCCTTGGCGGAAGAGGGGCATTCAGCCCCTTTCTGGGGGCAGCTTGCACCACATGACTGACGTGTGGGATATAAGGCCCTGCTTCTTAGTTTGGTTGGTACAACTCTTCAGCGTCATCCCAGCTTCAAGGCACCCTGGTGGGGTCAGCTGAGGCTCTCCTTATGGCTGACCATAGTCCAGCTTCTCCCGCCCAATCCTGCTTCCCGACTCTCCCATAGGCATGGTTCCCAGGAACACTCCCAGTTAACTTCCTGTGCCCCAGTCTGTTTCTAGGGTACCTGATCTGTCACTCCTAGCACTGTGTTCTGAATGCTGAAGGATGGAGATATACTTTGGAGTAAGAGTCATGTGAACTTTCACAAATTCTTTGGAGAAGGCTGATATTTTTTAAATTTGCTTGAACTCTTTTTCTAATGCCTTCCCCAAGCTCCCTGCCTTTAATTGATCCCTAATTTGCACATAGGATTAAAAAACACATTTTTTTCTGATAGATATAATTTGTGTTTGATGTAGAAAATCCAAACATTAGAGAAATATATGTATGTACATGCTTGAGTGCCCACCAAATAGCCATCATTTTCTTAAAGATCTAAAATAGCCCTCTGCATCCTCCACAGCTCTAAGCGGTAGATAGTGCTGCTTTGTATGTGAACTTTGCACCTTGAATAATATATCTGAAGATAAATGGGCATTGACAATAAGAATAATAGTAATATTCGGAGTTAGTTTACAAAGCACTTTCTACTTGTTATATTGACTTATTTCCTAACATCCTGGAGAAAGCCTGGCTGTGCTAGCCCCATTTTACACATGGACAACTCAAGCCCCTTGGTCAAAGAAAATACCAAAAGAGGCTTGATATTTTGTGAAATGGCATATTCCAAAATCCCTGTCACTGAGAGAAGAATGTAGGCTCAGGATCAAAGCATCATCTTCAAAGAAGGGTGAGGTACTTGTTAAATAACTCCTGGCAATTGCTTAAGCACTAGGCATTGTAATTTCAGAGAGTAGGAACAGAACTAAAAATAGAGAAGTGGATAGGGACAGGACCAAAGACATCATTGTCACTCAAACTTTAATGTCACTTTTTGACAGCATTTGAGCAACTGATACTTGATTGTTCACGTTAGGAATTTAGTAGTCACGTTTTACTGTGACAGCCCTAGGAGAAGGGAAGGGGCAGGAGCCAGGTAGGAGCCCTGCCTGGCAGGAGTATAAGGGATGGAGGGTGAGACTTATTATCAGCCTGTGCTGCCTCTTTTCTCGTCAAGGTTCCTTTGATGGCAAAAAAAAAAAGGAGGAGAAAGCCACTGAAGCTAGCCCCAATGTATTGAAATGTTAAAGGGAGATCTCATGCACAGGAGATACAACTAGACCCTGCTTAGGGAAAGATTTGGGACCTGAGAACCCAAAGCCACCAGGAGCTAAGCCATTCCTGTCATCTCCAAAAGCTGCAGCGGTCGCTCTCTGAAAATCTCCATTGTCCTCTCTTTGAAACCAGCATCCTCTGCACAGTCACCTTGCTTACTGCATCCAACAAAGCAGCCAGTCCACCTCAATACCATGATTTCTGAGCTCTAGTGACCACCAGCAATTGACCAACAGTCGGTGTCTCCTGGGGCAAATTCTCATATGGGAGAGACTGATCAGTCCAGGTCACGTCTTGCCTCAGCTACTTCGGGGGAGGATACCTAACCCTGGTACAGTCAGCCATGTCTGGGGAGATGGGAACAGTGGCCCTGGCGTAGGAAGGGATGCTCCTTCCAGGTATTCTGTGCAGACTAGCTTCTCCAGAGGGGCCGTGGATGGGGCAGGCAATGAGCGCTGTTTAGTATGTCCTTGCTGCTCTATGTTTCCATCCTGTCCTGTATCCTGCCTGTGATCTAGTCTAGGTTACAGGAAAAAAAATGTAAATCAAATCATGTCATTCTCCTGCTTAAATCTCTTCAATGGCTTCTGATCACCACTCACCATGGTCTGCAAGGCCTTGCAAGACTCAGCTTCTGCCAACTTTGCAAACCCATCTCCCATCATGGTCACCACCTCCAGCTATCCTGCCTTCTGTCTCTACCTTGAACATGTGCCCCAGGCCATTGCATTTGAGTTCCCCTGGAAGTCTCGCCCTCCAACAGGAGACTGGCTGGCTCTTTCTCACCCTTGAAGATTAAGCTCAGATGTTACCCACTTCGAAGGCTATCTTTGAACATCCTGTCTGACATGGCCTTCTTCAGTTTCTCTTTATTTCCTCACTCTTGTTTTTTCCCTGCATTGTAGTTATCACAATCATTAATTATCTTGCTTATTTGTTATTCTATTTATTGCTGTCTCCCCCAGTAAGGTTGTAAGCCCCTTAAGGGCAGAGCCCTTGACTTTACAGCTCTATCCCTAGCACTTTCCGTGGTGTCTGGGATAGGAGGAAGCACTCAATAAATATTTGTGGAATGAATGTATCTGTATATGCCTGAAGTGGACAAGGTTCAAGTATTTTTCCTATAAGGTCCCTAAAATTCCATGTAGATCAGTGGATGCAAATAGATGATTTGGAGAGAAATATCACCCATATCCAGCTGTCAGATTGCTCTACTCTGATAGGATCTACTAGGATTTCCTGTGTGCACGTAACACATGGACTGCTGAAGACAAAGGTGGTGTTCAGGAAACCTCATGGCCCATATCAGCTCCACCCACCCTGTCCTCTCTTCTTTCTGCTCCTGCTGGGTTGCTCAGAGCTCTCACTGTAGGACTCAGTCATGCTGATCTCTTTAGTGCTGGCCTAGTCTGGTGCCAGACTTCTCTCCTCGTTATCAAAACGTACCTCCCTCTTCCCCCAGTCTCTGAAGACTCTGCTCTGCTACTACACATGGATGGGCAAGCGGGGTAAACAGGTTAACTGCTTTAACTTCATTTGTGGTTAAGAGGTACCAGGGCCCCTTTGATAATAAAATACACCTAAGCTGTATCTCAGGGTTATGGAGAGCAGCAACAAACCATTTTTGAACCTGTAGAAATTTCAGTCTTTTTATAAGTATGTACTTTGTTTTGGATTTTGTACAAAGATTTAAAATAAGTTGAAATTTGAAATTATTATTGGGATAGTAGGGTTAAGAGAAAACATAAAAAGTGAGACTTAGGAGAACATGAAAAACAAGTTGGAAAATGGCTTTTATATTGATCAGCTGAGAGTGTGACATTAGCCTCTTTGTCAAAGCATATAGTGATGCAATAGGAAACATTGCAGTACCAAAAAAAAAAAGGTTTATTTACAGACCTCAGAGTTGCATTCAGTAACATTCTTGGTCAAGATTACAACGTGGCATGTTTTTTCCATTCAGTAAAACAGAGTCACTTTGCCTGAGTCATGACTGCCCACTTTTTTCTTTACAGGTGAGTACTGGGCTGAGGTTGATAACATAAAGACTTTATGGTTGATTAGTTCTGTTTATGGCAGTAATTGAGAAAGGTAACATCAGGTAATATTAAAGAAGGAAATACTTGGCTTGTTAAAAAACAGAAATCAAACACTGTAGCAAATATTTTGTAAGGGAGGAAAAAAGAGCTGAAATCATGAAAACTGCCTGGCTTTCCCAACACCTCTCTCCCATCCAACAATCACAAGTCCCCCGGATTCTCTCTGTCTGGCTCTTAGAGCAAACATATCCTACCTGTTTTAAAACTTCACACCCTAGCCTGGTGCTTGGCGTTGGTCCAAGTGTCTCCACCTCATGGCTATTGATCAGTCTTCTTAGAACAGCATTTTTATGGCCTTTGTTCTGGTCAAGACGTGTCTCTGAGGAGAGTAGGCAAATCCCCGTTCCCTAGTCTGGCATCGATAATCCTACATCACATGTGGTTTTTAAAACTGTGGTAAAACATACATAATATAAAAGTTATCATTTTAACCATTTTTAAGTGTACAATTCAGTGGCATTAAGTCCATTCACAATGTTGTGCAACCATCACCACTATTCATTTCCAGAACTTTTTCATCATGCCAAACAGAAACTCTGTACTCATTGAACAATAACTCCCCATTCCCTCCTCCCCCTAGACCCTGGTAACCTCTATTCTACTTCCCATTTCTATGAATTTGCCTATTCATATGCCTCATCTAAGTAGAATCATACAATATTTGTCACTTTGTGTCTGGCTTTTTTTGATTTAGTGTAATGTTTTTAAGATTCATCCATGTTGTGGCACATGTCAGAATTTCATTCCTTGTTAAGGCTGAATAATATTTCCTTGTATATATCACATTCTGTTTATCCATTCTTCTGTCAATGGACAGGTGGATTGCTTCCACCTTTTGGCAATTGTGAATAATGCTGCTATGAACAGGGGTGTGCAAGTATCTTTTTGAGTTCCTTCTTTCAATTCTTTCTCATATATACTGAGAAGTGGAATTGCTGGATCATACGGTAATTCTATGTTTAACTCTGGGAAGAACCCATCATATGGTTTTGCTATGTCTGTACCTTTTGTTCTGACTTTTTCGGTGCCTCTTCTCAAGGTAGGCTGGTTCCCAGCACATTCCCTGTGCTGACACATGCCGTGTCCTTCTGCAAGCTGAACGCAAAATGCTTCTCCCCCTCCCCACCAGCAGCTGATCGTGCCTTTTTATATGTATCAACTCAAGGTCTTCCTCCTAATGGTAATAAATCTTAGCACCTGCAATCTGGAAGTGAAAAAGTCATTACAAGGACTTACCTCAAGTCTGTTTTTTTCTCCCAAGAAAGCGCACGACCCCACATTCCAGGACTCTCACTCCCTGTCACTCTCAGCTTCCTCCAGATGGATAGCAACATCTCTCTAAGAATCTCTTCCTCTTTCCTTGTCAAATCCCAACCCCTCGAGCTCCAACACTCAGCCTTTCTGTCTCTCTGCCTTGCCCATCGCCTAAACCCTTCTTCATATAGATCAACTTATCCTCTCAAGTTTTGGAAGTTTTTGCATTATTTCCCCATTATCTGGACTCTGCAAAATTGAGGGCCTCTGGCTGCTGACCCAAAAGAAAGAGTCACTGTAAAAGTGAGGGACAGAGGCAAAACTTGTGAATGCTCTTACATTATTAATGTTCTCCCTCTTCCATACTCCCCTTGGAAAAATCTTCACTTTTTTGCATTGTAAGAATATTTTCCCCAGATAAATCTAAGCTGTGTGAGAGTAGATTTCGGGTCTCTAACATCTTTGCTTAGAAGACTAATTGTCAATATCACAGATTCCTTGCCTTGGCATTCCAAACTCCCAGTGCGTTGGTCTCTATCTGCCCTTCCGATCTTATTCCCCACTACCATCCATCATGCCTTCTGTGCTCAAATTAATAGGAATGCCAGCCAATTACTTCCCAAACTGTCCCTGTCTTCTGCCTCCATTTGCTCCTTCTTCCACTTACCCTCTTTACCCTCTTTCTTGCACCTAATTTCTCCCCTCTTTCAAGTTAAAAGTCAAATGCTGCCATTTCCATAAAAATTTCTGTCATGAAGATTAAATAAAACAACATGTGCAAAACGTATAGCATAGTGACTAGCATTCAGTAAGCACTGAGCAAATAGTACATAATAAACATTTTTCTCTGTACTATTATTATTCTTGTCAACAACTTGTCTATGATGTATAAACTTTTTAGCCTTTTTAATTTTTGTATGTCCTCCACAGCCTATATCAGTTTGGATGCTCTTGGCAATAGAAAACCCAACTCAAACTTGCTTAAACAAAAAGTGGAATTTATTGAGTCACATAACTGAAAGGTCCAGGGGTTGAGCTGGCTTCTCCCTGTTTCTAAACTCAGCTCTGCTCTCCTCTACCGATTTCCATTCTCAGGCTCTTGAGAAGGTGAGGTGGCTGCACTATCTCCAGCCTCCAGGGTCAAGTCCAGGAGGAGGGAGGACCGGCTCTCAGGCGAGCTCAAGCAAACCCTGTTGGCTCTGACTGGGCCACCCTTTAAGCTCCCCTAAAACCACACCGACTGAGAGAGAGTGAGCTGGGTGGGATGGAAACCCACACAAAAATTGGAGGCATACCCAAAGTAGGGCAAATGGATGTGGGGAAGCCAGGAATTACCAAGTGTCCATGCTAGTGCCTTATATAAATTAAGTGCCCAGTAAATCTTTAGTAAATGGAATTGAATTAGTATTCTCTTTAGTGGTCAAACAATGTGCAAGATTGCTTGTCAAATAATAGCTGAAAAGGGAGAGGGACTTAATATTTGTTGAGCACCTACTGTGTACTACGTACTGAGCTAGGAGATTTATATAGGTTGTCATTTGATTTAAAACCTGTGATATTATGCCCACTTTACAGATGAAGAAGTTAAGGGTAGAGAGTTTACTCCTGACACAAGGGGGCTGCCTGGGCTTCCTCCTCTGGACTACTGCAGATTGAAGTCATTCTTGCTTTGAATCCCTGGCAATCTAATCACTTTATTTCTGCACTGTCACTGTAGACAAGAGAGGAATGTGATTTGCTGCTTTGGATTTCAAGAAATGAAACAGAAACAAGAGCTGGTTTCTTGATAACTTTGTCCCTCTGTGCTATGGTCTGTGGAATGATACAGTTTCTGATTTAATTAGTCTGTGACCCTATTTAGGCTCTTCGAGCTTTCTTTGAACATACCAAAGAAAATTTAAAAGGAGGGTGGCGGGGAAGGGAGAAAAGTCTGGATATTGGGTAATAGATGATTTGGCATGTTTGTGTTGTTTTTATAGTTGCCAGAATTTCTGCAGTGAACATGAATTCACTTTGAAATCAGGAAAAATATCAATAAACATTGAAGTTAATTCTAAGTAGCTAAAAGAATAAAATGATGGCAAAATATTTTTCAAGCAAATGCACATAAAAAGAAAAGAAGAATGGCAGTAATAATTAGACAAAATAGAATTTATCATAAAGCAATACAAAAGAGCCATTTGTGGCATTTTATGTTGACAAGTACAATGCAGAATGAAGATATTACGTGATAAAAGTCACATGATAAAAGTACAATATTAAATATAAAAACAAAAATTTGACAGAAATAAAAGGAGAACTCAATAGAAAAACAATTATTATGAGACCTAAGCACTAGATGTTGAAAATCAATGGAGGGGAAAACAAAAGTTACCAAAATTTGGAATCCTATAGTTATTAAAGTTGATTAATAGGCAAATATTGAATTTTGTTCCCTAGCAACAAAGAATAAGCCTTTCTTGAAGTATTATTTGAAACCCTGAGCAAAACAATGATATATAAGACCACAAAGAAAACTTTTGTCAAAATGCAACAAAACTAGAAAAAAATTACAAAAGTTTAAACAGAAATAAAAACTCTAAACTCTCAACCCTTGAAAATAAAACAATTATAATGATTGCATCAAAAATAAAATCACAACTATAATCACAAGCTATTTTGAAAGTAATAAAAATCAGAATGTTATATATAACAAAGAGGTATATTGAGGGCCCCACATGCTCTCATTATTAAACTAGAGATCATGAAAAAGAATAAACATATGACTAAAGCATATAACAAAAAATGAGAAGTAGAAGAATAAGATAAATACAACTAAGCAGAAATAAAAATAAATGAAGCAATTTGTTAATTAGAAAATAAAGTATAATTGATAAATCCAATCATATTAAATTTTTAAAGGGTAAAACAATAGAAATACTGTCATCAATTGAATCTAGGAAAAGAGAAAATAGAAACAAATAGTATTGGAAATTAGAAAAGGAATATGAACACACCATAGAGGTGGTTTAAATGGGATAAGATGATATTCTATGCTAATAATTTGAAAATATTGATGAAATGAATGTTTATGTGGGGGAAATTGCTAAAATTGATTAAATAGGCTATATTTAATATATATGAAAAGACTAATAACCTTGGGAAGGAATTGACAAAGTCATTATAAATCTCCTTTCACAAACTCTCCAGGTCCAGGTGGCTTACTAAAGAATTCTTCAAAATTTCCGATAACATATCATTTCTGTCTGTCTAAATTGGAACAATACTGTTAGAAAACAAATTGAAAACAGATACTAAGAATTATCAAATGTTAATAGATTTTGACTCATTTGTTCTATTTGAAAAATCTATCCCTCCAAAAGTGGAGATGTGGGCAAAGATTGCTATAAAGAGATGTTCATTACAGAATTCTTTATGATAACTACAAAGTAAAATAATCTAAATGTCCAATATTAGAGAGATGGATACCTAAATCATATTATATCATACAATGGAATTTATGCAGTTGATAAAAATCATATTTTCAAAGACTAGTTAATGACATGGTAGAATGCTCAAGAAATAATGTTAAATGAAGAAGAAAGAAATTAGGATCAGAACTATATACATACTAATCCTAAATGAAGAAAAGTATCTTTTATGACTGGAAGGGACTAGAACAAATGTTAGTATTTATTATCTGGGTGATGTAATTATGCATAATAGAACTTTCTTTTCAATACTTTCTGTTTTCTGTTTCCTTTTTTCTAAATTCTTAACAATGTGCATACATTGCTTTATCATTTGCAAATCAAAAATTTTATTGGAAGACTGTAAATATAATTAAAAATAACAAAAATAGAATGGAAATGAATTACAATGCTCTCCACCTATGCCAAATGCAGTTTTCAAATAGAAAGCAGAAAATCTGTATAACAATCCTGACTCGTTGAGCTTCCATTAGGCAAGGCAGTCAAGGATGAAGCCTACCCGATTTCGCCTTCTTCCCATATCAGTGGAAGCGACTGAGCCCACTGGGGCTGGTGTGTGTGTCTGCAATGGTGGATCTTTAGGACGGAGAAGGACCTTCCCACCTTTGAACGATGGAGCCTTTTGACAATTTAGCCACACCATGGGCTGAGTTTGGCGTTATGTATTCAGGGGTGCTGATGTGTCAATCACCAAAGCACCTACATTACATACAGCACATGGTGGCTGGCAGGCCCATGAGTATACAGAAGCCCTGGGCTCTGAAACATAAAAATTCACCTTCTGGATTCCTTTTTACTTTGAAAATGCAGTCTTCTGTGTAAGTACAGTGTGTGAGGTGAAGAGGGGAAGCAGAGAGGAATCAGAGGGCGAAATAGCACAGCCGCAAGGAAGAAAAATTAGGAGACAACAGCTGAACGAGAAGTCCAACTTCACGTGGCCGGCGGAGCTGAGCAGCAAGATGTGCCATAACCATCCATCCCTCTCCGAAGTCACATTCTTAGCTGCTCTGCAAACATTTTCCAACCTAACTTTTAAAATAATTAAACAAATGAAAGAGAAAGCAGACTCAAGTATAAAAGCTCCGAGGGCTTTGGTCTTTATTACTAATACGTTTCCACCGTCCCCCACCACCTGCCTTGATAAGTGTGGGAGGGGCCGGCGGGAAAGGAGACTTTGCCGCCTGGTGGGTGTGCTCATTAGGGAAGTCACTCGGTTTGAAGACACACCCCAGCCAATCTGATTGCGGATTTTATTGAAATAATTTTATAAACAAGTCTTCAGACAAGGTTTAGTCCTGATGAATCCCCCGAGCTCATTACTACCTCAGGAAGAAAATTGAAGAGATAAAAATAAAAGTCTAGGATTAAAACAACACTTTCACCTTTAGGCAAAACAGTCTCCCTGAGCTTTAGATTTCTCCATCTGTAAAACAAGGATAATGATATTTCCGTCTCCAGTTCCTCAGAAGAGCTAATGCTAAGTTCTGGAGAGCGTTCCTGGCAGTTGGGAAAGAAGGTAACTCATAAACCTGATTATTTTTAATAGCATGAAGAACCTAACCGTGATAAACAGATGTCTGATCTCTCTTAAGACAGGGTAAAAACAATGCAAAGGAGAGGCATACACATGGTGTAATAAATCAGCCAAATATCTTGGAAATTCACCTGGCTTGAATTAGAAAGCTGTTTTCCTTCCAATATTTTCTTTGCTATTAAGGGGTTTTTAGTCCAATGACATTCACCCTAAAACAATTAAATATATTTGTTGCAATTGCTACTACAGAATCAGAGTGACCTTAGAGAGATGTTTGCACAGGAAAGCGCTCTGCAGCCGACAGATATTCCCAGGTGGTGGGAAGAATTTCAAAGCAGCCTGGTCTTCCATCCCACACCCAGTTGTCTGAAGTCAAAAGGCAGAACACTTTAAAATTCCTATTGACCATGAGGTGCTCAGGCTCAACAGGGAAGGATGTGCCTGAATTTTAAGATAATTCCACAGAGCCAAACTCAAGAGTCTGCACAGAAGCATCACATTTAAAAAGTGTGAAAGAGCTGGATGGTGCTCAAGAATGATCGACATATCCCTTTCTGAAGTAAGTGACAGCATCTTCTGGTTCTACCCGCTTTCTTATTTTTGCATCAAACATAAATAGTAAGTGAAGAAATGTAATTCAATAGCAGAGCTTCAGGTTCCTGAGATGAGATGAAAGGGATCCTTAGCACCGAGGCACAAAGACTTGGGGGGAAAAAAAGGCCGAGACTAAAGGAATGGTAAAAAGCAAACTTCAGTCAGAAAATCTCGTGCATCTGAGTGGCTGATTTGAGCTTCACAGAGTCGCCCTGAGCATACGTTACGCTGGGTAACGCTGGTACACTGCTCCGTGTACTATCAGATATTTCATATAAATAATTAAAAAGTCACTGGCTGCCGTGGCCAGGTTCAGATGGATTGAAGGGAATCTTGGGTCACCTGTTTTCAGGCTGGACACTTAATGAAAGGGTGGCCAATGCACTGAGAGATGACAATGCTCACAGGAAGGACTTAAATATTCGTCAACAGGCTCTAGTTCCACCCCATCCTCCACCAGGCCCACCTTTCTGGCTCGAGGTCTTTCATGTGCTCTTTTGATTCTCCTTTTTTGATTCACAGCTGCTGTATGCACATGTTAAGTGGCTCAAACTTGCCTTTTAAAAAGAGGAGTGCCTTGCCTTGTCCTATACTCTGGCCTCTCCTTGGACACAAGCAGACGGGGAGTGTTTAAGATAACAGCATCGCAGAGTGCAAACGGCCCCCAAAGTGGAGCCAGAGCAACCTATGAGATCATTTGGAAAAGCTTGTGAATTCACTGCCATTTGCCTACTTGGCTTCGGATGAAAAGCAAATCTTAAAGCTGCTCAAAATGTGTCTGATTCATCTGTAACTGAGAATGAGACCAATCAGGGATAAGAAGTGAGTAAAATCCTTGTGATCACAGAGCCAAGAGAGCCTATTTTAAAGCACTTAATGTATTTTTTTTCTTAAAGATATATACACCAACTGTAATTAAGCTCTCCCTTTCCTTATGATCTTGGCAAGATGTTAAAAAAGAGATAGAGGGAGGGAGTCGACTTGCCAAGTGGATTTTTCTGAGCGTTCTCAGCCCTAATTAAAAGTCCTTTGTGCAAGGCCAACCAGCAATCAGATACCTAATTAGAGTCGAGCAAACTGCCTTGGTGAACTGTGGGTTTCTCTGAACCCAGGAATCTGGGGAGAAAGTCTGTCTGTCTCATTGGTGCCGTTTTTTGAAGCACATACACACCCAAGTCCTGAAAGGCATGTATCTCGAGGGCGATGTCACAGTCCTGACACTGTTGGGCTGATTCCTTTTGTGCCTTGAGACGGCTCAACAGCATCTACATTGTGCCATTACCTCTGTTTCGTTCGTCAGTTACAGTATTATGATGAAATAGTGTCTTTTTAAAAACCTGTCTTCAGGATCTAGGATTATGTGACTTGAGATTTAAGTATTTTAAATGCCAATATTTCATGGTTTATGTCCAGATAAAGAAAACCATTCTGCCATTAACTGGATTTTCCCTGGAGCCTTGGGAGTCATAATAATGAGTATGCACACGGTGCTTACTACATGCCAGACATACCTCTAAGGACCCCATAAACACTGACTCAGCCCCCATGAGCAGGTTCTATTGTTACCCCTGTTTCACAGGGGGGAAACTGAGGCACAGAGAAGTTGAGTATTTGGCTCGAAGTCACATCAGTAAGTGATGGAGCCAAGGCTGGTCTGCAGTCAGTTCAGTTCCAGAGTCCAAGCTCTCACCCACCACCCCAGAGCCACACCACTGCCTTCTAGCCGGGTTTGCAGAGAGGAGGACCTCTGACGTCCTGGCCTCGTGCCACTGATCAGAGCATCCTCGCAGCAGTACAGCTGGGAGCACATCTCCATCTCCTGTGTGCCCTTGGGTTCCTTCTGATCACTAGGCAGGGTTTCCAAGATCCACATTTCAAATTGAGACCTCCTGAAATACAGCCCTTCAATAAAGAGATTAGACTAGGATGTAAAAATAAAGAACGTTGCTGTTCTTCATTCCCAGAGTTGTGGTAGAAGCAACAACAATGGCATTCTTGTCTCATCCGGTTAGAGACAAAGAACCCCAAAGCTGCAGCACCCGAGGGAGATGCCACAAGAAATGTTGCCCGCCCTTGGCTTAGCTCATCTCATACATAACTCTCCATTTCTTGATTTTTCCAAAAATGTATACATCCTGAGACAGGGGGGAGGAAGTACTCATAATGACACGATTTTCTTTTCTTCATGCTTTCATTTGGATCAGATTCATGAATGTAAATAGGGAAAGGCTCTTTATGGGTTTTCTTTAAATTACTATTTAATAGTCTTAATAGGAGTTATGTTTTATCTATATATTTTTGCTTTCAATTAAAAATACTGAATATAAATATGGTAGTGTCAAACCCTTTAAATGTTATGATATACAGCAAAGTTACCCACACTGCAAAAGAAATACTTTTGTGTATTCAGGGAGTTGGCAGTTTACAAGGTGTCATTTTGGGAAGGCCCAACATGACAAGAGGATGGCAGGGCTGGAACAAGGGAGAGGGAGGAAGTCGAAGATACCAACAGACATGGGGAAATAGAAAAAGAAACGAGACTAGAGAGAGAATAAAAGGAAGAGAGAGAGGCCCCCAAAAAGGCTTTCCTTTCTAGAGCCACAGGAAAATTCTATGGTTCTTATAAGAAAGAAAGAAAAAAGGGCTGAGGGTCACTGCTGATGCCTATAATCCCAGCATTTTCAGAGGCTGAGACGGGAGGATCACTTGAGGCCAGGAGTTTGAGACCAGCCTGAGCAATGTATCGAGACTCTATATCTACAGAAATTTAAAAATTAGCCCGGCATGGTGGTGTGCACCTGTAATCCTAGCTACTCGGGAGGTTGAGGCAGGAGTATTGCTTGAGCCCAGGAGTTTGAGGCTACAGTGCGCTATGATTGTGCCACAGTACTCCAGCCTGGGTGACAGAGCAAGACCCTGTCTCTTAAAAGAAAAGAAAATTATCCTGGGGGATGCTGAAATCCTGGTGCTGGAATCCTGTGACCAGCTTCTCTAGGGGATGCTCTTGCATTGCCACCACAGAAAAGGGAGGAAGCCCACAGAGCTGCTGGTTGTTTTGTACTTCTCACTTTCACATTGTGTTGTAATTCCTTATTTACACACCTCCATCCCTCACTTGTCTATCAGTCAGAGAGTAAGGGTCAGGCTTTATTCATATTTACATCTTCAGTGCTGGGTATAGTTGGTCCTCAATATCATTTGCAGATTAATGGGCATTTATGGTTTCAACTGCTCTGCCCTGTAACAATACCTTTTAGGCAGCAATTAAGGTTCACTGAATGAATCAAGCCCCCCATTCAACAGCAAGTCATGTGTTCAAATTTTTAAGTTCTGAAAAATCAAAGCACACAGGGTAAGAAGTCCAAGATCTGAATAACAGATCCTGTAAGACATCCCAGAGGAAAGAATTCAGAGGATAATAAAATGTTTAAGAATGATTAACAAATTTACTTCTGGAATGTTAAGAAATAAGAGAATGCCAGCACTTCACGATGTATCCATCTGTGGTCATGGTTCCAAGCTAAAATTTCTCTAGTCTCTAAAAGTCACTGAGACTTCTCAGGGTTTCAACATTCTCTGAAAGCAAGCTGGAGCAACTCGCCTGAAAGTCACAACCATACTGAAAACAGGTAAACAGTTTCCATTCATGTGAGTGTTGATATGTGTAATTTATCTTCCCCTCAGGCGAGACATACAGATATATATATATTCAGATGATCTAAGTTACAGAAAAATGTAGTTACCTGATTAAATTAAGAAGTAGTGTACACAGCCAGAGACTGATGAGATTTTAAGATTAGTTTGTGCTGGTGTTTATTCTCCTTTTCCTGTTAAAACATTCTTCAAAGCTATAATCAGACACTAATCCAATCAGAAATACACCATGTTACTTTTCTCTTCCATCTCAGCTAGTCTTAAGTGCCAATGATATGTCAGGTACTTTGCTGGTTTTTACATTCCTTTATTCACTGACAACTTGAGTTGGCTTTTACTAGTTAGTACATAAGATGATTTAGTCTTGCGTATGTTCACAAAACTTGGTTTTGTAACTGCCAAATATCTTTTGAAGTAGTATTGTCACACTGCTCCTTTTTTGGGAGGAATATTGAGGTGTGGAGTAGGTCAGTGCCAGGATGGGTGTGTGTGTTTTCCAACCACAACCTGCAATCCAGTGCAGTAGGAATAAAAGGAGGGTGACTCATGTTCAATGGCTGAATGTCCGCTGTGGACCTGGAATATTAACTTTGCAAAACAAGGTATAAGTGGAATTCTTCCAAAAAATATCTTTTGAGAATATAGAGTTGAATCTGCCATTGGGGCAAAGAGCCTGGACAGACAAGGTTGTATAATGAAGTCTCTAGAGTCCTTTGGGCTTTTTTCATCTGCATTTATTCGTGCTGGTAAAGAGCTGTAATCAAATGTCACGGCTTTGCTACAGATAGCCAAGATTTATTGAGGACTTGCTGTGGCCACGCACTGATCAGTACTAAGTGCTTGGTGTGTATTATCTTCTTCACTCTTTGACAATAATCTTATGGGCAAGGTTCTAGTATTATCCTCTTTTTACTGATAAGGAAACTAAGCCTTATAAATATTGAGGAATTTGCCTAAGGTCAAACAGCAAATAAGTACCCTTATTCACTCTGCAATATAGCTTCTTTTTTTAATTGTATATATTTAAGATATACAACGTGGTGTTTTGGTATACATATACATGGTGAAAAGAGTACTACAATCAAATAAGTTATCATATAGTTTCACATAGTTACCTTTTTTTGCAGTAAGAACATCTAAAATCTACTTTGTAAGCAAATTTCCCACTATAATAATATATAATATAATATTATTAACTATAGTCCTCATGCTGTACGTTAGATCTTTAGACTTATCCTATATAAATACAACTTTGTACCCTTTGACCTACATTGCCCTGTTTCCTCCCCCACTCCACTGTGCCCCTGGTAACCACCACTGTACTCTGTTTCTATGATTCACCATTTTTGCAGATTCCACATGTAAGCGAGTTCGTGTGGTATTTCTCTTTCTATGTCTGGCTTATTTCTCTGAGCATAATGTCCTCCAGATTCATCCATGTTGTCATAAATGACAGGATCTCCTTCTTTTTAAGGCTGAATAATATTTCATAGTGTGTGTGTGTGTATACTGCAATTTCTTTATCCATTTATCCGTTGATGGACAGTTAGTTTGTTTTCATACCTTAGCTGTTGTGAATAATGCTGCAATGGACAGGAGAGTACAGATGTCTCTATGGAGTGCTGATTTCACTTCCTTTGGGAATATACCTGGAAGAGCTAAGTCATATGACGGTTCTGTTTTCCATAATGACTGTCCCAAATCACATTCCCACCAACAGTGCACAAGAGCTCCCTTTTCTCTACATCTTTGCCAACTCTTGTTATCTGTTTTGATAATAGCCATCGTAACACGGTTTGCATTTCCCAGATGAATGATGTTGAGCACCTTTTCATATACATGTTGGCCATTTTTATGTCTTCTTTGGAAAAATATCCCTTCAGGCCCTTTGCCCATTTAAAAAAGTTTTTTTATTGAGGTAAAATATACATTCATAATTTATCATCTTTACCATTTTTAAGAGTACAGTTTAATGGTAATGAGATACATTTCTTTTCTTTTCCCCCCTTTTGTCCCCCCTTCTCCCTCTCCTTCTCTGCCTCTGGTAACCACCAATCTACCCTCTGTCTTCATAAGATCCACTTTTTTAGCTGCCACATATGAGTGAGCACATGTGATATTTGTCTTTCTGTGCCTGGCTTATTTCACTTAGCAAAATGGCCTCCAGTTCCATTCATGTTGCTGCAAATGGCAGGATTTCATTCTTTTTTATGGCTGAATAATACTCCATATTATTGTGTATATATACTACATTTTCTTTACCCATTCATCTACCAATGGGCACTTGGATTCTTTGCCCATTTTTAAATTGGGTTATTTGGTTTCTTGCTATTGAGTTGTGTGAGTTCCTTATATATTTTGAATATTAACCCCTTATCAGATAAATGGTTTGCAAATATTTTCTCCTAATCTGTAGATTGCCTTTTTTTGTTAATTGTTTTCTTTGCTGTGCAGAAACTTTTTAATTTGATGTAGTTCCACTTGTTCATATTTGCTTTTGTTGCCTGAGTTCTTGGTATGATATAAAAAAAAAATCATTGCCAAGGCCAGTGTCAAGGAAATTTTCCCCTATGCTTTCTTCTAGGAGTTTTACAGTTTCAGATCTTATGTTTAGGCCTTTAATCCATTTTGAGCTTATTTTTGTGTATGGTATAAGATAAGGGTCCAGTTTCCTTCTTTTGTATGTGGATATCCAGTTTTCCCAACATCATTTATTGGAGAATATATCCTTTCTCCATTGTGTCTTCTTGGTGGGCTTGTTGAGAATTAATTGACTATATATGGTTAGGTTTCTGTTCCATTGGAGTGTCTGTCTTTATGCCAGTGCCATACTGTTTTGATTATTATAGCTTTTTAATATAATTTTAATCAGGAAGTGTGATGCCTCCAACTCTTTTTTTCCTTCTCAAGATTGCCTTGGATATTAGAGTCTTTTGTGGTTCTGTTGAGATAGAGCATCTGAAGAAGGGATTTGTACAACATGTATATAACACTTTATGGCTTATTAACTTTCTTTCACTGGTATTGTTTAATTATCTTGTGGAGATTGATGGTGTTATCCTTATCTTGTGGATGGAGAAACAGAAGCTCAGAGAAGTTTTGTGGTCTTCTTTGCTGTCCCTAGGCAGGGAGGAGTCTAATGGTGAGTTCATCACAGCATTCTCTGTGGTAGGCAGCCAAGCCTCTGGTCCAGGGCAAGTTGCCTTGGCAGGATGGAGAACAAAGAGCACTGAGCCAAGAGTCCTTGGCCTTACCACCTTGCATATAACCTACAGTTGTAATATGTCTGGTTCTCGGGGCCATTTTGAGAATGAATTGGGTTTTGTGAGAGTTGTGTATTGCTGTACAAAGGTGAGTTATGAATAATACTATTAAACAGCCATGCTTCAGCTTATGAAAGCCTTCTACTTAGGGTATAAACTTAAGATGTGTATTGCTCCTCCCTGTATTTGGTAAAGCTAAGGGTTAGGGCAGCACAGTTGAAATGAATTTAAAGGACATTTCTTCCATTTCTCTAATTTCTCTTTGCATAATATTAGCACCCACTGATGGAAGAAAAAAAATTAGGTAAGTGATTGAAAGCAGAAGAAAGAGAAAAGAACTCAAGAAGAGCTAGTCAGACAGAAATAAAACTGTCCTTATAAAAAAATATTACAGATATTCAAAATGCTTCTATCTACCAGCCTTGAAGAATAAAATATTTCCCAGGTAAAGAACAAAGAAAATCTTGTGCTTATAGTATGTCAATAGGGAAAATATCTTTAAGACATACTTAAAAAAAACCTCCTGCAAAAATAAGCCCAGAGATTTATTTACTTTAGTCTTTATTGATGGAAACACCCCTTTGGCGGTAGTTTTACGATATTCTTCCTGAAGACATTCGGGATGTCTGGTGATGCAAGTTGAGCTCCTGTTGGAGCCCATCTGGTGACCTGGGTGGGTGCTGCTGCGTGGTCATCCTTCCTGGGGACACCATTCTCTTCTTTCCTTTTGTTGTCCCTGGATTCTTTAGCATAGGATTACAGTTTGTGGAAAAAAACCTTTTCCGGCTCACATTTACTGCTGTCCTTACAGTAGTAAGGCCACAACACGTTGAGCTCAAGGTATGAGAAAGCTTAATAAAACTCAACGTTTTAGTTCTTGACGACCAGGCAGTACACACACTGCTGAGTAAGTGAGATTCTTCCTCTCAGGATTCCTAGTGAATCTTTAACCCTACCCTTTAAGAAAGTATTGAAGGAGATCCAGAGAGTGGAGCAAAACAAAATACACAGCGAATGACTCTGTGCTGTAAGCAGCAGGCATGTACTGGTCAAGGAATTAGATTACTCAAGGTGGTGACTCATACAGCAACTATGAAGTGTTTGCGGTTGAAGAGAAACCTTTGCCAGAGAATGACTAAAATCTATTGGCAGCATCTTTAAAGGAATCATGACTGGGCCTAAACCAGCGAATACGCAAGTGAGCTTTTTTTCTTCGTCTTTTACTAATTCAAGACTGAGAGTAAGAAAACACCATCCCCGTTGACGCCCACGATTACAGCATGGTCTCCGGGGCATTCCCAGCAACCACTCTCAATGGGGCCAAGTCCAGACGCTATCTCTGTGTTTGGGCGTGGTCATGTAACTCGTGTGTGTGTGTGTGTGTGTGTGCATGCACACGTGTGTGTTTGTAGTTGGAAGGATAAACAAATGAGGCTTATGTAAATTGTTAGAGGCTTTTGTTCTTGATAATTTAAAGAAAAGCCTAGAAGAGAAAGTTTCCAAATTTGGTTATTGTGTTAGTTTCCTAGGGCTGCTGTAACAAAGTACCACAGACTTAGCGGCTTAAACAACAGAAATGTGTTGCCTCCGTTCTGGAGGCTGGAAGTCTGAGATAGGGTGGCAGCAGGGTTGGCTCCTTCTGAGGTCTGTGAAAAAGAATCTGTTCCATGCCACTCTCTCAGCTTCTGATGGTTTGCTGGCAATTTTTGGCATTCTCTGGATTGTAGAAGCATCACCCTGATGTTTGCCTTCACCGTCACATGGCAACCTCCCTGTGTGTATCTGTCTCCAGATTTCCTCCTTTGACAAGGACAGCAGCCATATTGGATTAGCCCCCCCTTCAGTATGACCTCATCTTAACTAATTACAGCTGTAATGTTCCTATTTCCAAATAAGGTCACATTCTGAGGTACCAGTGGTCAGGACTCCAACATATGAATTTGGGGGAAGGAGACAGAATTCAATCTCTAACAGTTGCCTATAGATCAGCCAGAGATAATTTATCATAAAACTAATGGATCTATTTGAAATTCTGTGGTAGTCAATATTAGTCTCTTTATTAAGTCCAGAGAAAAAGTTCAGAATTCTCAAAAAGTTTGAGAATTTATTTAACATTATAAGAAGTAACTGTTTAAAAACAAGAAAGACTCTGTAATCCAAAATAGAGTAATTCAATCAAATATGTTTTGGGGATCATCAGGGTATAATACCATGTAAATACATTTGCACAAATGAAAATACCACACAAGCATGTCCCCATTAACAAAAATACGAAATTTTAACAAAATTATTGGAATATTTGATATCTAAAATGCTAAGACTCAGTTTAGGTTTTGAGGTTGCCCAAAGAGCATTTTTTTTACAGCAATCCTTGTAAAGGGAGTGTGCGGGTATGTGGGGACACTCGTGTACACCTGCACCCCGATGAGTGCAGTGTGTAGCTCTATGTCGGTGCTATTTCCAGTACTTAGAAGTCTGTCATGTAAATCAGGATAAACATAGGCAATCAAGGGACACTTGGGTCACCGTAGTCAAGGAGCAAGATGAACAGAAAGGGAGGTCCTACAATAAATGAAGTTCTGTGTGAGTTCTTGGTTCTAGGGAGAGGATTGAAGCTCTCTATGTCTGACTGCAAGCACAAAAGAAGAGCATATTGGCTTTGAAAGTATCTGACCAGCCAATGTAATAAGCCATCCCTTCAATAGAGACTCTTATCTCTCCATCCATGAGCTCTGCATATCCACGTGTGAAGTCACTGCCTGTCTCCTGGTTGGATTAGAGGTTTAGTAAGATAGAGTCAGCATTCTTGGGACACCCAGTGGGTGAGATCTCTGGGCAAGTAAGTTCAAGTGCTACAGGTGAGGCTCTGATCTTTCTTTGTGGGAGCTTCTTTTTCTAGGGCCTGGGTCCTAACAGTCTACCATAGATATAGACAACTATTGTGCTAATGTTCCTTACATGGAGAGGAATTTTGAACAAATTTATTTATTAGGATAGTAGTTACCCTTTTATTGTTAGTTATAATCCTTTGTCACTTTAAAGTCTTTTTTAGCTCATTATAGCTTGAAATGTAGCAAATTCATGCAAGCACAGGCGTATATGATTTTTTCCAAGAGGGCTGGAGACTTAGAATCATAAAATTTTATAGCAGAAAGTGACCTTGGAAATCATCTAGTTCAATTCCTCATTTTACAGAGAGAGAAATTAAGTTCTATAGAGGTTAAGTGACTTGTCAAAGGTTAGTGACCAAGAAGTGGCAGAACCAGGGCTTAAGCCCATTTCCTGATCCTATGTCTCCACTGAAATCACCATTAATGGTAATCCCAAAGCTGGGTTGTAAATGAACAAAGGACTATCCTACAACAGGCACTTCAAATAGAATCTGTGCAATGAATTGGCTATTTTTTATTCTTTCTCTGTGGGCATTAGTCTCTGGTATATATAGTCAAAGCAGATGCTAATGACCTCTTTTTAATTCTTAGGCAATTCTAAATTTTCAAAGAATTAAAAGGGCTGCCTAAAGAACATAAAAGAAGCAAATGTGGGTTATTTGTAAAAAGGAAAAAAAGGTACATCTTCAGATCCACCTCACTTTTTCTTTTCTCCAGACAGTAGTTGCAACAGACATTATCAGTATTAATGTGATATGAACAATTCCTAATATCAATAAGCCACCTATACCATACTTCATTAAGATTTAATTTCTTAATAAAAGAATGATGTCCATCACCCACCCATATATGGTTGTTCATTCTCATTGATTAACTCTGAGATCCCTAAAACTTATATCCCAAGTATTTTATGTCATCTAAGAAGAAACCGTATTTCCTACTGCAGAGATTTAGTGCTGCTTCTACCAGAAGTCAGTGAAGTGTTCCATTGGCAAGCAATGTAGGGCTGGGGTCTAAAAGAAATTAATTTGAGTGTATTTGGCCAATTTTAATAGCTTGACCTCTGAATGTTTGAGCAGCGAGGCCAGGGAGCAGTGGCAGGCCATACTCAGCTGAATTGAAACGAAGTCCTGGCCTCGCTCAGGGAAACCTTCCCTCACCTGCTTCTCATTTCCTCTAGTTATTTGTGGTAATGAAAATTGGAACTGTGGCTATATATTTTGGGGTCTAGAGAGTCTATACATCTTTCTTTTGTAGAATATGCTTGTGATTAAATGTATGTCTTTGTCTACAAAAAGACAAGGCCAAAGTGTTTCTGGAAGAACAAGGAAAAAATCTTAAAGCGTATTTCCTTAAAAATAGAATTTTTGGTGTTGGGGGGAGATTTTCTTCCATGATTCCAGCTGGAAGGCTGTGCCATGCTGCAACCTTCCTACCTGTTCACAGACATTTTCATCTACTATTCTCTCTACCTTTCTACATGCTGGCTTTGCCCTCCATTAGGGACCGGAATGGCAAAGTGGAATAATACTCTCGGCTTGTTTCAGAAAAGCTAAGAGATTTCTCGGGAAAGTCGAAAGCATTTGGGTGGGAAAGCAGCCCTTCCTGAATCCATTTCTTGCTTGGGCTTTTTATTCTCCAATCATCTCCCAGACAGTCCTGATGTCTGTATCAAAAGAATGGCACGTGTGGCTCAAAAATGCCAATTGGAGCCTTCCCCCAGGAGCTCTTAGCATAATTTGTGATGAGTTCAGTCCTGGAATTTGGCCCAGCCTCTCATCAATCCTTAGGTGTTCCTGTTATTTTCATATTGCTGGGGGCAACCTGCCCATCTTATCGCTGCCTTCAATTGACATTCTAAAGTACAGCTGTATTGATTGTGACTTTGCTCTCTCCTCTCCGGTAGCTGCTTGGAATATCATTGATGAGTAGTAATAACATGATGTATATTCATGTGCACATATGCATGAACTACTATGTTCAGTATTTGCATTTGCCTACACGTCTGCTGTGCAAGGGTATGCCATGAGAGAGAATCAGTCTCTTCCCCCTCCCCGCCATATGATGTCTATATATTTATGAGTAGGAGAGAGAGGAGCACTTGGATATATGAATCTGCTTGCAATTTCCTAATGGAATCTGGCAGAAAAGCTTTGCAATAGGACAAGTTCCAGTAAAAAATGTGTTCATGAAAGCACTTTCCCCTTGTGCCTGTCACCTATTTGCCCTTCCAGAGCATTGAAAAGATTAATCATGAAATGAACCACATTTTCTTTTAGGTCAGCAAAGAATAATGCTCGGTTGAAGAAGTGGATAGTATTATAATTGTGTTCCTTTTTTAACAGGGCATATCCATGGAGGAAGAGTCCAGGTGAACAAGCTCCTGAAGGGGAAAGATATCTTATTATCAATGGCTAAGTCTTTTCCAGCCACTGGGCTTCGGTACTGCTGTTTGGGAGGTTAGCGCTAGTAATGCTGTTTAAGGAGAAAACATGGGATTAGAGACGAATGGGCTTGAAAAGTAGTAGGCTCTTGCCTCTTGAGAGTGCTGCTGTGTTGGGAGGGTATCCTGAGACTAGAGGCCCTCACGATTCAGAAATGGCTTTTCTGCCTCATTAACGTTACTCTCTTTTTGTTAACCCAGTCTCTGCCTGAATGGGCGAGGGGTGTAAATTTAAATCATGGGTCTTTAAAAATACCTTCTGCCTCACATCCATACTCCATACATTTTGTCTGCCCTCCATCATGGCCTCAGCATGGCAAGAGCTGTTGGGATGAATGGGATTATGGAAAGGGGATTTATGGCGGTTGGAGATGCCAACCTAACAGAAGCCACAAAACTTGGAAATGTCTCATTTTCTGCATGTAGACCTTTTAAATGAAACTTTATCTACCTGAGGGCCATGTCCTCAAGTGAATGAAAAAGAAGTTGCTTATTTGGGGAAGCCTTTGCCCAATTCACCTGGGATAAGAAGGCCCTTATATCACATGTCTCGTTCCCCAGACACTGCAGGGAATGGAATACTGCAAGGTAGCTACATAGCCCTGGGCACAGAAGATTTCTCAAGAGACACCTGATCTCTCACACTCTTCAAAATGACAAATGTTTTGTCATTTATTATTTTCCTTCAAATGAAATCTTCAATTAGGGCTGGGCAATTGCTAATAGATATAAAGATAAATGAGAATTATATTTGTTTAGAATTCACCTAAAGGGCAGAGCCAAAATATGAATTCTTTTGCTATGGACGCTTTCAAAGGATTCTAACAACCTCCAGCATTTTCCTCATGTGCAAGTCTTGCCATGGGCAACATGTATGAAATTTGAGGGTTAAACATCTGTTATGGCAGCATTCCAGACATCATAGGGAATGATTCTAGGAGCTCCAGCAATGGCTACTAAGCTTAGCAGATGGCAGGATGACTGTGGGAACAGACTGGTGATCCTAAAGCTGATTCATATAAAACAGGCTCAGGAGGAAAAAAAGATGTAACCACAGACCCTGCAGCCATCAGCAGTTTCCCCATAGACTACCCTTTGAAAGGCTCCCCAGTATGATACCATCCACTACTGTCTTTTGAGGGACAGTGGTCTCAGTGGCTTCTTTGCTGGGACCTGTGCAAGTGTCTGAAGATGTGAATCAAAGGAAAGAGAAAATTATGGCAGCTAATTTTTACTAATAGTGTTGTTCAGATCCTCTACATCTTTATAGACATTTTTGTTTAGTTTTTCTATCAATTGCCATGGGATGCAGGTAAAATCTCTGACTGTAGAATTGTCCAGGTTGTCAATTTTCACTTTGTGTATTTTGAAGCTCTGTTATTAGGTGCATATACATGTAGGATTGTTGTGGTGTTTGTGGATTATGAGAAGTCCCTCTTTTCTTCTAATAAAACTTTTTGTAATAAAAGCTACTTTATCTGATATTATTGTAGCCACTCCAGCCTTCTTATATTTACTGTTTGCGTGGCATATCTTTCCCCATCCGATTCATTTCAACTGATCTGAATCTTTATATTTTAAGTGTATCTCTCATAGGCAATATATAATTTTGAGTTTTGTTCTGTTTCCATTCTGAAATTTTTTACCTTTTAATTGAAAGTGTTTAATCTACTTACATTAATGTAATTATTGATATAGTTGGATCTAGGTCTACCATTTTCTTGTTCACTTTCTATTTGTCCCAACTGATAAGTGCTGTTAAGAAAATTTACCTGAAGTTGGAAATAAGGACAATGGCTGTGTGCTAGCTCAAAGTCATCCTACAGCATTGTCTAACAAGCCCACCTAAAACTTAGCTGAAGGCCGAGTAAGATAACTTTGTTTGACTTATATTTTAAAAATTTTATTTTATTTTAATTGACAATAATAATTGTACATATACACGTAGTATATAGTGATGTTTTGATACATATAATGTATAGGTGATCAGATTGTTACAGCAAACAGGACTGGGAAACAAACCGAGAGCCACATGAAAGTACTGCAAAATAGGCTTTTATTACACTGGTGGGCGCAGAGGGGTCTCACCTCCAAATTCTGAGCAAAAATGGGGTCAAAGCGTGATGGGTTTTATATGTTTTGTTAGGAGGAAGCTGGTGGTTACAGAAGCAAATGGTTACAAAGTCTGCACAAGGTTGAGGTCTAGTCAAATGTTACTCTATAGTTGCTTAGTCATGCTATTTTGCAGTTATGCTACTATTAGGGAGTAGAAAAATTCTCCCTTACAAGATCAGGGTAATTAGCATATCCACCATTTCAAACCATTTACTATTAAGGAAACTAAGGCACAGAAAGGTTAGTTAACTTGCTCAAGGTCACTCAGTAGTAAGGATTAGAGTTTGAATTCAGAGGCCAAAGCCAATACATTTGATCACTTTACCATACTGCCTCCCACTGGTAATTGCTTTATTATTGAGGTTATGGATAATTACCACAGGAAGTTGGGAGGGCTATTGCTGCCGTTGCTAACTGTGGTCCTGCAGATGGCATTTTCCGTTTAAGGGAAGGGCAGCTGTGTGGTACCTCAACCTCAACCTGCACGTGAATTAAGCTCAGGGGTCCCAGGTCAGTGAGGCTCAGCCCAAATGCACTGGGAGCTGAACTCAGACACGAGTGTGTGTTCAGTCTGTTGATCAGGAACCCCTCATGTGTACCACTGCTTAACACATGGCTAGGTCCATGTAAAAGAAATGCTGTTTTCAGGAAATAATTGCTGAGCATTCTGGTGATTGCATTTGTTCTTCAATTTTGACAGGGGAGTGGGGCTGAGCTGGGGGTGAGGAGAAATGTGACCATCCAGGGAAACACACTGATGTAGCAACTGTTAGTGATGTTTTAGCGCTTCCTCATGAAGTGTGACCTCCTGCCACACAGACAGGCTCACTCTTCAGATTTTTCTTGCTCATTCACCACAGCTGTTTGTTGTTTTCTTAAATGTTAAGCTTTTTATAGCTCTTCAGTTACTTATAAAAAGTATCAGTTATGCAGGCCATGCGAGAATTGGTGCAGTGCTGGTCTAATGAGCAGCGAGAACACTGCAGGCATATTTTTGTTGTTTCTATTTTCTCACTGCACCCCCTTTCCCCACTCTCACAAGTTTCCCCTTTGGACTCAAATGACTCCTGACTTTTGGAATTCACTAAAAAGATAAACCACCAATTGGTCCTTGCTGTTTGAGAATAATTCACTGCTGACTTGCCCCTGGTTGTTAGGGCCTTTCCATAGTTGTGTGAGGGGCAGAGGAACCGGCGACATCATCTCACAAGCTATAGCTGCTCCTAGGGGTTCAGGAAAGACTCAAACTGTACAGATGCACCTGTGACCGCTGCAGAAAAGAAGTCGCCTCTTTGCCACAGAGCGGAAAAGTGCCCAGGACGTGGAGTGCCTTTGCTGAATAGGTAGGAACTTTCTCTCCAGTTTTCATCCTCTGTGCAAAGCAGTTAGGACCAGGTACAGAAGGGATCCTGATAGAATCAGAAGGAAGATGCCAGAAACCAGTCAAGAACACAGACAGAATGTGTCGATTTGGAGGAATCGGACAATGTTCCCTGAGCTTGGGGGCCTTCCCAGTGGCGTCTGTGGGTTGCACACACATTCTGCAGCTACTCCTCATAGAAAGACAAAACTGTCAGGGAAAATGTTATGCTCTTAGGACAAGAGGATGTCATGGAACACAACATGGAGAGAATTCTGTTAGCAGAGCTGAGGCTGAGAAAATCTGTATGTATGTTCTAGCATGAAGATTTCCCCCTATGTGAGCCCCAGACCTTGGGGGCACTTGGAATAATTGCAAGGGTCCAGGCACTTTTAGTTGATTTAATGAATAACTATGTGACATGTATGTGTATGATTTTTCCTAAGAATATAGATACTGAAAATAATTATTAAAATATTAATTTAAATGCAATATCAAATTGCTAGTGCTTTTAAAAAACATCTCGATTTTTAAATTTTTATTTATTATTTTTTATCTTAATATAGCTACAGGGTAGGAGCTGCTATTCCAGCAAGTGATCAGCCTCACATCCAGAATGTCATAAAGAAACTCCATAGGAGCCACCAGCCAATTATTTGCATTGAAGAGGGTCAAATTATGGATTTGTTTCCAGGAAACTTTATCCTCAGCCGTGTTTTCTTGGCACTTGCTCCTTTTAGAAAGGAGGATGATTTACCTAGCATATTACCTGGGATGATTTTATAGAAACAGGTCCTTGATATACATGTTTTGAGGTGGAAAATAGCCCTCATTCCAGTCAGTGGAAACCTGGATTGATCCCAAGTGTTAGACTTGTAAAAGGCCTATTTACAGAGTGATTTACATATTTTTTTTAGCTCAGAAGCTTTTATGTGTACCTAGTGCAATCCTGTGATTTTAAGTGTCTATATAATAGTAAAAATGACTCATATTTATTGAGCATTTATTACATGCCAGACACCATTCTAAACACTTAACAAGTGTTATCTCAACAAGCCTCTGTGGTTGCTATTATTATTTTCATTTTATACCCAAAGATTTTGATTTGAGACTCAGAAAGCTCAATAACTTACCCTGGCTTATGGGTTTATATATGGCAGAGCCAGGATTTGAGTCCAGATTGTCTGACTTTTTTTTTTCTTTTAGAGATGGGGTCTTGCTCTGTTGCCCAGGCTGGAGAGCAGTGGCATAAGCATAGCTCACTCCTGGCCTTAAGGGATCCTCCTGCCTCAGCCTCCCAAGTAGCTGGGACTACAAGTGCACATCACCCTGCCCATCTAAGTTTTAAATATTTTGTAGAAATGGGGATTTTTTTATGTTCAAGATCAGGTTAGTCTCAAACTCCTGACCTCAAGACATCCTCCCACCTCAGCCTCCCAAAGTGCTGGGATTACAGGAGTGAGCCACCGTGCATGGCCCTGTCTGACTTTTGAGCCAGCACTTTTAACTACCATACTATTAAATATATCCCCTTTATGTTGAATGTATGACTCAAAGCTAGGATCTTTTTTCTATTATGAATTAACATTTTAAGGGATTGTCTTTCCCATCATTTAATTTAAGATTTAGAAGTATTTTCTCATTTGAAAATTATTCTATTATGCTAAAGATCTCTATATATAGACCAGCGGTCCCCAACCTATTTGGCACCAGGGACTGATTTCATGGAAGACAATTTTTCTAGGATGCGGGGTGGAGGAACTCTGAGCACGATCCCTGACAGTCTCCTGGGGTTGGGGACTGCAGAATAGAGTATCAAATTGTTGAACTTTACATGCATCGGTTTTCCTAATTCTGTTTAATAAAACATTTCACTTCTTCCCCAAGGGCATTGTCTCAGGGGCTCTGTGGAATAAATGTGGAAGTTTATATTTTCTTTTCTTGGTCTTAGTTTACCAGTCTTTAAAGTGGGGCCACCTTTACTCTAAAACCATTGTAAACAATTGTGAATTAAAGAAGATATGCAAATGGCCAACAGACACATTGAAAAGATACTCAACATCACTAGTCATTAGGGAAATGCAAATTAAAACAACAAAATATCATTACACATATACAATAGAATGGCTAAAATTATAATAGCTGACAATACCAATGGTTGGTGAAAATGTCAAGCAACTAACTCGCATCAGCTGCTGGTGGAAATGCCAAATAACATAGCCACTTTCAGAGAAATGGTTTGGCAATTTCTTGTAAAGTTTAATATACGCTTATCATGTGACTCGCCAATCCTATGTCTAGATAGTTACCCATGAGAAATGAAAAGCTATGGCCACACAAAGACTTGTATATAAATGTTCATAGAAATTTTATTCACCATAATCCCAAACTGGATGCAACCTAAATAAATGTCCATCAGCTGGGAAATGGGTAAATGATGATATATCCATATATTGGAATACTACTTAGCAATAAAAAGGAACTGATAAATACAACAACATGGATGGATCTCAAATGCAATGTGCTAAGAGAAAGAAGCCGTAGAAAAAAAGACTATAAACTATGTGATTCCATTTATATGAAAATCTTGAAAAGGTGAAACTATAGTGACATAAAACAAATCTGTGGTTGTCAGGGAGGGGTGATCTTGGGATGGGATAGAGATTGACCATAAAAGAGAATGAGGGAAGTTTTGGAAATGATGGAAATCTTCTATATCTTGGTTATGGTTGCAAACACATGACTATATATTTGTCAAAACTGACTGAGCTGCACACTTTAAATTCCAACTTAATAAAGCTGATTAGAAGAAAAATAATGTGCACAGATCCTTTGTGACTGAGCTGTGTATGAGACAATTACATTTTTATAACTCTATGGCTGGTTTCCATTGTGTTCAACCAATGTTTCATATATATAAGATTTGTGGTTTAAAATGTTTTTTTATCTGTCATCTTAAAACTGAGGTTATTTCTTCAATTGGAAAAAAGTGGTGTTTTGAATTTGTTGTATAACAAATATTTGGTGAAAAAAGGAAAATTGAAATAAATTTGTTTATAATCAGGATAACTCCATAATATTTATTCAATGATTATATAGTTCTCTAAGGTCAGTACATCTTTACACTTATTGATCTTCTGTCACACTGGCTCAACTGTCTTGTGAAGATCTTATTTAGAGTTTTGGAATTTTTATGGCCCTAAACGATATACTAATTGCCATGTGAGTCCCCTAATGCCAGAAATTCTCCATGTAGAACAGGGACTGAATCTGAAGACCTCCTGGGTATGGTTTAAGGCTGAATTTAATTACATGAAATCAGTTCATGGTTTGAGGGCAAAATAATGAATTACCCAGATTAATCTGTAACTTTGCTTATGAGAATCAATTAAAAATACTATTTTTTCAATCATCAGATCTTCCAGAGATATGAATAGATATCTACTCACCCTCTCCTTCAGTCAAATATATTTATTAGGGATTTATTTAGAGCAAGGCATTGTGCTAGGTACTATGAGAAATGTGAAGTTGCTTAAGCTGGGACGATACCTGTCCTATTTAGTTAAAATTCTACACTTGGAAATTTGCTCAAGTGTCTATAAAATTATACACAGTCATCCTTCAGTATCTGTGGGGGATTGGTCCTAGGCCCCCTGTGGATACCAAAATCCAGGGATGCTCAAGTCCATTATATAAAATGGTGTAGTATTTTCATACTACCTTTGCACATCCTCTCAGATACTTTAAATCATCTATACATTACTTATAATACCTAATACAATGTAAATGCTATGTAAATAGTTGTTACCCTGTATTATTTTTTATTGTTGTATTTTTATTTTTTAAAAAATATTTTTGATCCACAGTTGGTTGAATCCGTGGGCGTGAAACCCGCAGACACAGATGGCTGGCTGTGCATATATTTGCTTTTGGCTATTTCAGGTATAGGACTCTAAGACGTATATTCTGAAGTCAGAATATTTAAAAGTGACTGTGGGATGCAGAAAGGGCATGTCCCCATGAGCTAGGTCCCTCATCCCTTCCCTCATGCCTGGAATGACACTACTGGAGGAGTATTGTATTAAGCAGTCTCCTTTCCCTCTATCCCTCACTCAAAGGCAGATACCCCTGGAGAAAGTGACATATTAAAATTACAAATTCCTTAATATTATTTAGGATTAGATGTCTCTTTTTGGTGACAGAGGTAACACTTGTTACTCCTCTATTGAGGAGAAACCTTTATCAACTTATATTTTATGCTTAATGCTAGCCTCAGAAAGGTTTGTGGACCATCCAACAATAGCTAAGGATAGATGTATATGGAATGGGGTTGCTACTCAAAGTGTGGTCTCCAGCCCAGCATCAACATCATCTGGGAGCTTGTTAGAGGTGCCAAATCTCAATACTCACTCCCAGACTGATAGAACCTGCATTTTAACAGAATCCCTAGGTGTCTAAACTACATCATAATGTTTCTTCCAACCCTGAAGCGATTTTGCTTCTCCTTGCCTACCAGTAGTATGAACATTTGAAGATTCAATTCTTTCTGCTGGACTCTTTTGGGATGCACTGAAGGTCAGGTATCTGATTTCCTTTTACCAGAGAGAGCCTTTGAACTATTTAATAGGTCTCTTCCAAGACCTCTCCTAATGTTTACTTACCTCTTGCAGTTCAATAAGCATCTTTGTAAGTAAGAGGAAGAAATTGCAGGTATCTGAAAAGCTTATGCACACAGCCAAAAGGAGCTCAGATTATAAGAGCCTGTTTTATTTAATAAATGTTAAGTGAGAATAATAAATGCCTTTCCTCTTGGCTCGGAAATGGCTTTTACATGGCCCTGGTACAAATACATTTTGTAAGCCTTTCAAAGCACCTGTTGTTTCATTTCTACCCAGTTCCTATGTGGATGACTGTATTTCCTCATTAAGGTGTACGTGGATTACTTTAACAATTGTGTCAATTTCTTCCAAGCTCTGGCAGATGTTTAAACACAGACATTTCTCCTTTACACAGAAAACACAACTGAGGTGCGACTGACTAGTGTCCTAAAATAGCATCTGCTCCTCCTCCATCCTTTCAGGACTTGCTTGTCTACAGAGGTGGCCTGCACCCTCTGTTGTAAGAAACCACTCAGAAGTCAGGGAAAATAGAGAGCATGTGAAAACAGGAGTCAGGAGACAAGGCCCTACAGAAGTTGTCTTAGTTTTTTGACCTGTAAAATGGAAGAGTCAAACCAGATGATGTTTGAGATCTCTCCCAACACTAAACCAAGGAAAAGGAGATTGGAAGTTAGACTGTGGAGCCATGCCCCTTTATAAAGCCATTTTATACTCATTCCCCTGTGTAATCACCACAGCTCCAAAATGGAGCTTCCATTTTACAGATGAAGAGACTGAGAGCCAGGTAGCATAAGTGACTTCCTCAGTGGCACCCAACTCAGATGGCAGAACCTGACTCAGGACTCAAACCCAGGCACCCCAACTCACCCCCAAGTCCTTCCAACACACTTCAGTTGTTACCAACTCAGGCCATTTGCTTTGTTTAATAAGGTTCTTTAAGGCTGGGTAAAGTTTAACATTCCAAATCTGTCTGCTACTAAAAGTAGCCTAAAAGAAACGAGCTTAAAAAAAATAGCAGCAGATTAAAAAAATTTGGATTCTAGTTGGATTATATACTCTGATGTGGACAAAGTATTTTTCTAAACATTGCCTCCTGATTCTCGAATCTCCCCCATGAGGTGGGCAGATGCAAGTACTGTTATTGCCATTTCAAAGAAAGGAAAATGGAGGCAGAGCTTAAATGAGCTTCCTAAGATTTCTCAGTCAGAAGTGGACGATCATTCCAGATGACCAACATTTCTGCTATTTTTCCCCCCATCTAGGTGCTTGCTCTGTGCACAGCCATCATGCTCTGTGTTCCCTTGCCCAGGTGGTGCTGTCCCCAGCTGGTGGCTCAGAAACTGGGGGTAGGGCTGAGGCTGGGAGTGTCAATAAGGAAACTAGCAGAAAAGTGCAGAATGGATGGAATGATCCTATGGATACTCTTAGGGTTTGATAACACATGGAAGCATCTTTATCTTCCATCCAGGACATTATTGGATTTAAATATTTTACCAGCTCCAGTTAACCCTTCTCACATTTTTGGCTCTGCTAAAGAACAGGTACTTATTTATCTGGAGTTTAGTTACAAATATAGCTTTGTTCTGCATGGATAAAATGCAAAAAAGTAAAGAACAGAGCAAGTGAGAAAAACAGCTGCTTCCTTTTTTTTTTTTTTTCTTTCCATTTTTAATAGTTGTAACACCGAAGTAGCAAAGAGGCTAAGAGAGTAATTGAGTGTTGTGGTTAAGACTGTGGGCATCAAACTGTGTTTACATCTTAGCTCTGCCACTTACTAACCCTGTGACCCTGAGAAAGTTATTTCTCAGGCCAGTCTTCTCATCTGTGAAATGCGGACAATAATGGAAACTACCTCCTGGGGTGGTTGTAAGGGTTAAATGATTTAATACCTGCAAAGTGCTTAGAATAGCACCTGGGTAATGGGAGGAACTCAATAAATGTCAGCTGTTATTGCTATTGTTATTAGTGAGGAAGGTACAGTTAAACATTTTGCTTTTATTTTATTTAAACCTAGTACTATAAAACTGAATTATAACACACCAAGTAAAGAACATAGATTATCAACTGAGACACTCTATGTGGTGGTCCAAACCAAGAGGTGACTTACTGATGGGCTGGGAAACAGCTAGCTCATCTAAGATGATCAAACTTTGAAGATAGGCAAAGAAATGGAAAATGGGAATAACTCAATACAGTATTGGTAACCTAATGTATTGTAATGTGCAGTCTGAAGTGACAATGTGGTGACATGATCACAGGCTTTGAAATCCAGAAATAGAGAAACAAGTTTCAACACATTGGAGAAATACGACGTCTTTGGTCACAATAGGTTGTGTAGTTATGGGAAGGACAACTCCTCATGGCAAATAAATAAATAAATGTCTAGTCTGGTTTACACATAAGTTTCTAACTCATTAACTCTGCATGATCTAATAAGTCCTGGAACCGGCAATACTGATCCCCTGGATTTTGGGAATTCCCAGAACACTGCAGCTGTGGAGTCTGGCCAGTGAAATCGCTTTACCTCTTTCTGGTATATCTCTCATTAGATAGCAGAGTTTAAAACATTAGGATTTTCATTTCAATCCTACCACTGTCATTGTATCTAATATAATACTTTCTCTACTTATCAGGAAAGAAGAATGCTCTAGATGTCTTTATGGGAAAGATGGGCTTATAAAAGACTATACTAAAGATAAACATTATAGTTCAGGGGAAAGGCTTCTTGGACTTGGTGAGCAGTGGCAGAGTCTGGAAATGACTGGAAAGTGATCAAAACAAGCAAACTTCTCAGAAAGATCCAAATGATCCTCACATGCAAATGTATTATAGCAGTGTACAATTGCCTGTACAATTGGGACTCCTCTTTTGCGTCACAGCTCATTCCTGTGTTACACAGCAAACTGCTTTAGTGCCTTTACCATCATCCACTATGTTTCATCTAAACAATTATTTTCCAGAGCTCACCCTGTTCGCCCGGTGTGGTTCTGATTGTCGGCAAAAAATCATGTCCACTCTCAAACAGTTTAAAACCTGCCAACACTGAACAGTCACAGGAAAGTGGTACAGGTCTGAGGGCAATTCCAAAGGAGGTGACCCAGAGGCTGAGCACTGGCAATGTTCGTAGAATAAAAGCAGGTCCTCTCAAGTGACTGGTTGGACAGAGTGACACTAACTTGTTTGGGTCAATGCTGGTGTGTGGGGGGCGGAGAACAGCATGGTGCTAAGCACGTGCATTCTTGGGGCCCATCTGCTGGGTTCTAATCCTGGCTCTGCTATTTCCTGGCTGCATGACCTTGGGCAAGGCATGGCCTTGGGCAAAGTACTCTTTGTATCTTACTGTCCCCATCTGAAAATGGATTTAAACCTCATAAGCTTGTTGTGAGGATTAAAGGAGGTAATACACTTAGCATGCCTGGCATATAGTATTATTTTAGGGTCAGTTACTGTTATATTGTCTCTTATCTTTTGTCCTACCTTGTGAGAACCCATTGTTGTTTCTGCCCATCTGGGTGCGATGGAGGGATGTGTCTCCCTGCCCAGTGAGTATGGGTTTTCCCCAGCAGAGGTTAAAATTTTACTTTCCTCTTTCCCTCTTCTAGCTCCCTCTTTTTCCTTCTCCCCTTCTCTTTTCTGTGTATCTCGCTCTTTGTCTCATCTCCCTCTCTTGGGATATAGGTGAGAATTAATGATGAAGTTGTCATGGATCTTTTTAGTTTTATGAGTTTGACGATTGATATATGGGCTTATTTGTCTATTTGGTTTTATGATTCAGAAGAATTATAAAGAATCAGGGAACATATGTTCTATTTGTTTTAGTGTTATGCTGGGTGATAGCATGGTACTTCATGCTGTGTGAATATTTGCATCTCAGAAGTATTAGTATTTGCAACTTGTTCAAGATGGCGTTTGAGAAAAAAACTGTTTTGAATGAAATTTACCATTTGAAAATATCTACTTCCAAATTTTGAGGAAGAAAACAACTTTTGAAACTGAGTACCATTTAAAAGTTTTATTCGTATTATACCTAGATCAAAAGTAATTTTTGAAATAAAACATTAGTGACAAAAAAACCACATTTCTACATATTCATTATAGACATTATCATAAGGTTTGGGGCAGGTATAATTTCTTAGAGCTAAAATTAAAATTGTTCTGTTCTCTTTTCACCAGATGTTGGTGTTGGAACAATATAATGCATTGCTTAACAGTATGAGATATCCACCAGGCTAATTTATGGGATGTGGAATGTTGAGGCCAATCAAGTGATCTAATTGTTTCAACAATGCTAAAGGATTTATAATACTCTTCAAGATTAGAGCTCTGCTGAACGTCCCCTTTCCCACCTCCACCCCCTGCTTCCTTCTTTCCCTCCAAGCAGTTATATGCTATTGTGTTTGCCGGATTTAAGTTGTGTAAGAAAGAGCTGAAGTGGGGGTCTGGGTTCAAGTCCCAAGGTATGATTACACGTGAAAATTAGTGGGGTCTTTCTGTAATTACCCTTTGTGCATTTTGTAAAACCACTGCTGGGCTGGGAATGACTGTTGGCCGTGATTCAAGAGCAGTTTGGGTGGGAAAGTGTGTTTGTGAGGCTGGGGTGGAATTGTGCAGGGAGAGAGCCCCAGGGGAACACAGCCCCACTTCGCCTCTTCCCTCTACCCAAACACCTTCATTAGTCCCTCACACTCGCTCACTGACATTCACCTGGATGACATATTAAAAATCCACTTTAACCAATGTGTTATGAAATGAACTTAGAGAACAAAAGCACGTACATGCCCCCTAGTTTGTTTATTCCAAACCCTGTAATGCACAGAGAGCAGCGTGATGCATGGGGGATGTCAGCCTCCATATGACCGTCACTTACACAGAACAGGTATCTGTGTCCCAGTACCGTGGCATTGTTTGGTTAGATGGAGAGGGAGGCACGGACATGTGTAGTTTGGTTTTATCCCCAGTGTGTCCAAGTTGCTGATTTTTATAAATCAGTAGACAGTATGATTTTTGGCGTGAGTTAAAAAAAAAAAACTGAAAGGGGAGACAGGGTTTTATCTTGGCCTTTATGGAGAGGTTAATGTTTGCTAAGCCATTAACAAGTTAAGGTTTAAAATCTCTAGGCGTGAGGGTTAGTGTTATTGTCCTGGCTTTATAGACTGTGGTGGAGAGTACTTAAAAGTCGTATGCCAGGCAAGTAAATCAGCTGGGATTGGATTTCATGGGGTGAGGAACCCTTTATCTATAACGCTGTGATTAAGAATGGGAAAGGGACAAGACAGCAAGATTACTGGGAGAGGATATGGAAGGAAGAAGCAAGACTGGTGACAGCCAGACCATGTGGAATATGACAGAGTCATAGCTTCCCTTTAGGGTTAGAATCTACTGGACAAAGGACAAGGAGGAGATCTTGGGAATCTGCCACAGACTCCTGTTTGCCGGTGTCTAGACTTTATTGGCCCTACGAGGAAAAACTCAGCATTTTGGGTCTGGTTTAAGTTGCATGGATCTCAGCCTTGTATTTAGGGTGGAAGGACTGGGTAACGTGGGGGAGAAGTAAGCTTCCTTTTCTCTTTTATATCATAATTCAGGTTTCCTGATTGATCTTTCTTCTCTGTGAGCTTTAGGTTCCTCATCTGGAAAATAATATAATCGCTTTGGGGAAGATTAAACGAGGCACTGCCCAGCATAGAAGAGGCATTCATTTGACATCCATTTCTCTTTCTCTTCTTTCAAAACTGCCATCATAGGGAAAACCTACAGTGATTTTTAAATGACATACTGCCTGGGGTCATTATCAAAGGATGTCAAAACAGTCAATTCCTCTGATGGGGTTTGGTTCTCAGGAAAGCCCTTCTGGGCACCTGGGCTGCCAGAGAAGGAAGGGTGGGGGTGATGGGAGCTCCAGCTTTTGCTCCCAGATCCCAGGGCTTCCTCACTCCTCCTCACTCCTCCTTACCAAAGGGGTTGTGAGGACTAGCTACCGTGTTTCCCCAAAAATAAGACCTACCCATAAAATAAGCCCTAGCA
>VBSM01000361.1:45360471-45373356 GCA_008086735.1 Cheirogaleus medius
GAGGAAAAATAAATATAAGACCCTGTCTTATTTTCGGGGAAACACGGTAATTAGCGCTCACACAGTGTCAGCAAAACAAAGCCCAGATAAGGGCATGAGGCAGCCATAAAACTTTGTCCTGTTTTTCAACACAAGACCACCCATTTTCCAGAGGATAATTAAACTTGTTTCTGGAGACCATAAACATCAACACTTACAGTCACCAGAAGGATCTGTGCCAGGCTATTTTCAGACCTGGGTTTAGGCACCTGCTCTGAGCTGTGTTCTACTCCCTCTCTCCCTTTCTCCCTCCTGGCAAATGGGAATAGAGTAGGGATGAGTGACAGGTAGCTCTACCAAACAGCAAATTTGGGAGTGAGGTCCATACCAAAGCCAAAGCCACTGTTCCCATCCCCATCCCCTGGGGGTCCGGAGTGGCAGTGGTATTCTTAAATAAACCCACCTCATAGAATTCACAAGAGGGAAATGGGAAAAATTTGCTTCTCTTCCCTTCCTCTGGTTAAAGGGCTTCTTGACTCCAAGATCCCCATCTTGGCAATTTCTTACACACATTTTCTACTAGTTGACTAGCTTGGACAACTGCTTCAAATAACATGACTTGGGAACTTAGTTTAAGAAAAGCATAAAAATTTTGCCTGGATTGAAAAATAGTTAGGTGATGAGTGATTTGAAATAATGATAACTTCAGTTTACCATGTCAGATTTGGTGAGCGCGTGTGTGTTCTGACTTGCTGGTATCAGATATTGGTATGAATTGGGCTGTTTTGTACAGATGCGGAGTCCACGTGGGAAGTGTAGGAGCTGGGGCTAGGATAGGTGGGTGAACTGCATTGCGTAAAAGGAATTGTGCCCTGACTGACTTAATTATTTGCAAAGTTGGTTTAGAAAAGTCATTTCTTTCAATCATTCAGATCCAAAGTACTTATCTTGTGAACACCCACCCTCCCATTCATGAGAATACGACTTCTTCATTCAGAAGCCTACTGTGCTTTCTCCCTTTACACCCCGCGCTAGAGTGGCTGCTCCTGGCAAGAGAGCTGAAAAAACAATGGGCTTCTAGGCCTGCAGTAAATTAAAATTACCCCAGAAAGACACTGGTTTTTATCCTCCATAGATCAATGATCATTTATTTTTATAACTGGCTTGATACTAGCTAGAGAACATGCGTTTTTCAAATCCACAAAGCAAATGCTTTGGAATTTGCTTCAAATATATAAGAGAAAAGCCTCACTGAAAGATCAACTCTACATTTCAAATGTAATTTAAAACCCAATATCTGTCCACTTCAGCTAAAATCTAAGATCTTGTCCTCAAAATGAGGTAGGTTCTTGCATACTCTCTTGTTTCGAGGTTGCCTTCTTCACCTTTAATCAAGGAGTCAAAACCACCTAGTGATGAAAGGGGCTCCCAGTCTCATGTCCTAATAGAAATTAGCAAATTGCTAAATTCCTTCTAACCTGAGAGCATGGGGCATGAGGAGTGGCACATTCAGGCTGATACTCAGGCCAGCACATACCAGTATAATCATAGCCATTGTAAAATACTGTCATATTTTCCCACTGGCTGATAAACAGCTGTTCTCTGAGCCCTGTGTGTACCCCTCCCTCACTATCTTCTGAGACTACCTGGACCACCTCCATGATGTAGCCACTGAAGGGTTAACATCTTGGGGGAGGGGATTCCTTCCAGAACTGGCTTGATTGTTCAACCCCCTTTTCCTCTCAGTTGTTAACTAATTTGAATATCACCCTTGGCTTGCACTCATCATGTTGAAAATGACTGATTACACATCTATCTTCCTCACCATTTCATGCAAACTCTTAAATTTTATGGTGACATCAATAGTCCTTCACTACTTGGGTAAAGAAAGAGCCACTAATTAGACATTACTCTGAGGAATTTGTCTCAGTCTATGTACTTAGCTTCTTTCCTCTTACTCAACTGGGGTTTGATCCCTGGGGACACAGGCGTTTATTCAACAATTTAGACCAGTTAATTAAAACTTCAAGGCCTCTATAAATACAATTCTTCCTCTGCAGACACCAGAACGCTTGGTATGCATGCATGGTAGGAGAAGTAAAAGCACACTGGTATATTAAAAAATGGAGGGAGGCTCATTCTTTTTTATGGTTAGGGGTCTTCCAAGCATGGGCCCCAGCTGGGAGGCATGAGGAAGGACCCGAGTGGCCATGACTGTGGACTTGTTACCTCTGCCAAGCTCTGGTTGAACACTCACATCTCGTCGAGGTAAAATTTCTTCAAGGCACTTCCTGCCTGAACTCTCCTCATGAAAAGCACAGGGCCTGTGGGGTGTACAGACTATTTTTTATTTCTTCAGAATCATGATCAGAAGTAGGATTTTCTCTTGTTTGTATAAGTTTGCACATTTGAATGAATGTATAGTGTGTAAGACAAACTAAGCAATAAGAACATTTTCAAATATTACAAGTTAATTTAAAGGTAAATAAGTAAAGGACGGCAGTAAGAAAGTGGCCATGGAGTGTTAGCAGGAATCTGTACAATTCAAATTTCACAGGAATAGGAGAGACTGTCATGGGCAGAGCCAAACTTGACCCTAGCCGTTTTGAAAGCAACTTGGTTCATTGATAGTCTTGCAACCAAACTAAAGGGAAAGGCTGTAGCAATTAGTGCCATGTTTTGAAACTTGAGTAACTCAGGGATCTTTTCAAAGGAAAAAGTCCTCTGGAGTTCCACCATCTAAAATAATGTTACTTAGAGATCTAAAACAAAAATGAGACATAAACTCTTCATGCTTAAAGCTCTGTAAGTCTAAAAAAATTTACAAATGAAATAAAAACAAAACTAAACATAAACAAAATTTAAAGTAACGGTATTATTTTAATATTGACAGATGAGTTTTTGCTAAGAATCAACTGCCTCTTGCAATGGAACTATGGTGTTGCCCATCACGACACACATTCTTTTGAGTTCAGTATTTCTTTACCACTGTGAGCTTTTGGAATTACTCAATTGTCCCACTCGTTGTCTACATTCAAACTCCTAAAAATCCATCATTGCACAGCATATTGTGATAGCATGTGGTGTTAGCACATCATTTATGTATCCAGGCTTCTTCTTTTCTCTTTCAGCTCTGAAGTTGAAGTATTGTTATTTGACAACAATGCAATTATAAATACTCAGGCAACTACAAACCCTGAAATCATATGGCATTTCTTGATATAGTAAAAATGACTAACAGCCACAATGTGAGACAGACACTGTTCTAAGTGCTTTATGTGTTTAAACCCACGTGACCCTCGTTACCACCCTATGAAGTCATCTCATCTTACAGATGAGGAAACTGGGGTACCGAGAATTTCTAAGGTCACACAGCTAGTAAGGGGTAAATCCAGGCTGTAAACCCAGGCAGTCTGTCCTCTGTCCCAGAACCGAGCTCTTAAGTACCGTGCTCCACAGCCTTTCATAAGTGACCATAATCCAGAATATGCTTATATTATTTTTTATGAAATATAATAAAACACAAAATTAAAATTTCTCCTAGAGAGCTCTTAGGACTTCTTAGAAAAAATTTGTGAGCTCTAGTTTGAGAAACAATCATTCAATTCTCTTAAACACTTTAATATTTCCAGGAATTATTATAACATAGGATTCTTTAATTATTTAAAGAATAAAAAATATGTCCTAATTTCATCCATGATTACCTCAGTTACTCATCATGTATTTTTGAAGGGCATAGCACTGTATTAGATAATTAGTATGAAAGCCCTGCTGGTAATAGAGATGATAAAAGATATGACACGTAGACACATTGAAATGTAAATATTTATATAGTCCTAACAAGAGTAATAAACTATAGATAGGAGTCAGTGTCATTGCCTCTGATAGGCATGAGGATGAGGATGCGTGCTCTGGAGTGAGTGGGGTAATTCGGGGAGACAGTGGGAGGGGCGGTTGGTGGAAGACCTGAAAGGGAAGCTGGATGCAGAAACCCACCCAAACCCACCCTGCCCTGGCAGAAAATTCTGGAGACAATGATCAGAATTCGTAACTAATCTGGACTTTTATGAAAGGTTTCAAGAAGTCTGGGAGTAACAGAATGGGAAGGTTAAAGAAGCAGGTCAAAAAAATCATTTGAGCCTTTTGCTCTTGGCTTACATATATAACCTAAAAACTGCCTCCATTTGGGTATTTGTTAAACTTTATGTCTCATTTGTCTATGCCTTCAACAGGTTCATCTTTGGCATTGCTGTTTACTTGTCTCAGATTGTGAATGAAGACAAAGTGGGGAGCATGTCTAACCTACTCCACATGTCACAACACCGTAAAAAGACACCTGAGGCACTTTTGAATTACGAATCAAACGTTTTAATATATTGGGTACCTATCATATGCAAAGCTCTCTGTTAGCTGTGGATGTACAGAAGGATGAGTAATGTAGGGTCCCTGCTGTCTAGAAACTTCACAGGGTAGGATAGTGAACGGTACACATGAACAGAACAGATAGGAAGGCCTGCCACTGATGGCATGGTAGCCAGGTTCCTGGGTTGTAGAATAGAACCGATCCCAATCTCAGCTCACTAGCCACTGGCTGGGTGTGCTTGGGCAAACCAACCTCATTTTCCTTATCTGTAAATGGGGATGATGATGATGACATAGTACCTGCATCATACGGTTGTTGTGAAGACTAAATGAGATGATACATACACAGTTGCTTAGCACGTTTGCCTAGCTCATCTAACCTGAACCTGCCGCTGCTGAGGCTCTGCTAACAGCGACCATGTCTGAACAAGGGTGTGCTTTCCAATCTGATTGTGCCGGAGTCACTTACATCACTGTTTATTGGAAGCCGAGGAGAGAAGCCCAGAAAGAGACAACACTAATTTGGTAGCGCCTGGGGTCAGTGTGTACGTGTACCACTGCCCTCTACTGGAGACAGTTCTCACAGATTTCTACGAAATACCCAAGTGATTTCACTCCTCTCTTGTTCCAACATCCTGTGTTCATAAAGAAAAGTCTCATTTGTAGAGAGTTTCACAGCCCCTTTGAGATAATACCCCCCTTTTCCGATACTTGGGAGGCAGAGGAAATCCCATTGTCTGACAGTCTCAGCTCCTCACCTGCTTTTAACTAATATAGAGTCTGGACAGGTATTGATTTTTCTGCTTTTCTCTGGCTGTACTCATCAGTCATTTTATATTACTGGAGAGTCCATTAGCAATAAAAATAAAAGATGGACGTTACAAAGCACATTAGAGAAACTTATTCTTTGTATCTTTGGGATGAAGGAAACAATTAAAAGCACGTCATCTTATAAACATTCTAATAGAGTTATTAGAAAAGTGAATAAACCCAGGATGTGATTGTCAAGGGATGAAACGAAATCCTCCTTGCTAGTCAACTGGAAGGGAGTGCCCCGATGTTCTGCAACATTGTAGTACGTGGGTGAGATGAAAAGAAGATTGAATACTAGACTAGAAGAACATTACACAACAGAGATTCGGCTGTAGGCTAACGCAGATGATGACGGCAGAGCTAAGATGAGAGAAAGGAGGTGTTTAAATATGAAAGCGAGAGGTAGCAATGCAAACGTGACTTGGAAATCTCGGTAAGCTGACAAAACAAAGCCATGTCTTCACACGGTTGAGGCTGACTTGCTCCAGTTGTGCAGATGGTCACTGAAATTCTCTTGATTCCCTGTAAGAGGACAACAAAGCAGAAATAGACTATGGAATTTGATGCTTGTTGACTGGAGAATGTAGCTGATGAGACTGGGGTCCTCACGCTTCCTGTGTGGGTACTAGCATCATTCTTGGCACATGCCGACACTCAAAAATGTTAATTCTCTTTCTCCTTTCCTCATTGGTGGGAGAGTGTGTAGACTCTATGATTTTGAGAAGCCCATATTTCCACTGAATATTATGCTACATTTAACTTAATTTCTTTTATTTTCATAGCTTCCAAGAGTAAGCAGTATTCACACCAAGAGTTATTTGAACATTTATTCTCTTTGGAGAGAGTATATTGAGTATACATTGAGTATATATTAAGTTGTCTGATCCTCTTTGGTCCAGAAAGCAATAAATAATTCCACAAAATCCTGTTATGGGTGGCAAAATACGTATTTTGTTCTCTCATCCTAACTTAGACAGCAAGTTGTTTGGCTTTGTGTAGGTTTTTCTGCTGATTATAAAGTTGCTATGTGTGTGTCCTTTTCTCCTGATTTTAATTTATTATCTATAAATAGCATAGGAATAAATACTGGGAATAATAGAACATGTTTATAATCCTACTTCTCTAACATATGAAGTATTTACATTTTCCATGTTCTTCCATTCTTTATCCATATGAGTGTTTACTTTTTATGTAGAACCTTATATTTTGCTTTTTGGTTAGATGTTGTTTTACATACAGTTTAATGTTACTTCATGATAGCCACAATTATAATGTTTGGTGGTTCCAAAAGAGTTCATTAAGTTTATAACTTATAATTTACTTAGTCAATTCTCTATCAGAGGCATTAATGATTTTTTTTACCATCTAGTTTTTTAATCATTATAAATATTATAATCACAGTTATATAAATAGGGTTTTTTCTCCTCTTGAATTACAGTGTTTCCTCTGAATAAGGAGTTGGGCTATGGTTTATGATGTGCAGAACCAATTGTTTCCCAAAAACTTTGTGTTATTTTGTTCTGCCATGAGCAGTGGATAAGACTCCTCTTGCTTGTCCTCTCAACAGCATTTGACAGTACTGTTCCTGCTTTCTCCAGATACTCTTCCCGAGTGCTCCCGAGGTGCCAGCCTATTCTCATTTTTCATCTCCCTCTCTAGCCATTCTTCCTTGGTCTTCTGTGTTGTCTCCTCCACCTTTGGCTTTCCCCTCAGTCTTGGGCTGTCTGCTGCTTCCCACTGGAATGTCTCATTCCCTCCACAGTGGGCTTGAATTACTATATCACTGGTCACAGGATCTCCCCTGTACACCAGACACGTACCTCCAAATGCCAAGGGGGCATCCCAGTCTCCCTGTCTCCAGGCTTGCTCCCTTGAGACCCTTCTCTGAATACCACTGGCTATAGCCAGTGATCTCCCAACGTGTAAGTTGGGTCATGCCATCTTCTGCTAAGAACATTTCAGTGGATTTCTGTGGCTTTTAGGAAATAACCGAGGTTCCAAAGCAAGGCTCCCAAGCCCCTCCCTGGTCTGACCCCTGCCGGTCCTTCCTGTCCCTCTGTGCCCCACTCCACGCTCCTGCCCTTTCCTGGTCTGTACCGTGACTTTGTCTTACCTACATGCCTATCCACATCTCCTTCCACTTCTTTGTCTGACTGACTCCTGGTCATCCTTCAGGTCCCAGAGAGGACTTTCCTGAGCACCAGGCACATTAGGTTTCCCTGTTAATGTTCTCAAAGTCCCTTGACCAATAACACCACTTGCTACACTTCCTTGAGGCCTGTTCCAAGTGCGTCAATTCCCCAGCACCTCTGGCCCGCCCTGTGCACAGGCCAAGCATTCTCCTAGGACGGAGCGCTCAGCAGCAGGTGCTGGCGGTGAGAGGTGGGGGGTGTGCACAGGAACAGTGAGCGCTGAAGGTATGCGGAGGGGGCTCTCACAGCCTCTGCAGCAGCCCACTCTTCCACTGCTCAAATCTACTCATGTGCCACGCTAAATTCATGCTGACCTGTCCCTGATTTTGTAGGGTGGGCGAGGCTCACGCTCCACTCATTAGTTTTCTTCTCAGTTTCTTAAAATAAATAAATAAATAAATTTACAACGGGAGGGCTGGTGGAATAAGCCACTGTCCCTGATGCTGCCCTCAGGCCACGATTCATACTCATCTTCTCAGGAGGTAGTTTTACTGGTCTAGGTTGCTTGCCCAGTGGAATAACCTGAAATTTACCCCTGAGGATCTGAGCTGCTGGTCACCATTATTTTTGTCAGGCTCTGATTGCCTTTGCTGATTGTGCCTAAAGCTTAAGGAATAGGATGCACAAAGTTCCTAAGCAAGTCACTGGGAGAAATGATAAAAGGGGCCACTCTACCATGTATTCAGAGTATCCAAAGAACATTGTGCATCTTGACTGATGACTTCACCCCTAACCTGTTACTTTAGCTGGACCTTTTAGAGGCCTTTCCAACACTACCAAGCTGTCAGCCTCCAGATTGTGCAGTGCATGAAAACTATAACGGATCCTGTGGTGATAGGCTGTTGTTGAACCTCTTTTGCCATAAAATGGGTCCCTAGGTCTGAAGTAGTGTTGTGAGGGATGTCAACAAGTCAGATCCTCTGTGAGCGCTTAGATGATGGGCCTGGCCAAGGCATTGTGGGGCAATGCCTAGACTTGGAAAAATATAGGGCAAAATCTTGAGCAAAATCTAGACTTGGCAATGTCAGTAAGGACAAATTGCTATACCCTGCCCCCACCCATTGCCCTGGGTGGACGGGATCTGATATAATCAACTTGTACCAAGTGTTTGGTCTCATCCACAGATGGTATCAAGTGCTGGAGGTTCCTTTCTGCCACTGAAAGATCAGACAGCGGCAGCAGCTAAATCAACCTCAATGCTTGATCTTTCCAATTTCTTCCTGCTAATTGTCCTCTCTTCACTCCTTTACAATAGTCACTGACCATCAACAGGCAGAGACAGATTTGTTAATGAGATGTCTCTAATGATTTTGTTTCACAAACTAGGTGCTCTTATCTCTTGCTCTCTCTTCAAAGAGTGATTTTCCTAGGTGTGGGATCCAAGCTCAACAGATCATATAGTACTGCAAATAAGCTCACAACAAAAACTTGGATCAAAGCAAAACTAAAACTAAAACTTTGAGGGTAAGAGGGAGGAGATCCTGCTCTGAGGAACCAACTGACAGGAATGGCAGGGGTGTGGGTCAGGGAGGAGGGGAAGCTGTCCCAAGAACCTAAGTCTATTTGGTTACTAATCTGCTGTAAGCAATTATCTTTGAAGATCCATTTTTGCAAAAGATCCATTAGCACCCCTCTACTTCTCTCTTGTAGTTGTTGCATAACGATCTGAAGCTCACAAACCTAATTTCTCCCCATATTCCCAATGCCTGAGCTGGTGCCCTGCTCAAAGTCCTGAATAAACATGTGTTTGTTGAGTGAACAGATGACAAACAAATGGGTAGCCGAAGCCTTGTAGATAAATGGTGATTTATAGGAATCATGTGCATAGCAAGCATCTCCAGCCCTTTTAACACAGGACCTGATTTGCAGAACTTTGTTTAGACAGAGCACTTCAAGGGCATACTTTCTGATAAAGGGAATAGGGTTCTAGATGAATAATGCCTTTTCACACTGTCTGAGTCACCTCACACCCCTCAACCTCATCTGATAACGGTCCTTGGCAGATCTGCCCTTTGGCTGGGGATTCCCCGGGCTATCACCTCCTGCCCGCCCTGTGTGTGCTACCACACTAGGCACAGGGTTGCCAGGCACCAGCATGAAAGCATAGAGCAGGAGGAAATGGGGGGAATGAGAGGGCAAGTTTACGGCAGTGAAACTTCCTGACAGTGTGCATTTATGGGGATATCAAGCACATTTTTACCTCATGATGGTATTTTTTATGCTGACAGGAAGATAAAGCCAGGCAATAATGGAAAAGTTGACTACTCAGGTAATGCTGAAAAGGAAATCATTTGTTTCGATGAGACGTTGTCATTAGATATGTTGGTTTGCCCAGGCGCCTGCCTCCTCTCCCCACCCACAAAGGTTGTCTTCTTCTAATATACAGTGGAGGAGGGGGCTGTGACAGTGTAAGCTGCCTCACCTATGCTTCTACAAGTCCCCCCCCCTTCAACAAACAGACGACAGGGGTTGACAAATGGGGCCACCACAGCACCTAAGTTTTGATATAACAAGATTGTCCTTATTTTCACTCAGAGAGATAAGAACATTTAGCTAGGGCTTTTTCCTCAAGAATCTCTCTATTAAATAAACCAAAAGCAGTAGAGGCCCAACAGAAGTTCACTTTGAAAATTGTTAAATAAAAGGTAAGTCAAAATCAGTAAAAACTAAAAATATGTGAGGGAAATCAAAGGCCTTGGCATCCTTGGTCAAACGGAAGCTAACTTGGGCATGCCATGGGAAGTGCCCTGCCGGGAGTCCACCTGCACTCCAGTGTGAAGCTGTGTGAGCCTGATAAGTCTTGTGGCCTTCCTGGGCCTTAGTCTCATCCTCTATTGAATATGCACACACAAAACAAGTCCTCTGGCTCCAGACTGCTGCACTCTCACTAACGAGGCAATTTCTTTCTCGACTTAGCTGTGCTCTTGACCTGGGGACAGTGATCAGAAACACTCAGGCTCCAGCAAGCCATGCTACCCTGGTGCAGGGGGGCCATGGCTTAGGTCTTTCTTTCCTTCCTTCCTTCCTCTCTCCCTCCTTCCTTCCTGTCTTTCTTTCTTTCTTTCTTTCTTTCTTTCTTTCTTTCTTTCTTTCTTTCTTTCTTTCTTCTTTCTTTCTTTCTTTCTTTCTTTCTTTCTTTCTTTCTTTCTCTTAGTATAGGAATCCTTTCTTCAAATAAGATCTCTTAAGAATAGAAAATTTATATATATATATGTACATATATATATATATATATAGAGAGAGAGAGAGAGAGAGAGAGAGAGAATATTAACCATGGTTCTTTTCTGGTTAGTTGAGGCAAGAGACAGGTTAGAGATGTACATTCTCCGCAGGCCCTGAGGCATGTCTCAGGAAACTTTAGGCTCCAGTTGGGAAATCCTTGTGGTTGTGGGATCTTATAATCTGCAAACTCTCTAAGAGAGCTGCTTTCCTAGTCTTACCAGACAAAGAAGAGGTAGACTTTTCTGGCAAAGAGGACCAAGAATTTGGGAATATCCATTCTAGACAGTTTTCCAAGTAATCCTGTGCTAATATTATTATGAGAAACACTAACTTGAGTCTGAACCCCTATCCTTTAAAAGACTCCTATAGACTCGACTTGGGGGTTCCCAACTGCAGAGAAAAAGATCTGAAATCATTTACCTTCATGACATAGCAGACCCAATGATCAGCATTGTTCTGTGCAATCCTCCTTCTGACAAGCTCTCTAAACAAAAGAAAAGAGAAAGAGAAAGAGCCATGGGAGGCAAGATTTCCTTCTAGGGCATCTGAGAAGATTGTCAGGCTCAGATTACAGGTAGCACCTTATACCTCATTACTAGCAATAACCCAAAAGCCCAGCGCTAAGGCAGAGTTTCCCACCTGTGAACCTGCATACCAATCCTTTCAGGACTTAGGAGCCAGGCAGTCTCTCCTGGGTTCTGATCGCCTCCAGTATGCGCCATTGTCAGGTCCAAATATTACAGTTTCCCCCCGGGGATATACATGGAAAACATGGCAAGTGCTGCCCTGGTAGGACAGTGGCTCCCAATCCCATTGTTACACCCTGGGAAACATGAGAATCCCCCTACCACCAAGCATAGTGCCTGGCATACAGCAGGCACTCCATAAATTTTTGTTCAGCCAATGAAAGGAAAAATGAAAGCAATTCCTCATCTCTGTATGTTTCTCAAGACCTGCTGGTGAAAACCTAGCTCTGAACATCTTTCAGATTAATTCAATTGAGGTATGAAAAAGGGAGAAAAAAAGTGACAATGCAAATGAAGTCAGGAGCTGGCACAGAAAGTGCAGTCAGATTCTGCATCCCCGTAATTAAGTGTGCCCGCTGCCTACCGACTCTGGCGCCGACAGCGTGCAGCTTGCCTGCCTGCCCCGGGTGCGTGGGAGGGCGGGCAGCCCTCAGGATGCCGCTGCACAGCGCTCGCCACCTTATCAAGATTTCCACAGCCACAGCAAGATTTCTTACCCCGCCACACCCCTGCGGGCTGCCTGTGCTCTCGTCCCCCTTGCTGGCTAACGACACGATGGCTGTCCCCTTCTCTCTGAGCATCTTTCCTGGGCCCCCCTTGGTGTTCCAACAGCTGCCCCACATCCCTGATGCACAGAGGGGCCACTAGGGAGGCCCCCATGCAAGGGTAGCATGGCTTGCTGGAGCCTGAATGTTTCTGATCAATGTCCCTGGGCCACAAGCACAGCCAATTCCAGAAAGAAGTGGCTTCGTTAGTGAGAGTGCAGCAGTCTGGGGCCAGAGGACCTGCTTTTGTGTGGGCAGTGAAGAGAAGCGAAGGGCTGGTGTCTTTGAGATATTCTGAGATCCCTGCTTTCTCTGTTCACTTCAGCCACCTATGTAAGTTCTGCAGTTTCCAGAAAGTTCCAGAACCTGTGCAAGATAGAACCTACAGCTTCTCATGGAACAAACACAGAATCAAACAAACCCAACAGAAGTCACCTGGTTTAATTCTTTTGAGGTCTAGACCAAAAAGTAAACAGTGCTTAGTCTATTATATGTAAGAAGTCTAGTTCAAACTTTTCCTCAGCTCACTCCCTCTCTTTCGCCTAGCATAGAGGAGGCTGGTGTCAATGGCCAGCTCCCAGGTCTGCATCTCACAGTCCTGCCTCCTTTCTTCTTCCAGGCCCTGAGTTCCTGGTCAGTTTCTGGCATTGCAGGCCTTGCCCAGGGACAGGATCCTCAGCCCAGGGGACGTATTTGTCAGCTTCTTGATGCTGGTGGCTGCTGCCCAGACCGACTTTTGAAGAAACATCAGCAGTTGTTAAATGACATATTAGCCTTTCAAAGAGCTAGGGTGACTTCAACAAGGGATGTGATGGCAGCAGTTCCTCTCTAACATTCTCTCCTCAGACTCTGTTCCAGCCTGCCTGCTCCCTGCAGCCCTCCTGCTCTGCCACCCCGCCTGCTTCCCGAAACCCAGTACAGCAAGTCATAGACAGGTCAGTTTGGACCTGTGGATTGTTTAGTTATGAAAAGTGTTGCTTTATTCCTAAAATGAGGTAGGGGAAAACTTCTATTTTTTTTTTTTTT
>VBSM01000361.1:45393022-45425105 GCA_008086735.1 Cheirogaleus medius
AGAGACGTTGAGCATTTTTTAATATGTTTGCAGGCCATTATTCTGTCTTCTTTGTCTCCACTAACTCTTAACCTTTCTACCTATACCTTTATTTTCTTAAAACCTGTATATTCTAGATTCCAGAAATTGCTCTTAGAAATGCTTTAGGGTGGGCAGAATATTGTTGTAACTCTGTACCAATAGCTAGATGGAACAGAACATAGTTACTGGATGAGGGTGAGTGGGAGAGAGAAGAGCTATGGATGACTTCAGGGTTCTGACTTGGTGGCTGAGCAGAGGGTGCTGCCATTCACAGAGAGGGAGTAGAAAAAGCAGGACCAAGTTTTAGGGGAAGGATGAATAATGTATGTTCATTTATAGCATTATGAGGTATTTGTGACACATAAGCAGCTGCATATATTTAAAATGTAAAATTGGGTGGGTGTTAATATATGTTTATATCCATGAAACCATTACCATGGTCAGCGTAAGGAACATTTTCGTCATATTCAAAAATTTCCTGGTGTTCTTTTGTACCCCTCCACCCCAAGGAACCACTGATCTGCATTCTGTTACTATATATTAGTTTGGATTTTACAGAATTTGACATAAATGGAATAATATACTATTTACTTTTTTTTGTTTGGCTTCTTTCATTCAGCATAATTATTTTGAATCCATCCACATTGTTATGTGTATAGTTCACTTCTTTTTATTGCTGAGTAATATTCCATTGTATAGATATACCACAATTTTTTTATTCATTTACCTGTTGATGGAGATTGGGGTGTTCCCAGTTTTGGGCTATTACAAATATAGCTGCCAAGAACATTTGCATACAAGTCTTTGTGTGGGCAGATGTTTTCCTTTATCTGGGGTATGATTTTGTTTCTAGCCTCAGTAAATATCTATGAGACAAATAGCTAGATTGTGTGGTAGGTATATGTTTTACTTTTAAAGAAACTGCCAAACTATTTTCCAAAGTGATTGTATCATTTTACATTCCCACCAGCAGTATATGTAGGAGTTCAATTGTTCCACATCCTTTCCAACATATGGTATAGTCAAGCTTTTCAATTTTAGCCAGTGGGTATGCAGTGGTATCTTATTATGGTTTTTATTTGCATTTCTGTAATGACTAATAATGTTGAGCATCTTTTCATGTGATTCTTTGCCATCTGTATATCTTCGTGGTGAAGTGTCTGTTTAAATATTTTGCCCATTTAAATAATTGAACTCTTTGTCTTATTATTGAGTTGTGAGAGTTCAAATAATAAGCTCTTTGGAGGATATATGTTCTTTGTTGAAAGTATGTTTTGAAAATGTTTTATACCAATCTGTGGCTTGTCTTTTCATTTCCAATAATTTGTTTGGAACATGGTGAATCTGAAGTGTCTGTGAGGCATAGATAGAGCTATCCAGATATGGAGGTCTAGAGTCTAGAGGAGCTAGATAGTGACTCAGAAATCATCTCTGTTTGAGTTAATTTGTTCATTCATTTCTTTCACAAATATTTATTGAGTAGTGCTACAGCAGACAAGGTCCCTGCCCTCCTGGAGTTTATATTCTTGTAATGAAAACAGATAGTAAACAAGTAAACATGAAAGAAAGAAGGGAAGGAAGGAAGAGACATAGATTAATTGATTAATTCTTTGAGGGAAATGAACTGGTTGATATGTGGTGATTCAGAGAGCTGCAGGGTTGCTCGAGTTCTCCCTGGGGGAGTATTGAAATGGTTGGAAGAAAAGGCAAGCAACCCAAGGAAACACTGAAACTTCTTTTCTAAAGCACTCCATACTCAACAGGATAAAATCTAAGCTCTTTATCCAGGTAGATGAGGTTCTCTACTGTAGCCAAGTTCTGCCAAATTCGTTGTTTGACTGGGCTGCCTGAATTGTCATGCTTTTTTTTTTCTGTTTATTCAAGTCTAATGCTCCCTACAGGGCCATTAAGTCACCTCCTCCAAGGAGTCCCCTTAGATTCACATCACCTTTTCCCATTCCATCTCCAGATGCCCTCCCTGAAAGTATACTTAATTTGTTATTTACTGATCATTGCTTAAGATTTTTATAAGTGAACTACTTGAGGGCAAAGATCACACTTCTTTGTATCATATCACCCAGTGCCCAAGAAACATTAATGCATAGTGTGTGCTCAAGCTGCCATTTTATAGACGGGTGACTACCAAAGACAAGAGAACTTAATTTTCCGTTTTATAGGATCTGTGATGTAACCCCTTAACTGTGCACTTAATAACCAGAAGAATAAAAGCTTTCAGTCCGTTATCAAAAATAAAAATCTTACTATTGGAAATCATGCAGACACAAGTGGTCAAGAGAATGGGGAAAGGAGGTTGTACTTTTGTCCATGAAGTAGCCAACCAGTTCATACAAAACTCACCTCAGATGTGCATCAGGGGTCCTCTCCCCTCTCTCCCACCTTCCTCCTTCTAGGTTCTTCCAGTCTGGTTGTCCCCAGAATAGAGATGAAAGGAAAAGGGCACTAGAGTTTTCCAGGTTCTCCTCCTGCTAGGGTGAAGGGTGGGAGCATTTCAGGACCCTTGGCACATAACATCTGTAAGGCAAACAAACCTTTTTATAATAGTGACTTTCTCTTAAAACTCTGATATGTTATTACGCTATCAATTTCTACTAAAAACCCCCTCCAATAAAGTGGACTCAACAAGAATATCAGTTATATGCCACACAAGAGCTACCTGGGGATCAACGGAAGAGGATGTATACCTACCTGTTCTGTGGCTAGGGAGAGTGTGGATACAGTGTGGTCCTACTCCTCACTCTCTTTTTCATCTAGCCCACTTTCCACATAGTCCATCACCTCTGCACAGACGTTTCATTCCACTCCTCTCTTAGTTTTAAAATTCTCTTGGTTCAGAGGAAGCAAAGAAAACCTCTGGTACCTATTTTTTTTTCCCTAGACATCTCAATTTCTCTTTTTTTAGGAAGATAATGTACATGTTTTTACCAAGGATAGAGGCTGAAAAAATGGCTCTCATTTTGATGTAATGGGTAGTCAGATTCCCTGGTTTCTTATCCAAATTCTATTCCCCTGCTAAGTACACGATGGCAAGTTACTTAATCTCGGTTCTCTAGTCTATGCAATGGCGAAGTTAATAGTATCTACCTCATAGGGTCATTGCAAAGACTGGGTTACTCTATTTGAAACTCATTTCATAGTTAAGCATCCCATGAATGATAGCTGCTATTATTATTATTAGCTAAAAATATAGCTAAGTTAAAAACAAAGCAGAGATTCCAGTTCTGGTATGGTGAGTTCATTCTATTTCTCTTGCCTTTTACAACTAATACTCTAGCCAAAATGCAAAAAGCAATTACCTGAGGATTCTGAAAAATACACAAAAGCAGGTGGATTGTAGAGAGGTATTAAAACTTGAAGAAGCAAACTACGAGCAGTCTCTCTTAGCAATTTAATAGAAAAAGTAGATAAAAAAATTGGTAAGGCTCTAGAAGACCTGAACAACACCATCAACCAATTGACCTAACTGACATTTATAGAAGACTTCACTCAAGAAGCAAAATACATATTCTTTTAAGTGCACATGGAGCATTAACCAAGATAAACTCTATTCTGGACCATCAAATAAATTTTAACTAACGTAAAAAAATTTCATAACTTGAGAATTTAATATAAAAGAAAGCAATACAAAGAATGTTACTGAAATAACCCTTTGTAAAATTAATAAAGGGCCACAAGGGTGGGGACTATGGTAGGGGAAATATATATATATATATATGTATAACCAGCCTTTGTTCCCTATCTTGCTTTCCTGTAATTGCTTACTACTCAAGAGTCGTATAGCTGATGGTCATAAAGATTCTTAGTTTTCTTCATTGCTGTCATAGATAACATCTCCTGTGTGAAACCTAAGGCTAGTTTTTGAGACGTTTTGTAGGCCCTCCATTCTGGTGGAATGGTTGACCCACCCCGACCAGTGGCCCATAACAAGGAACTGACTCAACTGATCTTGAGACCCACCCAAGAATGGACTCAGCAAAGAAGACAATTTCTACACCCCTATGGTTCCACCCTGAACTCAACCAAATAGTAGACCCGATTGCCTAGCCCTTTGCCCACCAAACTATCTTTAAAAACCCTTTCTCCCAAGTTCTTGAGGAGGCAGATTTCAGAACTTCCTTCTGTCTCCTCACCTGGCACCTGAGATATTAAACTCTTTCTCTGCTGTAACTCCTGCTGTCTCAATGTATTTGCTTCTTTTTAAGCAGTGGGCAATGAACTTAGTAAGGCTGTAACATTACCTAGCCATATGGATTACATTAGAAATCAGTAACACAAAGATATCTAGAAAACCACAAATATTTAGAAATTAAACAACACTTCTGAATAACCCATGGGTCAAAAAGGAGGTAACAAGAGAAAACAGAAAATATTTAAGCTGAATAAAAATAAAAACATATTAAAATGTGTAGAATTCAGCTAAAACAGTGCTTAGAGAAAAATTTATAGTATCAAAATGCTTGTATTAGAAAAGAAGAGAGGTCCCTGACTTAAAACACAAGAAACAAATGAGCAGATTAAATCCAAAGCAAACAGAAGGAAGGATGTAATAAAGATAAGAGCAAAAAATCAATGAAATCGAAAACATAAAAATAATACAGACAATCACTGAAATCAAAAGTGGGTTCTTTAAAAAGATTAATACAATGAAAACTCTAATTAGCTTAACCAAGAAAATAAGAGCAAAGACATAAATTACCAACATACAATATGAAAATGGGAACATCACCACAGATCTTAGACACATTAAAACAATAAGAATAATATGAACAATTTTATGCCCATTAATTCAACAACTTAGATGAATAAATTCCTTGAAAGACACAAATGACCAAAGTTTATGCAAGAAGAAATATTTTAAAGAATCTTATACCCATAAATTGAATTGAAAAATCCCAGGGAATTTTATCCTCAAATATGTTATGCTGATTATATCAAATTAAACACCCTAGAAAGTCAGCAGATGCTGGAAAAGGCTCTACTCTGGTATTCCCTCATCTACCTTAAGACTAGACTCACCTAAGAGAGCATAATTGCCTTCCATCCCCTCCCAGAAATGTCATTACCTATCCCAGAAAAGAGTTCGGAGGCTTGCAACCACACAGGACACTTTTTCACAAGAAAAGGTCTGCCTCTTGGGCTCATTAAAATTCCAAAGAAAATCATTTACAAGTTAATTTCTGTCTCCCAGGTCCATTCTTTCTCCCTAATAATCATGTGACCCCCTCAAAAGAACCTACATTGTCTACCTCCCCCTCCTCTGCGAAGAAGGGTATATAACCATCTCTACCTTATTGGGTTATTGGGTAATCATTCTCCTGTGATTTCCCCAGGTTTATGCACATTAATAAAATTTTATTGTTTTTTTTTCCTGTTATTCTATTGTCAATTTATTGCAACAGACTTAGACTTTCCCTTCAGAGGGAAAGTTTGAAATTCCCTACAAAATCATAGTTTAAAAAACAAAGAAAATCCTAGGCCCCAGTGGCTTTACTGGAAAATTCTAGCAAATGCTTAGGAAAAAAAAATACTAATTCTACACAAACTCCTCCAGAAGACAGGAAAGAAAGGAAAACTTCTCAGCTAATTTTCTGGTGCCAGCATTACCAGGATGTTAAAATCAGATAAAGACATTACAAGAATACTATAGACCAACATCTTTCATGAACATAGATGGAAAAATTCTTAGTAAAATATTAGCAAACAAAATCCAGCAATATTAAAAAAAAAAAAAAAAGGGATAGCGTGTCCTACCCAAGTGGGCTTTATTCTGAGAATGCAAGGCTGGTTCAACACATGGAATCAATCAAAACTATCGTGTCAGGAGAGTGACCAGTGGTTGCCAGGAGTTGTGAGTGAGAGGAGAAGATGACTACAAATGGGATGAAGGCACCATTTGCGGGTGGTACAACTGTTCTGTATCTTGGTTTTGGTGGTGGTTGTATGGCGATATGCACTTATACAAACTCATAGAACTGTACACTAAAAAGAGTGAATTTACGTATATTTATTGTATGTAAATGTACTTTAATAAATTTTTTTTAAATGGAGTAATAGATGAAACCAACAAAAAGCTGATAATTGTTGAAGCTGAGTGATGAGTACAGGGGGATAGATAATACTATTCTCTGGTGATGTATGTGTTATATATGAAAGTTTCCAAAGTAAACAAAGTAAAAACAACAACAAAGTAAACCCCTTGGCTTCACGCTTCTCTCTCACTATCATACCACTTTTGGGCTTTCTTTTCCAGCAAAACTTCTTGAAAGATTTGTCTATTGACACAATTTCCATTTGTTCACCTTCCGTTCAGGCTTTTGTCCTCATAAGGTCATGGCCTCATGTCAGGGTTTGTGATGAGGTCACCAATGACCTAATGACCTTAATATAGGCAAAGCAAGAGGTCATTTTCTTTCCTCATTTGACTCCATCTTTCAACGGCATGTTTTGGTTTCTTTTCTTGGTTTCTGTTACATCATTCATACTCTTGCTGTTCCTCGCCTCTATTCCTACCTTTTTAGTTTCATTTGCTGTCTTTTCTTTGCAAAACCCCTAAACTGCTACATATCCAAGGACTGGGTCCTTAGCTCCATTCTCTTTTACTTACATTCTGTCCCTAGGTAATTTCATTAGGGATTATGGCTTTAAACACTATCTCTAAGCCTGTTATTCCCAAATCTACACCTGTGGGGCCTGATCTCACTCCAAAACTCCACAGTAATATATCTGACATCCTACTTGACATCTTCATTTGGAAGTCTACAAGGCATTGCAAAAGGAAAATGTCTACAAAACTGAAATGGTCCTTTCCTGACACCTGTACCCCAGTCAATGCATCCCAGTAAATGGCACACCATGTCACTTGAGATAAAAACTTAGATATCATCCTTGCCTCATCTCTTGCTATCATTTCCTACCCTCCTCAGTATTATCCGTCTACTTCTGAGACATTTACTGAATGCTTCTGGTTTCCATTTCTACTACTAAGATTCTAATTCAAGCCACCATATCCTTAGCCTTATCGGTTTCTCGCTCCTACTTCTCTCTCTCCTCCTCCTTCATTGATAAATGATTATGTCTAATTTATGTTCTAAAATTTCATATATAGTTTCATGAATGGTGCCTTTAATATGTGAAACTTTAAATTTCTATGAAATTACAATACTTTACTCTTTCATTTCTTGGAGACAGAGCCTGAATTTTTTTTAAGAACTACTGAAGAAAACTGAGGAATTTTATAAGTGAAGATGGGGAAAATATGGAAATCCCCTGTTTAGTTCAAAGTCAAGACTGCATAACTAAATTTGAAGATGGAGTTTAGTGCCAAGTCACTGGTAAGAAAGTATATGCTCTTTGTGCAGGGAAATGTTATACTTGAAAACTAATAATATTTGAACTGGTTGGTACAGATTAAATCTTGGAAGTAACCTTATTGTTTTGTTCTGTCAATTGTCTTACAGACCTAGAGATAATCCTAGGAAAGAGAATACTGGTTCCTTTTGGAATTTGTTTGATTTCATTAAGACTAATTTATTAGTAAGCTATTGGGAACCTAGACTTGGAAATTAGTAGATGAACAAAGCAGCAGAAGTTAATTAAAAATTAGTGACCACTAGTTTCATGTTGGCTGCTCATATGTCTCTATATTTTTTGTTGATCTGAATACAAACTGAAGAAAAAAATCCTTATGGTCTCTTATCTTACTTCTGACTTAATAGATCTAGCTCTTTTAGTTTTTCTGTTAAAAATTATTTACCAAACTGTCAGTATCCTGGAACCTTTCCCCAAATTTTCTAGAATCTCCTTAAATCAAATACTATAATTGAATATTACTGTAGAAAAGAATGGCAGTGAGGTTGGAGACAAAAGAATCAGGAAAATGATTGTAAGTACTAGCAATACTAATTTTAAATTTTAAAATGTATAGGTATTCCCCTGCTATTGGCTAAGAGAACAGTTCAGAGCAGGTGACACATCTGTATAAGAATCTGTTGCACACCAAGACTTTGCAGCTGTACATAATTGTCACATAAAACATGGGCAATTTCTTCCTTCATGTTATGTTCTTTGTATATAATTTGTAAAAAAAAAAGTTAAATTGAATTTTGATTTTAGTCTATTTCATTTCTAAAGTAATCCAGCATCTTTACTAGTCATTCATAATGTCTAGCCAGTTCATTATGTCATACTACTATCATTTTATCATTCCTATTTAAATGTTTCTAACCTTTATCTGTCATCTTTGAATTTAATTCTATTGGTAGTTAATGATTTGAACTAGTTAAGACTTCTTTAAATGTGGGTCTTTGTGAACACATTACTTTTTGGGTAATTCAAATAGTAAGTAAACATATGTCTTAGGACTCTACAGGTTTTCCCAACTTATTTAAACAAAGATTATTGGCTGTAAACCCTTTTATTATCTATTGAATGGACAAAAAACCCTCTGAAATTCTGGGATATAAAATTGGGAGGAAGGGATAGTTTCTATGATGACTTCAGGGCAGTGAATAAATTGGAAAAAAAATGGAAATGATTTGTTTGTCATATCTCCTTCTATCTTTCAAGGACCTTCCTAGTTTGGTGAATGGTAGCTTTGTTGTGTACTTTGTTTTAACAAAGTAATGCATTTGTGTACTTTACAAAGTCAAATAATATCTAAAAGTTTATAATGAAATACTGCCCCATACTCGTAACAGACCTGTTCCATACTCCAGAGGCAGCTACATGAAATACTTTCAGCTGTTTCTTTTGGTATTTACCTCTGTACTTTTTATAAATAATATGTGTACATTGCTACCTCTTGATACTTTAAAATTATCTTTTGACTTACCATGACAGATGACAATTTTACCTTTAATATAGCCCCTTTACCACCTACTCCACCCATATTCGTAACTCCTGAAGGCAGGAACCTTGCCTGAATTGTTCATTGCTGTATCCTCAACACTTAGAACAGTGTAGCACATGTAGATTCTCAATCAAATACATTTTTCCCCTCAACGAATGAATAAACCTAGAGAGATCCAGGACTGGGGCTACCTGTCATAACAAGCATGTTAATTAACAGGAATTTGTTTTGGCTGCCACTTGTGTGGCTTCAAATTTGGAAGGAAGCTCTGAAAGCCATGCTGCCTTCTTGGGTTTGGCATTAAGCAAGCATTTTTTGAGTGCCTGCCATGTGTCATCACCAGAAAAGAAGTTAAGAGCACAGCCTTTGTAGTCAAACAGGACTGAGTATCAATCTTGTTTTGTCATATTCTAGCTATGTCACCTTGGAAAAATTAAGTAATCTCTCTGAGCCTCAGCTTCTCCACCTGTGAAATAGGATAACAATAAACCCTATCTCATAAGAATTTTGTGGAGGTTAAATTAAATAACGCATGTAAATTATTCAGGATTGTATTTTGGCACTAAATGGATTTTCAGAATATAGTTATTGTTATCATTAAATATTACTAGTTTATGTTGTGGCTGTAGCTATTTGTGGGATTAATAGAAATGTTAGTAGGGAATGGTAATGAGTTAGGGATAAACTATTTTGCCTAAAAGTCACCTTTTCCAGGAAGATTTCCCTAACAAACCATCCTCTCTGATTGCTTCTTGGCTTCATGCATTCTCCGCATACATAGTGAGAGTTGCTTCTTGGCTCTTCTTATAAGTTCTTTTTTCTTTTCCTTAACCTCATCATTAATGCTTCAAGGCCCTTCTCTCTTTTCAAGAATTTTTTAATGTTTAATTTAATTATATAATCTCTTCTATCCTAGTCTCCTTTTCCACTATCAACCATTCTAAAGTATTTAATGTATATCACTAACTTTAAGTGTTCTTGAAAAATGTGTATTAGTATCTTACATGCATGCACTTATAATTTCCATAAATGCTATTGTGTTATTACCTATCACTTTGTTTCCCATATTTACTTCCCCAAGCACTGTTTTTTGCTGTCTACATGTTGCTATGCACATATCTACTCTCTGCTTCTTAAGGATCCAAAGCACTCCATGATGGGCACTTACTGCATTTTACCTGTTCACTCCCTGCTCCCCCCATTCCCAGATGACCTTTAATTCTCTGTCAACACTAACAAAAATCCTGCAAAGAAAATCCTTGTGCATCTCACTTTCAAGCTTGTGTTGAGAGTATCTTTAAAATATATTCTGAGGTGTGGAATTGTTGAGACCGAGTATGAAACTGCATGCTCCTCGACAGTTGTTCTCAAGTATCTCTTTCTGGGTACGTGCTGTGTATTCCTAATTAGCTTGAGAGCAATGGGGTCAACTCTTGGCTCTTTAAACAAAAAGTAGAGAAGAGAAATCAGGTCCAACACTGGGAAAAGCAGTGCCTACATGTGGCAAGTGGAACTTGAGAAGAATCATCCTACTTCTGCGTGAGTGTAGAAACATAAATAGGGAAATTGTACCACTTATATGTTATCTTATAGCCCATCCACAAGAGAATTTGCTGGCATTACCTGTATAGCTTGTGGAGAGCCCAAAACACCATTATCCAAAAGAAAATAAAATTAACACCAAAAGGAACATAGCAACTAATGGATTGTGACTGGTTTTAATGGTTCTCTGCCTTTACAGGGTGAAGAGAGCATGATATTGTCTCTGATTTGAACACTTTATTCTAATTTATAATCATAAGAGGTCATAAAGTCACCAGTGCCTAAGAAGCTGCAGAAAAGGACAGAGAGGAATTGAGTTCTAAAGGTAGATTGATTCTTCTTTTTCTTTATTTTTATTTTGACAAACTTCAAATTTTAGAAAAGTTACAAGAATAATACAATGAACACTTTTCTACCCTTCACAAACTTTCACCAAGTATTACCATTTGCCACATTTGCTACATCTATTTATTTCTCTCTCTCTCACTCTCTCTCTTCATTCATTCATTTATCTACCATTTGAGTATTCTCCCTAAACCTTCAGCACTCCTTTCCTAAGAACAAATGCGTTCTTGCCAATAACCACAATATGGTCTCACACTAGGCAAATTTAACATTAATAAAATGCTATTATCTAATATATAGTCCATATTCAAACATTTAGAACAGGGTTCAGCAAACTTTTCAGCAGAAGGCCAGATAGTAAATATTTTGGACTTTGCAGTTTAGAAAATCCCTGTTGCAACTAGTCAACTCTGTTTTGGCAGAGTGGAAGCAGCTACAGACAGTATATAACAAAAATAGGTGTGGCTGGGTCCCAGTGAAACCTTATTTACGAAAACAGCTGGTGGGCTGGTCTAGATTCATTTTTTTTTTTTTTAGGAATTGGCACTGGATTATATTTTGGAGTTAGTAAATGTCACAGTTCAAGGTCTATTACAGAAGTAAGTCTAAGTTTTGAAAAAATTTTGCCATGAATTGCCACAGATTGGACTACTCAACCACATGTCATTTTTCCTCTTGCCTTTCTTCAATTCTGTGAACCTGGTTTTAATAGATGTACCTCTTGATCATTTATTTTAAAAACAACAACAAGTCCCACAAATATTACATAGCTTTGTCTTCCTTTTTAAAAAATTGTGGCAAAATATTCATAACATAAAATGTACCATGTTAGCCATTTTAAGTGTACTGTTCAGTGGCACTAAGTACATTCACACTGTTGTGCAACCATCCCCACCATCCATCTCCAGAAAATTTTCATTTTCTCAAACTGAAACTGTGTACCCCTTAAAAACTTAACTTACCATTTTCTCTTTCCCTCAGCCCTGGCAACCACTGTTCTACTTTCTGTCTCTAGGATTTGACTATTCTAGGTACCTCATACAAGCATAAGAGGGAATGGCCTAAAAAAATGTAGAAATGTTTTACAAACTGTTGTTTTAAAATCTCTCCTCTTCTTTTTGAAAATTAAAACTTACATCCCTGTCCAAGGCCAATAATCAGAGAGACAGTGGAGTGTCCTTTGTTTTTTGTACCAAAAGAGATGAATCAACAAAATTGTCTGGGTGGAGTTCACGAAATTGTCTTCTCCAGGGATGGAATAGATCAAAACCATCAGCTATAGTTAAGCAACAATAGCCCAAAACTAAAAATCCTCCCTTTAAAAGTGTATGGTAAAAAAAATACTACTTTAAGATGCGAGCCTGCTATTCTCCTCATTTGCCAACAAATTGATAAATCCCCCTTTCCTTCTCCTCAAACCATTTGTCCTCATTCTTCTGATGTGGACTTGGGGGAAAAGTGCCGAACTTTTGATAACACAAGTGCAAGTGTATACAGTATTTGTCTTTTTGTGACTGACGTATTCAGTTGGTATAATGTGTTCAAGTTTCATCTATTTCACAGCATGCATAGAATTGCATTCTTTTTTCAAGGCTGGATATAGTCCATTCCATGGAGATGCCACATTTTATCCATTCATCCCTCAATGGACAATTAGGTTGCTTCCAACTTTTGACTATTTTGAATAATGCTGCTATAAACATGGATTCTAGTCTCATTCTTAAAGCAGTAATTTTCTTTCTGTCTAGGAATAGGGTCTAATATCAGATATGAACCTAAAATGCCATATTTAGCATAAAAGTTTTACTTAGAATTTATCTCCATAGAAGATATCCATGCAAACAATCAAGTCATCTCCTCCCTCAGGGTGTCAGCATGTCTTGGTTGAATATTGCTATAGCCCAGTCTCCTTGCCCCCAAATTTGTCCTGCTTCCCACACCACTGGAGTGACCTATCTAAAATACAAAACTGATCACATCATTCCCCCACTTGAGATGTTTCCATAGACACAATCTAAAAGTCTTACCCTGAATATCAGACCCTCAGTATTCTAGCTCTTACCTATCTCCCCATCCTTCTCTCCTGCTATTTCCAGCCTTTCACTTCATAGTTCAGCAATACTGACCTGCTTCTTATCATCTCCTAGTACCAAATAAGGAAAAATAAGATGGATGTGATGACTCACTCCTGTAATCACAGCACTTTGGGAGGCCAAGGTGGGTGGATCACTTGAGCCCAGGAGTTCAAGACCAGCCTCGGCAGCATAGTGAGACCCCATCTCTACAAAAAATAAAAAAAATTAACTGGGTGTGGTGGTACATGCCTGTAGTCCCAGCTACTTGGGAGGCTGAGGTGGGAGGATCGCTTGAACCTAGAAGTTTGAGGTTGCTGTGAGCTACAACCTTGATTGTGCCACTGCACTCCAATCTGGGAGACAGAGTGTTTTGTCTCAAAACAAAAACTAAAAAAAAAACCTCATGAAAAAGAAAAAAGAAAAAACAAAAAGAAAGAAAGAAAGAGAGAGAGAGAAAGAAAGAAAGAAAAGAAAGAGAGAAAGAAAGAAAGACAAACAGGAAATAATGTTGATGTGTTGGTGTCTCCATGCCTTTGCTCACTGTTTGTTCCATCTGCCTGGAAAGTTTTTCTCCTTTTTCTTTGCTGGAAGATTATCCTTCAAGTTTAAACTTCAGCTATGCTGCTTCCAGGAAACCTTTTCTAGACCAGCCAAGCCCCCACCCCTTCTCCCCCTTCAAGCTGGGTGCCCCAGGGCATCCTGTGTTCATCTGTCCTGGCATCATATTGAAATGATCTCTGTAAGTTTGTCTCCACAAGTGACTTCACCTCCTCAAGGACAGGGGCTCTGCTTTAGACATCTTCTCACCCACAGTACCCAAGAGAATGACAGAAACCTAGTAGGTGTTTAATATATATTTTCTGAATTGAACAAAATTACAGGTTCTTAGAAGGGCTTAGGCTCTGTGTGAGCTGTTCCGATGTATCTGACCTGCTTCATTTCCTGCTCTTCTTGTTTCTCCTCAGCCCTCCAGCCACACCTAATTCGAATGCTTCCCAAAATTAGCAGTGAACTTCTCTGCCTCTAGACCAATGCTCGTTGCTGACTCTGGAATTCCTTTCCTAAGGTGTTCCTGTTCATCCTTTAACATCCAGCCTAAATTGCATCTGCTCTGAGAAGCTTTCCCTGACTCTGCCAGACAGAGAATCCTCTGCTTTCCTGCTTCCAGGAAACCTTTTCTAGACCAGCCAAGCCCCCACCCCTTCTCCCCCTTCAAGCTGGGTGCCCCTACTACATTACATAGCCCTACTACATTACAACACTATAGTATGAGTAATTTATGTATCTGTTTTTCCACGTAGACCGAATCTTGAGTTAAGGGACCCTGTTTTACTCATCTTTGTATTTCCAAAGTCTGGCACAGTGCCTTGCATGTGGTAGGTATTCAATAAATATTGGATAAATAAACAGATAAATGTATGCTCATAGACATTTGGTAACTATTGTCTGAGTGGGCACAAGGAGAATCTGATACAGTTTGTTTTCATATCAGAATAATATGGCCTAACTCAGTGTCTGGGGCTTGGATGCTAAAAGCATTGTATTTCCTCAAACCTAGCCACATGTACTTGAGGCTTTATGTGACTCTATCCCTCCATGAATTTACATGAGAATGGAGGGGGCCAACCCTGGCCCCCAAAAGGATAAGTGAAGGCATCGAACCATGACTGATGGTCTCAAGTGTCCTAGATCAAAGTGTGAGATTAGAGGGCAATTAGGCCTCTAGTAATAACCTCATCATGGGGAGGGGGGAGTCCGGAGGAGTCAGCTGTACTCAGTACCAGCGTCTGCACCTTTGCTGTGAAGTGCTGATCTGGGGAAAGTTACCAGCAACACTGCTGAGGTAGCTGCCTGTTGCCATGGGAGAGTTTTGGGGGAAATGGCTGCAAATATGGTAATTGAAAGAGCTATGATATTCAGTTGAAATGCCATGATGCCTGGGCCCAGGCAGAGTTGCTGCGGGTCACCCCTGGAGAGAATTACAGGATGGAACATCTACACTCTTGCACCAATTTGCCTGGGCAAATCGTTAGAGATCTATCCTGGGGTGGTGGAGGAGGATGACTCTGTGTTTGAGACAGTATAAGGTCAGGCAGGATTCAGGCCTCACTTCTGACCAAGGGAGACAACGTGGGGCTGCATGACCCAGCCTAACTAATTATAGAAGAGCAAACAAACAAACAAACAAACAAAAAACCTCCTAGCTGCTGAAATTCAGCCTGTATCCATATAAGGCGGAGGCCAAACAGTCTGTCTCTTAAATAGTGTTTTTCTAAGACCACCAAAGCTAGGTGCTGACACTAGCTGATAAGGAACCTGGCTGAAAAAACCCCAACCTATCTGGACCTAACCACCTCAAGCTGAAAAAGACCTCCACACTGACCTTAACCTGACTTTTCCCTCATTATAATCTCATCTTAATGCTAAAAATCCACACCCAGGGTTGGAGCTTTAACATGATAATGAGACATATGAGACATGAAGAAGCATGTAATAAAACAACTCAGGTGCAAGAAAATCTCCATCTCTATATGCTTACATGGCACCCTTTTCCTGCCTAAGTCTCTTTAAAACTCTCCCTGAACCCCCCTCCTAGAGTCAGCCTGAGGACCTTTCCTTTGAGCTGTGTCCCTTATGTTCTAACATAAGCGCCAATAAAGCCTTGCCTGTGACTCGCATTCGACTTCTGGCTAATTTCTATTGTATAGAGAACCCAAGGGCCTGCAACGGTAACATGTTGATTGAGGTGGTGACAGTGTTGACAGCAAGAAATGAGGGTAGCAGATGGATGACCTGGTCATAGCCACATGGCTGGGCTGCTGAGGTTTTCAGCCTGGTTCTCAGCTAGTTGGCTTCTGGCTTCGCCTGCTGTGGAATGCTGGCCAGTGAGCCAGTGATTGGGGAATCAGGTGTAGAAGGCCTTGTCTGGGTTTCTGTAGCCACTACAAGGGATTAATCATAAAGACTAGTGGACAGCTACATGCAAGCCACTCTGGGGAAGTTCTGAAATATTTGGAAGGAGCTACTCTAGAAAAGACTGTAATTCTTTCTAGAAGTAGTGGGGGCTTGAAGCCCTTATACATTAGGCTTAATTGTACACATGACTTCCTTTGTATTCACAGGTTGGTGAAACCAGGGACAAAGTGATTACATAGATAAATACAAGCATTTGACTCTGTAAGTGAAAAGATGCAATGATGGGAGGCATTACTGTTCTGGCAAGTGTTAACAGCAAGTGTATAACAGCTTTTTTAACAGCTCTTGACCCAGGAAATAACAGACCAGCACGTGGAGAGTCAGAGAACAGCCTTTATTCCGCCAGCAGGCTCAGCAGCCAACTACTAATCTTCTCACCCCCCCTTCCTTGTTCTCCTCCAGCTTTTATACCCTTGGTAGGACTCAAAAAGCATCCAATCAGCAACAAGCTTTAACATCCAATCAGCAACAAGCTGTAACATCCAATCAGCAATAAGCTGTAACATCCAATCAGCAACAAGCTGTAACATCCAATCAGGATTGCAAGAGCAGCACGGCCGGAAGACAGGAGCAGATGGCGGAGCATGGCCCGGACAGGCACACGAGGCCCCGCCCAAGCAGCGCACACCCGCCCGCCCCACTGCAGCCTCTAGCCGGCCCTGCGCAGCACCGGCCGGCGTGGATGCGGAGCGGCATGGAGGCGAACGACCGTGTCCTGCTGCCGGACAGTTTTCCCCGTCATTACTACCCACTAATACCAGAGTATTATTCATCAGTCTGGGCCTCTTCACATAGGGTGTAGTAGATACTGGGTTTTCTTGTGGCTGGTTGGCATGTTTGCTCCTGCCAATGCAATTGCAAAGGGGTTTCAGTACAGGTTCAGTTGCTCGTTGCACAAAGATGTAATTATTCAGAATAGGAAGACTGCCAAGGAAGAAAGGAATTTTTTTTTTTTGAGACAAAATGTCCCTCTGTCTCTCAGGTAGAGTGCAGTGGTGTCATCATAGCTCACTGCAGCCTCAAACTCCTGGGCTCAAGCGATCCTCCTGCTTCAGCCTCACAAGTAGCTGGGACTACAGGTGGGTGCCACCACATCCAGCTAATTTTTCTACTTTTTGTAGAGATGGGGGTCTTGCTCTTGCTCAGGCTGGTCTCAAATTCCTGAACTTAAGCAATCCTCCTGCCTCAGCCTACCAGAGTGCTAGGATCATAGGCGTGAGCCACCATGCCCAGGCCAGAATGTTTCTAATACGGCAGGCATCTTGTCAAGAGAATGAATGAGAGAAGCTGCCTTAAATCCATCTCCCCAATTTACAGAAATCATGGACTTTTAAAGGAGGGGCCACGTGCCTTGCGGCAGGTCATGGTATAATGAACAAGGGGGCAAGTTGTTGGGGATGGTGAATCTTGGGTCAGGAAGTCTGACCAGGGGCCTTCAGATTCTCAGCTCTTTGTCTTGCAGAAAAGCCGCCATTTCTGGGAAACAATTCAAAAAGTCAAGTAGTTAGATAAAGGAGAGAATTATAAAAAAACACGTAGGGGTCATTAAAATTTGTTCATAGAACCAGTTACACCAGTGTAATTTGTAAAGGGCCTTGTGTTCATAAGTCTTCAGTCTGATGGGCACCTACTGACAGATGCATCTCAAAGGCTGCACCCAGGTCCCTGGTTTCCCCTTTCTGACCCCCTTGGCATCTCAGGTCCCCGCCCCCACCCAGCTCAGTGACTGGCCAGTACCTCCCCTGTTCTCTCTTCTCATCGGCAGCTTTGCCTGGAGATCACCTTTCTGACACCCACTTGCCTCATTCTGAGCCCTGTGCAACCACAGAGCAAAAGTCTAAATGTCTTTGTCAGGTTTTAGTCTGAAATGTTGGTTCTTAGTGTGCTTGTGGCTGAAGAATGACCAGATGCACCAAAGTGAGGCAAGCACGAAAATGAGGTTTATTGAGGAGAGAAAGATAGGATTATAGGGCAAGAGCAAGATATAGGTTTACAAACTGTGATACATACACCAGAGATGACAACCGGACCCACTGTCTCAGCAAAGGGAGAGCAAAAGGAAGGGCGCAAAAAGGGACTCATTATGGTCTGCACTCTTGTTTTATAGTGCCTGGATTGGGACATCCCTCATGTTTCAGAGGTCACCATGAAACCACTTTGGTTGGACCGTAGAGAGGCATGTGACCCAAGTCTTACCACGCATGTGGATCTCCCGTGAGCTTCTCTGAGAGCCCATTTGGCGAAGGGCGGGACAGGGGGGTGAATCATAGCAGCACCCACTTTTGTCCCTAGGAGGCCCAGAATCCCTCGCTGTCTACCTAACATCCTGCCCATACAATCTCATAAATTGTGTACTCTGCTCCTTGGGAAGTGGTAGGCATGGCTGCCTTCACTATATTTAAGACTTGATGGAATTAATCTCTGAGGACCGTGTTGAAGGGGACAGAAATGGAAATAGAATAGACCAGAAACCCAATGAACTGTTTTCCTCTCCAATTTTCAGGATTTTTGTAAAGAATCATGATGACATGTAAAAAAGAAGAAGAAAAAGAAAAGAAACAAAAAGATGTTTCCCTTGGCCTCCTACTTTGGGGGCTAATTCATTTGTAGAGAAGTGAGTTATTTTAAACCTGAAGCATGCCCTTGGGAATCTGTGCTTCTGGGAAGCTTTTGGCTCTTCCCATAAAGTGCTGAAAGGGATTGTGACTAGAAACAACCTCTCCACCTAGTGAACGCCAGGACTGAATGAGTTGAAAGAGATGTCTTTTTGCTTTCTTTCTTTTTTTTTTTTCCCTCCACCCACCACCCTGCATTTAAGGGGAAAAAAGTGTCTTTTTTTATTTGAGCCTCTACCAGACTAGTTAATAGAACAGGATAATTCTGGATACAAGTCTGTGCAAAATAAGAGAGTATAAAAGCTGATGAGAGACATTTGAATGGATGTCATTGTCTTTCACAAAGCATCGTTTTGTCTCATTGTTTTCACCTAAGACTTCTTGCAAAACAATGGGCTTTGAAAGTGCAAGATCTGCTGCTTAACTCTTGAAGAGCTGACAGACATCACACCTTTTCCAGCAGGATTGTGACTGGAGCTTCAATCATTTTTTTTTTTTTTTTCAGTTTCTGTGCAGTAGGTGCAACAATTAGAGAGAACTGTTAGCTGAGTATCCTACACCCAGTTCCAATACTGTCAGAAAGAACTAAAAATATTCTGTGGTCAAACTATAGAGTCCTGGTTCTAACAAGCTTGAGCTGAAAGTAGTGAGGGGGAGGTCATGTAACCCACAGAAATGGTGAGGCGACACAGAACCCTTGCATGAAGTTTCCTTCATCTGAAAAGGTTGAGACTCTTTTATGATACTACACTTTGGGTGAAACAAACAAACAAAAGGCCATTTCCAAATATAGCCAGCTTTTGTAGGCTATATTTAGTCACATTTCTACTTAGTGAAAATAGCAGAATGCATTTTGGCAGAAATTTTCACTGTGATGTTGGCTTTTTTTTTTTTTTCACTTCCCCATATTTAAAGCTCGGGTGACATAAACATTAAGGAATATAATCAGAGAAGCCAAGGGTCTCTTCTTGGGTCATGTGGTTATTCATTTAAAAATTTATTGAGGACCTGAACCAGGGGTTGTTCCAAGCCTCTGCTTCTAATCAGTCTTTATTATAGAGTCTTCTGTTGTTGAAGCTCTCAAGAGATTCGCAAATAGTACAAAAGCAAGGTGATGGCCCTAGCATGTACAGTCGGCCTCTGTACCTGCAGGTTCCACATCTGAGGAGTCAAACAACTGCAGATCAAAATATTCAAAACCAAAATGGACAGTTGCGCCTGTACTGGTCACATACAGAATCTTTTTTCCTTGTCATTATTCCCTAAACAATACAGTGTAACAACTACGTATGTAGCGTTTACATTGTATTAGATGTCATAAGTAATCTAGAGATGATTTAAAGTATATGGGAAGATGTGTGTAGGTGATATGCAAATATTATGCCATTTTACATAAGTGACTTGAGCATCCGAGGATTTTGGTGTCTGTGGGATCCTGGAACCGATCACCCACCGATACTGACAGATGACTGTATATATGTCATGGAGGCATGGGTATGAAACCAAACAGAGATCATCAAAGTGCCTGTTTTATAGTGCTTTTGTGAACTTTGAGTGTATTAATGCATATACATTTAAATCAGCATCTAGCACAAGGTGAGTGCTCAGTGTTAGCTATCCTTATTACTTGTATATAATATAAGCAAATATACTAGTATAACATGTATGCTTTATGTCATAAAGACATACACTTGAAATAATAGTCTTTGTCTTCCAGTATTGAGGTATTCAACAATGCTTGTGCTTAACTGGGTAGGTCCAAACTGGAGCAAGGCCTTTCTTTTCTCTTTTTTATTGTGGTAAAACATACACAGCATAAATTTTACCATTTTAACCAATTTTAAGTGTACAGTTCAGTGGCTTGAGTACATTCACATTGCCGTGCAACCATCACCACCATCCATCTCTAGAATTTTTTGTCTTCCCATCTGAAAGTCTATGCCTATGGAACACTAATATTCCATTCCCTCCTCCCTGCAGCGCCTGTCAACGACCATTCCATTTTCTGTCTCTATGAATTTGACTACTCAAGGTCCCTTATATAAGTGGAATCATACACTGTCCTTTTGTGTCTGGCTTATTACCCTAAGCAAAATGTCTTCAAGGTTCATCTATGTTGTAACCTATGTCAGAATTTCATACCTTTTTAAGGCTGAATAAGGATCCTTCATTTTAAAATTAAAGTATTTTGGGATGACCATATGGCTATAGTTCTCATAGACGATTACTTCCAATCCTGTCTTCTCTATGCCAGGCCTCATTGTATGAATATTCTAATGAGATTTAATGACGAGGCTTCCCCATAGTGTCCTTCCTCCAGGAATGGCTTTGCCCTTGAACTTGGGCTCTAGAGTCAGACAGATGGATGTGCATTTGCATGTGCATTCTACCACGTAAGAAGTTCATTATCTTGGGCATACAGTTAGGTTAAACCATATGATATCACTGATATTTGATAATTTTTACATACCAAAAGGACACTTTCACATGATTCAACCTAATTTTTTTACCTCTCTGCCCCTCAGTTATCTTATGTAAAATATAAGGGTTAACAACTGTGCTTGCCTCAGAGAGCTGCCATGAGAACTGGCTGGTGTGACGTGGCCAAGAGCACACTCAGGTGTTGGTGCTCTTGTGCTCGCCCTATGTGGATGCCTCCCATGGGCAGGAGCCGTTCCTTACAAGTCCAGGGCTCCAGGAACCCTTCCCACCCCTTTTGCCTCCTCCCCCATCATCAGCTCAAGGGCAGGAGGGGCTCCCTGGAGTGAGGGCCACTTCCCTAACATTCAGTTTAGAGGGGACAGAGCAAACACTGTGCTAGACAGGAAGTAAAAAAAATCAAGATAAAAAAATACAATGTATTAGAAACCCTAAAGTAGGGGAGAGGAATACAAAGGGCCGATGACACTTCAGAGGAGAGGGGAGGAGGTGCCCTGACTCTGCCACCAGAAGCAGATCTGGGTGTTGCTCTTCCTTCCAGGCCATTTCTGATTCCATCACTCGTCACACTCACTGTCCCTTCCTAGCTGGTTCTCCTCACTGCACCCTACCCCAACTTGAGTTCCTTTAACTCTGCAGCCTCAGTTTAATTCAATCCGCCCTGTTTCCAGTGGAACAAAACCATGTTGGTTACGTACAAGGCACTGTGTTAGCCGCTTCAATTAGTTTGGGTCTCTGCTCAGAGACATCTCCCTTATCCTAGTTCATCTATGATAGCTCCTTTCCCTTTGACCCCCACTATTTTTCTCATCCCCCTCATCCTGCTTCATTTCTTAAATGTTATAGTTTTACCCGACTCTTTATCATATACTTATTTATCTGCTTGTCCTCTGCCCCTCTAGAGCAAGGCTTCTCAAACTTTAATGTGCACACCCTCTAGGCAATCGTGTTGAAAGGCAGGTGCTGTTTTCTTAGGTCTGGAGGAACCTGACATTCCACATTTCTAATAAGCTGGTGAGATGCGGATGCTGCCAGTTTGGGGACCACATTTTGGATGTTAGGTCTCGAAGGTAAGCAGTATGAAAACGGGACTTCATTCATCTTGTCTGTCACTTAAATCCCTGACACAGTGCCTGCACATAGGCAGCGCTCAATAAATATTTGTGGAATGAATGAATGAATTCTTCAGGGATCGAAAGTCCCTCTCTTTAAAGAGAAAAGACATTTGCACAAACCACTCTAATATAAATGATAGAAGAGAGAGAGAGAAAAAAAGCCAGATGAGTGATGTGGGAGCTGAGAGCAGAGAGAGACTAATTTCGACAAAGGCATCTAGAAAGTGTTATAGCAGGGGTGGGCCTTGAGCTGGGCCCTGAACGATGGGCAAGATTTGAAGAGGGGGAAGGTGGCGGAGACCCTTTGGGAGTACGGTGGGGACAAATGCCTGCAGTGGAGCAGTGCTCGTCAGGGAGAGGTGCCTGGTTTGCAGCGCTGAGCGAGGAGCCAAGAAAGTTACAGCACCTTGAGTGCTGAGTAGATTCTTCTTCCCTCCCTCCCTCCCTCCCTCTTTCTTTCTTTTCCTTGTTTCCAGTCTGGATCCTGGGCAGCTCTCTTGGCTTAGTTGAAACTGCTTTTCCAGGGTGGCTGCCTGCTGATTCTGCAGATGCCCTGAATCAGGAACTCCCTGAGAAGGCTCCCCTCGCCCCAGGCCTGTGTGGGATGCTGCCTTCAGCCACCCTGGCTCAGCGTCCACTATTAAGCACGCTATCTTGGGCTTTTCCGGTGTTCCCTCTGTGTTCCGCCCTTTTATAACCCAAAGGTCTCCGAACATCTTCTCATTTTCCCCTACCCAAGACCCTCAGTCTCCTTGCCAACTAATTCCCCTTCCTGAGTCTCAGGGAATTACGTGACCACACCATCAACAAAACTGTAACATTTCGTCCTCTGAACCCTCTGTTTCCCTGGGGCTCCAGCCAGGCGTGATACAGCCCAATCCAGGGTAATTTGTGGGAAAGTATTCCATCTTTCCCCCACGATGTAGAGGAGACTCTCTAGGGCCTAAAAACAACTTTATACAAAACACAGATAAGATCACAAAAATTAATCTATTAAATATGTATATTTCAGTACTGCTTCTTGCACAATGTATGTGGCCGGTTCTTCTCCTTATTTTGAAGCTCCTACTCCAGCAGTACAGGTGTCTGCGGGCCTGCAGAGAGGGCTGGGTTGGCAGCTGCCCTCCCACCCTGCAGACGTGTAGGTTGTCAGTTGTATTTGAGAAGAGCCATGGTGAGTGGGTGGTGGCTGTCCTTGAGACGCTGCCTCTTGGGTTTACCACTGACAATCTTTTGCTCAGAAAATGCTGCCTCATCCCTAATGGCTACCCAATCAGGAAAATATTATTTTCAGATGTTTTAAATTTGTGCAGTGAGAAACATATGTCTAGCCATATGGAGCACAATAGGAGCTAGTTAAGGCCAAAGTGGAAACCAGGATTGGGAGTTTTCTTTATTTCTGTTTTTGAAGTCAGACCCTGCAGGCCAGATTTCCCCAACCAGCAGACTAAGCTGTGCTCTAAATTAGAGTACGTTTGCATCACAGAGAAACCATGTACACAAAACAGACGACTGCAAGCTCCCCCGCTCCTCATTAGCGACACATCCAATTAGGAGAGCCACTGTGATGCTGCCGTGGCCCCATCTGGAGATGAAATCACAGACCACCTTGCAATGCTCCAAAGTCATCATGATATAAAATGTTAAAATATACCTATCTTCACAACAGGATAATTTCAGGAAAGCTGCACGTTTGATTTGTGTAATTTTTTTGTTGTCAAAACAGTTTAGGCTTTATTAAAAGTTATAAGAGGCTTGGGCTATTAAAAGTTAGGAGGGTATCTTTTTCTAAATCATATAAGAGATAAAGGGATTTGTGTTAATAATGTTTATTTATTACACTACACCAGCGCAGTATACAGACTTATTTGCTTGGAGTTAAGAAAAAGAAGTGATTCGATCATGCTTACAAATTATGTTTGCAGTCTTTATGCTTGTGGATAAGTTACATGCTAATCCCAACTCATCTTCTTTAAAAGTTTTATCACTGAGAGACGGCTTCTGCTCCCCCCCCCCCCATTACCTAGTAAACTCAGCCATCTGGACAAGGATAAGCATTTATAATAATTCTAAAGCTCACCTGGCAAACCTATAAAAGCTACCAAATGACCACCATTATTTATCTTTTCAGGAAAAGACCAGTGTGTAGGCAGTAGAACAATCAATCCAATCTCATCACTTTTTGCTTCTAACAACTACACTGGTACAAAATGAAAATTATTGAAATGAAAAAAAAATTAAAGAAATGTTTAAAAAGAAATATTTTATAGATTTTTTTCTTTTAAATGAAGATGAATGGGCATTATAAAAGGCATTAAATGTTCAAATTTCACATATATGAAAAACAAAGATAATAAAATATATGAACTTGAATACTTTTTACATGGAAATTTTAAAAATCAAAGCCCTGATGAGTGGTGTAATTTTAACCACTTAATTTTAAAAACAAAGCTCTTAGCGTTACAGTTATAACAGTTTTGGACTTTCACATTTAATCTGAGAACGAAATGAAAGGGACACTGGAATATAAAAATGGCATGAGCTTGTCGGCCACTGTCTCACTCACTCAGCAAGGCCCTACTTTGTGCACAGGCCCGCGCTGGGCTCTGAGGAGGAAAGGGGCGTCAGACAGAGTCCTGCTCACCAGGAAAGCTTCCCCTCCACCCTACTGTCAGCCTGGCTTTTCATTTGAGAACTGCTTGGTTTCATTTCTTGAGCTGCTCCACATACCAGGCAACAAGCTCTTGTAGTAGTGGAGACAGGTGAGAAAACAGATAATTCCCTTACATGAGCTAAATCTAAGATTTAATCACTGTGGGAAGCTAAGGAAGCTCAGTGAGACCAAGGACACAGGGCATGGGTCAGAGAAGGCTTCCCAGAGGTCATGGCAGCCAACGTGCATCTGACGCGTCTTTACTCAGTTTGTTAAGATGGTGCTGAGCTTCCGTCTCCGTGATTTTAAGCTGGCAGCAAAGCTCTGTTAGACCTAACTTCCCTACAAGCCTGTGAGCATGGAGCCATATACCTCTAGTCTGAGCCCTGTTCAAGCCAACAGAAGGCTCAGTTTCCAAGTTCTGCCCAAAAGGAATACTCCCCTGAATTCCTATTTCCAATCTGAGGGCAGGTATCTCTACTCTCAGCTCATGTGCAGAGCAAAGAAGTCTGGTTGTGGGTCCTAAGTTCGAGGAATGGCATCTCTTTCTCATCTCCAGGTACCAACTCAGCCCCTTTCAGGTGACTCAGGTGTCTTCTTACCCTCCCTCCCACCATAGGTGAACACGTAGGATCTCAACATGACAGACTTACAATAGAAGAGCACCCTTACAGAATATTGGAGGGTGGCTGATCCTGCAGAGGGAGTGTTGGGGAATGATGCTGTAGAGATGAGGGCAGAGCCAGATGGTGGGCACTCTTGAACACTGAAGAGCATGGGCCACGGGGTACCGTTGCTGGTTCTTACCCAGGAAGCACAGGGTGAAATAATGGAGTTGTAGGAGAATAGCTCAATGATAGGGTATAGGACAAATTAGACAAAGAAAGAGACTAGAGAGGCAGGGAGACAAACTTGGGCACAATAATTCAAGTTTAGGGAAATAAGACCATTGGCCATGGAATAGGAACAAAGGAGGAAGCAACGGAAGTGGAAAGACTTGAAGGGGATGGGAGAGCATGTAACAGAGAATCAATGATGATGACATCCGAGGACACTTGGTCAGATTTAGCATGGGTAGAGGGGGTGCTGCTGTCTACCTGCAGTAATACATTTAGTCATTATTGTAGCCCTTAGCTAAAAATAAAGGTTGTAAATTGAGTATGACCATGTGCTTTCAGATTGGGCATTTGTCTTTGCCAGTTTTCCTTTTCTTCCTGGTCTTATGTTTCCTCAGCCTTGGGTTGTGGTCCCTGCCCTCCTTGCACAAAGGTAAGAAGAGCTGTTCTTTACCTGTGCGGGCGGCAGGTGGTAAGAGCTTGGGCCAAGAAACAGGTAGACACTCATGAACAGATTATACCTGTATACAAGTCTTAAGCTTTAAATGATCTCGATTATATGTATTTTAGTAATATGTGTGGCTTTGTTTTAGCATAGAGCTTGATGGGTAATATTTTTAAATCTCAGACACTTCTTCTTTGAAAGGTAGAATCAAATGAAAATTAATTTCAGGTTGAATTCTGGAAAAAGCAGAGCTCATGTCTGAATTCACCACGTCAAACGATTTACATCTGAATTGTTTTGAATGGTCAGATTATTTTGTAAATGTATTCGTGTCTATGGTCAGGGCTTTCTGGCCTCCAAATTGTATGACATTTGGATTTTTAACATTTCCTTCTTTTGAAAAAGCAAGAGGGGTTCTTTCTATCTGTTCGCCATTTTAAGTTTCTATCCTGACATACCTCAGACAAGGTTCTTTCAGAGCAAAGTGATGGACCCTTATAGACCTCCAGCCCCAGCTTTATTCTGAAAGGTAAAGCTCTCGGAAGCCAGTCTTCTTTAAAAACACAGGCCACTGCATAGAATGCTTTAAGGGATTGCCTTGCATTCTGAGTACTTAAAAGCCCTCAAATGAAAAACTCAGATCAGTCTCAAAGAACCAGCGATTTGTTGATAGCCAACTTCTCTGTGCAGTTTCTATCTGTTCTTTACTGCTAGACCAGCATGAAGTCAGTGCTGAAAAAAAGTCAGCTTTACATCTTTGTTGCTTTTTCAGTTTCTGTTTGGGGCCTTGGTGCTGTGTTAATCAAAGGCTCCTGGGAAATATAACATCTGGTGCTGGTACCCAGAGCAGAAGAGCTACAATTGATTAGAACGTGGAGGGCTCCTTGTAAATGCTATATATTGCATTGTTGGGTTAGCGTAAAGTTACTGAAATAATACCTAAGTCTGTTTCCTCAACCATTCGAAGCTAATATCCAGCCCCTGGAGATGAAAGGATTGAGGAGGACGGGAGGGGAGACAATGAATGTTCAGGAAGAACAAGAAATAGAATAAAGTGCTCTGAATACGATGATGCTCCCCACCCCCATAAGATTGATTTGGCTTAATTTCATATTTCATGCTTTAAATGTTAAATTATAGATAAATGTTCAGCAGGAATGTAGGAAAGCAAAAAATAAAAAAAAATTCAAATAAAATAAAATAAATTATAGATAAAAGGCCATTAAAAACATTTATTAGGATTTTCATTCAAGATAGCAGAATGAAACTATTTGAACATATATTGGTATTGCTTTATATTAACATAACAAATTTGAGATGTTCAGTCAACTCTTTTGAAAGACAGAATATAAAGAAAGAGACAAAGGCAATGTGCCAAGAGGCAGGCTGAAAACAGAGAACTCTGTTCACCTGGTCAATTATTTCAGGGCAAGAGATAAGGCTCCTCATTAAGAACTAGCATCATAAAAAGTACTTTGAGTGAGGAAATTAAACAAGAAAAAAGGAAGGGAAAACAGGAAGCAAAGGCTGTGGAAAATGTTTCTAAAGTTTTTAACTTATTCACTTCATTTCCTGGAAAGGAATGGCTACCCAGTGATGGGTTGCTCTAGTTTAATATTTACTTCAAAGTACAATTTTATTGCCTAAGCTTTATTAACACAGTCCCAATTACCAAGGAAAAGCTAATGAACATTAGAAAAATTTGGACTTCCTGAATATTAGTGGCTGTGTTAAAGGGAGAAGATGTTGTCTAATTTTTTTCATCATGTTTTCTGAGGATGGGAGGTTAACTTGAGTAGATCATGCAAACAAAAAGAACAGAAAAATCAAGTAGGGCCAGAGAGGCAGTTGAAGTAACACTTTTTTTCCTATTACAGAAAGATAGCTTGAGGTTTATATAGGAAATTAAATTACATTGCCTATACTTGACCTCAGATGATGGAAAATCACCTAACTCCCACCTCCCCGAATCCTTGTGTTTATTTTCATGTTTCTTCTTAAAATAGTTTCTATAGATCAAACAAGAGGAGTGATCATTCTTGCCCACGGCCACCTTCTTGAAGAGACTAGCCCCAGCGGCTGGGGGTATTGGCAGTTGGGGGTAGGAAAGGGGGAAATTTCCATCTGACCTTTCAGTGCATCCCTTTTCTGAAAATGACTGTTTCAGTGTGAAGTCACGCATGTGGTTGCATTCGACTAAGTTAATTTTATTTTTAGCCCATTTTGCAGTGAAGCCAAATTTACTATCAATGTGTGTGTGTGGCGGGGTGGGGGAGGGACAGAGATTTTCTGGTTGAAGTGTTACTGAGGTTCAATCATGATCACTGTACCTTTGGCCTGGACCTCAGTTTTCTGGAAGGTAAAAATGGACAAAATACCTGACTGATAATACCCGGCAGTAATATCTATAAAGCGATTATGTGACTTCAATCATTGTTATTGCTATTGTTATTGTTACTACTACTGCTGTTAGACTGTGTACAGATTCGGGATTAAGAAATTTACGAACTCTAATTCCTGGAACGATACATTTAACCTTTCTGGAAATATCTTTATGCAGCAAATACAAGTCATGTTAAATTTGTTTTAAGATATATTATTCTACCGGACATTGAACTTCAAGGGCTGGACAAAATTTACCATCATTAGCAAGAAAACAACAGAACCAGGTAGGAGAAGCCTATGATTGAGTTCCTTGCCTGCTGTGTCTATTTTTAAAATGGAAATCATTACACTCCCCTATCCTTGGACAGTGTGCTGAACTCATATCTATTTGGGGCATACTATTCAACAGTAACAATAATATGCTGTGACTGAGACTCCTGTCAATTGACATGGGAATAACACCTTTGAGTGTTATAAAGGGTGGTCTCCCATCTCTATTTTGCTCTTGTCCATAAAAGCCAATGAATTGCCTCTGGGCTGAAGACTGGGCTGATGGAAGAAGTGTAGAGGCAGGTGGAGCTGCTAAATATGCTGATATGAGGCTTGGGGGCAGATGTTCTGATTGTGCAGAGACTTGTTCTGATTGTGGGAAATCAGACTGACAGACACAATGGGGTTAATTTATTACCTTTGGAATTGGTGGAGGCTTTGCCAAGAAATGGGCAAGGTCAGTGCTTCTCAAGCCTTAAGGGGCTTTTGGGTTTATGGATCATCTGAGGATCTTGTTAAAATTCAGATTCAGATTTAGTAGGGTTGGAGAGGACTTTCGATTCTGCATTTGAACAAGTTCCTGGGTGATGCCAAGAGCTATACTTTAAGTAGCAAGGGATGTGGTTGCTAGTAGGAGATTCTTGGTAAAGGAAGAGAGTGTGTACCAAAGGGTGTGAAGAGAAAAGATAGACGAAGGGACCCTGGATGGAGAGTTGAGGCACAGGCCTTGAGGCTGCTGAGGGGCAAGGGGGATTGGGTTTTCAGAAAGCAGATCTAGTGCCAGGTGAGCCAAGGCACCTGTGGTGCAGAATGGGCCAAGCTGGTCCGCTAAGACATTCCTCTTAGACGGTCATTCATTCTAAGATATTTTCACTAATGCAGGTTGTATCAGACCCACGTGTGCAGCATAGGTATGGCTGTTCAGTGCAGGCTTTCCGAATCTTGGTTTCAAAGTCTTGGTTTGAAAGCTCTTTCTGTGGGTAGGACAGGACCTAACAGCCTCTAAAACTGATGGGAGAACCCATGTAGAAAATCTTTATGTCAGTAAAGAGTAACAGTTGAAGAGAAGAGTTCTTTGAGTCAGGTTTGGGTTCAAGACCCGGCTCCACTAGTTACGAGCTATTCCTGGCAAGGTTAACCTCTCTAAACCTCAGTTTTCTCATTGGCAAGATAATACTCACCAGCTGGTTATCCAAATATAGTTCTCTTTATATGCAAGATATCTAAGCATCATGCTTGCTCTGTCAACTTTATAGAACTGATTTCCCACTTACAGGCGCTGAACTCCAAGGTGGGTTATACTAAGCATGTTTATTTCCTTTCATGAATATATTTTTTGGATCCTGCACTTGGAAGTCAGGCTTCATTATATTCACTATAACACTCCTTGCTGAGCAGATTAAAATGGCATATGGATCTGTTTTCTGTTTTCTAATCTATAGAAAGACCCTAAGATGAGAGTGAGCTTGATGTGTTTCACGGACAGGAAGACATCTGGCTTAGTTCAAGCAGTGTAAGTAAGAAAGAGTGGCAGGGGTTAGGTCTGAGAGACAGGCAGGGACCAGAACATTCAGGGCTATGTAAGCCACAGAAGGGTTTAAATTTTATTAAAGCAGCAGGGGTGTAATGGATATTATTTAGGTGCCTAATGATTAAATGGAAGTAGTGATAATACCTAACATCTTCATTAACATGGAACCCTCATATTAACCATAGGAGCTGGGTACTATTATTGAAGGTTATATCCTTTACCCAAAATGCTTGGGACCAGAAGTGTTTCATATTTCAGATTTTTTCAGATTTTTGAATATTTGCATATACATAATAAGGTATTTTGGGGATGGGACCCAAATATAAACACGGAAATTCATTTATGTTTCATATATGCTTTATACACACAGCTCGAAGGTAATTTTACACAATATTTTTAATAATTTTGTGCATGGAACAAAGTTTTGACTGTGTTTTGGCTTCAACCTGCCACGTGAGGTCCAGTGTGGAATTTCCAATCTGCTGTCATGTAAGTGCTCAAAAAGTTCCAAATTTTAGAGCACTTCCGATTTTGAATTTTTGAATTAGGGAGGTTCAGCCTATCCCTTTATTTCCTAGATGAGTAAATTGAGGTTTAGGAGATTAATTAAAATGCCCAAGGTCACCCAGCTGGTAATTAATAAGAAGCAAAATACCATCATACTGTGTACTCCTTCTAAGCCCTCTTCCGTCTGTTCCCATCCCCTCAGCAGTGGATGTGAACACCAATCAGATGCGGGCGGGGCTCTCTCAGCAGTCATGAGAAAAGTGAGAGCATCTTCTTACCTAGACCATCACGGCATTCTCCCCAACCGCACATCTCTGCGTGGGAACGTGTCCATGCGCGTATATCTTCTTTATGCCTCTAACCCTCCTTCCCCCAGGCCACAGTGAATCACTGCTTTTCACTAGATGGTGTAATTAATCCACCTGCCCCATGGCGCTTCTGAGCAGTGTTCCCTCACCAGGCACAACCTTTGGGGAATCCCAGGCACTGGGAGAGTCTTGTTTGCTATGTTTGCACACATTTCTCCCTTTCTCCCTGGGGTAGCCAGCTCCCTTTATGTGGATTAGCAGGGAGATAGATGCAATATTCCTGAGTATTTGGGGGCAATTTTGAAGGGCAGTCCCATTGAAAGGCCTCCTGGATTGGATGAAAGATGACGACAGGTATAAATTTTATGGATCAGATCAAGGGTCTCTTTTATAACACATAGTCCTTAGAGCCTCACCGCGGCTCACAAATGTGACTAACGCAGGATATTGTGAAGACAGGTTACCAGTGGGAAGGAGGCCCAGGTTTCTGATTCTGCAGGCCCCATGCTTCATTCACAAAGTTGAAAGACCCACTCTCTAAATTCAAAGGGAAGCAGCTGCCATAGAGAACTCAAAGGGCAAATCTGAGACCCCACTCGAAAGACAGCAGGATCAAACTTCTCTCCTGGTCCCCACTTACAACAACTATTGCCATTGTATGGCTGTGAGGAATTGGCAGATGAGAATATTTCATCAGTGGTATCAAAACAATGAGGATAAGAATAATCACTGCATACTGAGCACCTGGTATTTTTTTTTTTGAGACAGGGCCTTGCTTGGTTGCCCAGGCTAGAGTGCAGTGGCATCATCACAGCCTACCACAACCTCAAACCCCTAGGCCCAAGGGATCTTCCTGCCTCAGCCTCTCATGTAGCTGGGACTACAGATGGGTGCCATCATGCCCAGCTAATTTTTCTATTATTATTATTATTTTTTTTTTTGGTAGAGATGGGGTCTCACTGTTGTCCAAACTAGTCTTGAACTCCTGTCCTTGAGGGATCCTACTATCTTGGCCTCCCAAAGTGCCAGGATTACAGGTGTGAGTCACCCTGCCTCTACCACCCCTCCACTCCCACGTGCCAGAGCTTCAAGCGAGTCCATTCCCCAGGTGGCGCGCATGGCACCCATTATGTAACTATATATTTCCTCCCCCC
>VBSM01000361.1:45425205-45495909 GCA_008086735.1 Cheirogaleus medius
ACCTTTGTGGAAAAGAATTTGGAGATACCTCAAGCAGCTAGAAATAGAAAGACCTTGATATTTTTTGAAGAACACAGGCCAGTTATTTTGTAGAATGCCCCTCAGTTTGGGCTTGTCTGATTTTTCCTCATGATTGATTATATCCGGGTTGTATGTTTTGAGCAGGATTATCACAGAAGTATTGCGGTGTCCATCTGAGTTCATGATCTCCAGAGGCATATGATTTAGTTTGTCCCAATACTGGCGATGTTAGCTTTGACCTCTTGGTTAAGATGATGTCCCCAGGTCTCTCCTCTGTAAAGTAACTCTTTTTCTCTTTGTAAATAAGAAGTAATTTGTGGGGAGTTTCTTCGAGACTGTGTAAATATCCTGCTGCTCATCAAACTTTTACTAGTACCCCCTGACGAATTTCTAAATCCATCACCCCTTCCATGTTTATTTGGAATTCAACTAAAAGGAAGAGCTTTCCTTTCTCCCATGTATTGTGTTAAAAAAGGGATGAGGGGAGCAAAAGTCAAGCAAGGAAACCGGTTAATGGGCTATTGACATATTCCACATGAGAGGTGATGATGGCTTATACCAAGGGGTGTTAGCAGAGGGATGGAGAGAAATGGATAGATCCAGGCTATGTCTTAGAGATGAACTTGAGAATTTTGCTGATGGTTTGAATGTGAGGGGAATGCAAAGAAAGTAATCAAGGATAATTTCTAGATTCCTTATCATGAGTAAATGGTACCATTTAATGGTTCTAGTTGGTGGTATCATGGTGATACCACTTACTGGGATAGAAAAGATTGGTGGAGAAACTTTGGGTGGGAAAAAATCAAGAATTTTGATTGACCATAAGTTTAAAATGCTTGCTTACCATCCATGTGGCAGTGCCAAATACTCCAAATAATTGGTGCAAGGGAAAAGGAGTAACTGGTATATAGATAATACTTACAGCCATAACGCTGGGTGAAACTACTTACAGAATAGGTGCATTAGAAGAGACGAAGTCAGAGCATGAATCCTGGTGCATTCTAACAATTAGAAGTCAGGAAAGTGAAGCAAATTTGGAGAAAGAGCTGGACAAGAGGCAACCAGCAAGTGGGAAGCAGAACTAGGAGAGTGTTAATAGTCAGGGGAAGAAAGTGTTTTAAAAGAAGGGAGAGGTGAACCATTGACTTCTGCTGGGAGGTCAAGTGTGAGGAGGCAGGGACTGCACGCTGGATTCTGCAACATCAAGAGTGATGGGTGGGGACCCAGCAGAAGTAGGTTAAGGAGAGAACACTACGAGAGTGGAGGAAGTGACAGTAATCGACCACTGCAATAAGCTTTGCTGTGAAGGAGACCAGAGAAGCTGGGCAGGAATAGGGGGTTAAGGGAGTTTTCCTTTTTTCTGTCTATTTTTAATAGGGGAGGTACAAGATCACACTCCCTGGTAGAGAAAGTAAAATGGATGATGCTGAAGAGAAGGGATAATTGGAGAAACAAAGTCCCTGAGAAGGACAAGGAGAGACGGGAGCTGAAAAGCGGTTGGTCTTGGGAGAGTGGGACACTTGGTCCTTAGTGGTAAGAAAGAAGTCACTGAGTACAGGGGTGGCAGTGGGGGTGTGACTTTGTGAGGGAGGTCTTTTCGGTTGCTGCAGTTTTCTCGATGGAGTGTGGGTGGGGATGGTGTGAAGAGAGAAGATGTGAAATAGTTACTATGAAGAGTTAGGATTACCAGGCATCATAGAGTTACTATGAAGAGTAGGATTACCAGGCATCGCGGAGGGCCAGTTTGGGATTTGTGGCCAATGAATTAGAGTGAAACTAGTCAGGAAAGTTGTGTTGAAAAGAAAGAAGTTGTAAAACAACATGTGTCTCACACCACTGTTCACAAAGCACTTCTCACATGTGCTAGCTTGTTTAGCCATCACATAGCCACGGGGAACGGGAAGGTAGCATTAATACCTCCCCTTTATAGATGTATAAAACTGTGGCTCAAAGAGATTATATGTCCAGCCTGGGTCCCATAAACAAAGCATCTGATTCCAAAACCTGTGCTTGTTCCATCACATCAATATCTGTGGGAGAGACTCAACAAGAAGTACAATCATGGAAACAGATAAAGTATAACCCAGACCCATAGCCTTGTCTGTTTTTAAATGATTTTATAGATGTTTCTGTAGCAGAATATGGCTGAAGGGTTTGTTGCCAGTGATTCATGACAGGATAATTATTACAAAGATTCTTATGACTTGCCTCAGAGAAAAATATGATTGACAAATGTGGATGATAAATGGTGCTAACAGAGCATGGTGGTTAAGAGGGTGAACTTTGGAATCAGCAATATGTAGGTTCAAAGCCTGGCTCTACCACCTACTAGCTTTGTGACTTCAGGCAAGTAATTTAACTTTCTAAACTCAGTTTACTCCTCTGTAAAATGGTCACAATAACAGTACCCTCCCCTACTGGGTTGTAGTGAGGATTAAATAAAATACTTCACATAAAGAATAGAGCACAGTTCTTAGTATACAGTTAGGGCTCTTTAAAGCTATGCCATTATTATTATTAGTGAAAAGTAAAACTGCAATGGTAGGATGGGTTGCTATAAATTACATCAACAAGTATTATTATGTGAACCCTAGTAATTATTTTTCAAAAGTGGGTTGATAAAGAAATTAACATAGTACTCCATTTATTATTATATTGGATTTAATAAGTCACTCCTAAGATTATTTAGCAATAACTTGTACTGATTATACTAGAATAGAAGCTTAATGGATGGACAAACCAAGAGATTTGGCCTATAAAACAAACCTCTTGCTACTGGCTAAAACAAAAACCCTCCAGATATTTATGCATATTTATTTTATGCACATAAATAATCTCATTTAAAAATCTATGCAGGAAATATAAGAAAGTATGCAATTCTGACAGAGAAACTACAGATAACATGAAAAATTAAAAATTCAAAGGAAAACTTGGTGGGTCAGCAATCTGAGGGATTCTTATCTTACCATATGGACACTTTACATTGTGAGGGATGCAACACATGATAGCAACCTTTCAAAAGATGAGAAGCGAGCCGCCTGCTTTGGTATCAGGAGAGCTCTGGTCTGCCCATATGTGAATATGTGGGCTTGGCTCACAGGCCTCGTACTATCATATTATGTTCCTATTATGGTTATCTGAGTTAGTAAAATAAGATGATAATACAGCAGTTCCGATATTTTTGGTCCCTAACAGGTTGAGTGAGGTTAATCCAGACCATGTGCTATGTAAAATTTAAGTAGAAGCCTGTATAACTTACTACAGTAGAGGGTTGCATGTAAATCCTGTGTTTTATGAAGCTTGATAACTTTTTGTAATTATGGACAATAATTCTGTTGAATTAGAATAGAACTATGCCAAGCTGCCCATAAAACTATTGTACCTTTCCAACCTGACTCTTGGAGGAGTTAGTTACCCAGGAGTGTAGTTCTCATATGGCACACAGTTACCTGCAGAGCTTTAAAAATTTGAGATGCTCTGACCTCATTGGAGGCATATGAAGCCAGAGTCTCCAGGGTTAGAGCCCAGGCATGAGTGTGTTTAAAGGAATCCACTGTAATTATGATGCACATGTGCACACTAAGGGTCAAGAATTGCATCCAAAGCAAACATCTCAGGTTTCATAAACTACCGTATAAATATATGTTATATCCACACATTCATAGACATTCATTTTCATTAAAATATTTAGGATTATTTGGTGCCTACAAAGCTAATGCTTCTGAGAGTTTGATTAGGAAGTCAAAGTGACTGTAGATTTTTCTGCTAGGTCAGCAAGGTATTTAAAAAACTTATCACAAAGCTCTCTATCAGATAAGAATGTGTTCAGCAGCAAGCAACAGAAAACCCATCTGAGTCACTTATACAAACAGAAAGATATTTTTCTTACAAAACTAAGAAGTCTGAGTGTAGGCAGCCCAGGGCTGGTGTGGCAGCTAAATGATGTCGATAAGAACCTAAGTTCTTTCTTTCATTCTTTTCTAACATCCTTCCTATGTTGGCTGATTGCTTTATGGGTATAACATGGCTGCAGCAGCTCCGTGCATCATGTCCGCATTCAAGGCAAGAGGAAGGAAAGGAAAAGTTGCACTAGCCATGTCTTTATCAGGAGAGAAAGTCTTTGCCCACATCTCTTTGGCCAGAACTATGTGTTGTGGTAATCTTTTGCTGCCAGGTCTGAAAAGTGACTATTTAGCCTTCTCTGTCTCCACGGTGGAGAAGAAACAAAAACAAAAGAGGGTAGGAATGGCCAACCAACACTGAGTCCTGTATTTTGTAGACCTATATGCTTAGCCCATGAACTTGCTTCCCTGGCATCAGGGAAAGTCTCTTAATACACCTCACCAGATCATTCAGTATTTCTTACTAGCTTTAGTGCCATTATTTTTATTAAAAACGTCAACAGAGGTTGCCACTACCATTTATTGACTACTTGCTGTGTGCCAGGGATTGTACCAGCTGATTTTTTTACTTTGCCTCCAACTCAGTCACAATCACCTCTCCTGAAAAGTGAAAAATCACTGTCCCTATTTCACAGATAAGGAAACCGAGGCTCAAAGTGGGTAAATGGTTTGCCCAAGGCTACACACGAGGAAGTGACAGAGTTAGTGTTTGAACTTAAGTCTTCATGGCTCTAAAGCCTTTGCTCTTCTCAACACAGCCACTGCCTCTATATCTGTATCAAAAATAACCTTGAGTGATCCACACATCAAGAAATACACATTTTTCATGATCCCTCCACATTCTTTTTATAGAGGCTCCAAGTATTAATCACTTGATGCTCCTTTACAACTCCTTGAAGTTGTTCAAGAGGAAACAATGTCCTCCTGGTGTTGCAGACATCTCCCGGGTGATGTCCAGGAACGAGCTGGGCAGCCAGCTCAGCCTGGGACCCTCCACTGACCCCCGTGCACAGCAGTCCCCGTGCACTTGTGCGCCCTACAGGATGACACACTACTTGGCAGGTTCCTGCTGCCGCCTTTCCAGGAACTCAGCAAGGTCTCCGGGAAACATGGGAGGCACACAATTTGCATAGAGCAAGTGCTATGGCCACATTACCGCTGCCATAGAAATTGATTTTACAGCGGCAAGGTCAAGCCCACATTCCTGGAGGAGGCCCAAACTGGGCACTGATGCTCTGTAAAAACGAGCGGGGGCCACCGCATGGCCATTCAGCAGCCCTGGGACTCATGCCTATGGGCTGGCACGAGGAGTGGACACACTCGAGGCAGAGTGGGTCTCGTTTGTTAAAGTCTGATCCTCTGGAGATGTGCCAAGGTACAGAAGAGAGAATCTCCAGCAGGTCCTTAGATGGAACTTTCTATAAAGAGAGGAGCCAGCTGCACCCGTGAGGCTTTCCTTCTGCTCCAGAAAACTCATGGGGACATTTTTCCACTGGGTTTATAAAGCCAAGATCCTCTAGTTTTATAGACCAGTGTGTCATGGCCTCAGGTGTCTGCAAAATGCTTTTGAGGTCTTTGCTGTGTGGCTCCTTGAACAGTCAGAGGCGCCGTGTGGGTGGAAGCAGTCTCTCAGGGTATATTTCAAACCAAGGGAAACCCAGGTAATTAGAACAAGATCTGCAGGCTAGTTAGTGCTTAGAATTCACCTGGGACTCAAAAGCAAATCAGAAAACATTTTCCTAATTTTGACTCTTGCACATACTCAGTTTTGCTTATGATTATGCATTAATTACTTACTCTGAGGAGGCAGACAATCATAGGTGACCCAGAGACAATGCATCTTCAGTCTACCAAGGGTAGACTCAGGCTTCCTTCGACTGGTGCAAGTCAGCACCAGGCCTTTCTTCCATCAGGCTTGGATGGCTTTGGCAGGCAGCCCCTATACAAAAACCCAAGGGACTCCTCTTTGGGCCATGGCAAACAAAGAACATTTGTTAGTTCCCCTCTCTCTCTACCTTACCTACAAGCATCTTCCTCCGCCATCAAGGAGTTCCACACATCAAGGATTTAGTCTCCACTGCCTGCAAATCGGATGGAGTGGGGAGTTCAGTGCAAGGATTTCTACACTCAAAGGTCAGCCCAGAGCTCTGCTCTGACTCACAGCCACAGATGCACTCCATGACACTCAAGAAGTTTCTTACATAACTTGGTTCTAATAATGGGGCCCCGACATTTCTGAATTCATACATTTATAAATATCACTTGTCTCCTTTTCAAAGTCTTACAATTCAAATGAAGCTATAAATATCTGAGGGTCCCCTGAGCTAGTCTTCCAGGCTCAAAATTCTCTTAGGCTTTCCTTGCAAAACAGGGGAGGACTTGTGGCTTATCACATTGTCCATTGCTGTTTTGTTTGCCTTCGAAGGAAATAACCGAAATCTCATAGCTTCTGCCTTTATATCATTCAGTATGCCTCATGCCTTATTCCCTCTCCATCCCTTAATTCTCTGTGACTTTTTGCTCTTTCAAGGAGAAAATCCTTAGGATAGAGATGAAGAAGGAATCTATTTGCCCTACATACGGGCAGCCTTTCCCCAGAAGGCAGGAAGGGCCTCTCAGTTGGGATGTGGTACATCATTTCCAGTCATTCTGAGTCAATTTGCATTCAGTAGGTTTCTCTGCGATATCACCATCTCTGTTCCCTTGTCTTCAGCAACTCAGCAGGAAATTAGCAGCACAACGCCTTACCACAGACGTGGCAGGATTTGGGGGTTGGGGGTTCTGGTTTACCACAGACCTCCAACAGGTGAGGTCACTTGAACAGCTCTATTGGCGTATGACTTAAAAGAAAACAAGCTATAAAGTCATCACAGGCCCTCCAGTGGCAAGAATAGAGGGTCCCTACATTCCTCTAGTGGCAGATACATGTGGAGATGTCTTTCTAGCTCAAGATAATTTGTCCTTCTCTGGGAATGACCTTCGCCTTCCCACACCATCTACCAGGTGGGCTTCCAGAAACCATGCTTATTTTTTGTGACCCTGTCTTCCCTAGTGACAGTTTCCGAGTCAGTCTCTGTGGTGACTGGAAGTCTTTCCTCAAACCTCACCTTCTCACTGGATTCGACTCTGGCCCATATCTAAAAGTGCATCCTGCTCACTCCACCCCTGCCTCCTGCTCCGGATCCTCCTTAGTCCACCCTGCTTCTCCTTCTCTGCAGCCCTTGTGATCTAACAAGCTGTGTGACGAGCTGCTGGCATGTTTGCAGCCTGCCTCTCCCACTGGAATGGAGGCTTTGTGCACTGATGCAGCCCAACACCCAGATCAGTGCCTGGCACATACTATATACAAAATACAGTAGTTGAATAAATGAATTGGAGTTAGGGTGGTCATTTTCTATTATATGGTCTAGAGGAGCAGGAAAAGCCAGTAGGTACAGAAAGAAGAAAAAAGCAGACTCACAGAGAGAGGCCGACAGGAGAGCAGAGCTTTCTCCCTGAGTCAAGGCTTCCTCCTGCCCTTGGGTTTCATGAGTGCTTGTAGTAAATTGCCTCCCTTTCTCCCTTAAGCTAGGGGCAGTTGGTTTCTATGACTTGCAACAAAAGGGCCTTGCTTAATGAAACAGACAGAAATCCCAGGCTTCCCAGAGCTTGCGTTCTAGCTGAGGCAAGTGTGAGAAACACCAAGGGGGTCAGTATGGCAGGAGCCGAGCGAACAGGAAAGGCAAGTAGTAGGAGGACTGAGCAAATGAGTGGGGAGGGCCCTGTGGACAGTTTTAAGGATTTGCCTTTTACCCTGAGTAAGATAGGAAGCCACTGCAGGTTTTGAGCATGTTATGTTTTAAAAGGATCCTGCTGGCTCTTGTAGGTGATCAGCCTAGGGGCTGCGGTGGGCAGGGTGGAAGCAGGCATTCCAGTAAGAGGCTCCTGCAATAATCCGGGAGAAAGGAGGTGGCTCTGCACAGGGTGTGCATTTCTCTGCGTCGGAGCAGCTGGGCTTTTAGCTTGCGGTGTGCTGCCAAGCCCCTTCCTCTCCCAGTGTGGCCTCTCCTTCTACTGGGTGTGGCTGAGTACACTCCAGTAAATAAAATCCTGTGCAAGGCTGCGCACCTCTTCCATCTCGAGTCCTCTTGTGGGCTGTTTGCTGAAAGGGAAGAGTTTTCTTGCTCGTGGAAATAGACGGTGGGTGGCGGACTTGGACTGAGTCCTGTGTTTGGCTCTGATTCAGGCCTCTGTTTTTCCATCTGAGAAATGAGGGGGTCTCACCTCCAGGATTGCTCACGGTCCTTTCAGGCTCTTGCAGGCTGTGATCTGCAGGTTTGGGACTGAGTCTATCACTGAACTCAAGTCAGAGTGAAAGGCTGCATCCCAAGTCATAAAATAAGTAATGAATCACTACAGTGGTTCCTGGAGGGATGCAAGGAGCTCAGCCCTGCCCGGGGCCCACAGCCACTCGTCATGAAGATGCTCTGTGATTCGTTACTAACTGGAAAGAAAACAGGTTACAGAATGAAAGCTTAGATTGCATTTATGTGAACAAACAAACAAACAAAATAAGATAAATGAAATATATCCCGGTCTCTCTGGGAAATAAAGTTGTGGATTTCATTTTTCTCTACATTTTCCAAATCTTTCAGTATGATTTAATATGTACATGCATACGTAAATTATATACATTCATCGATGTGGTCTTTTCTTTTCCTTTTTTGATTGACCCCCTTCTCCTCCTTTTCTATTCTGTACCCCTACTGTTCTGCCCTGCCCATAGCCCAGAAACTCAGTGTTTACAGTGAACATCACTATTGCTTTGGTAGTCATGCAATCTTTCATTCATTTATTCAACAAACAACACTAAGTCACAGCCTGGAAGCCTTCGCCTAACATGGAAAAATCATCCTGGCTGTGATCTATTTTTGATGGGTTGGGGAAAGCGGCTGGTGACAGAACTAGAGACAAGAGTGTGGGGAGATTTCTGTTTCTTGTTTCCCGAATAAGAGTCAAAAACCCTAGGACCAATAAATTGGTTCCTGTTTGTAAAATAATCAGCCAGCTTTGATAGTGAGTAGATTTAGACCCTCCTTCCAGACTTTGACTCAGGGCAAATTACCACTGGACATACATGTTTTTAACATGTGGTTTGGCTAAGAAACCAGGGAGGCTGCATGTGTGAGGTTGGGACTAGAGTTGGGGTGGTAGCATGCTGATTCTGGAGCTAAACTGCCCTATAACTCTATAGAGAAATTGCTAAATGGTTAAGAGATACTCAGTTGGTCACTCACTCTAGCCTAGAAAGCAAGGCTAGGGGCCGGGCAAGCCTTCCCCAGCCCAGAATAGGACGAGAGATGGGCCCCATGTGACTGGGCAGGATGTTCACTGGGTCACTTCCTACCAAGGAGAGTCACCTTGATGAGGCTCAGAGCACTAACCTCTGGGCTACCTCAGTCCTTTGGATCTTTCCTAGAACACATATTTTTTCCATATGCATATAGTTACATGTATGTATCTACCTATATTCTTTTTCTTTTTCCCTTTAACACCTCTGAGTGGGACTCTGATGGTGGCCAGAAGAAGGGTGCATGTGGATTGGAGGTGCAAACATTGCATGTAACAGCCGCTGGGTTCCCAGAGGCAGGGCCTCAGGAAGGGGTTCTGGGCAGCTGGGGCAGACGAGCGGAAAGCCATGGAATTACACAGTCTACCAGAAGGGAGTGGGTATAAACACAGATCACAGCCATGAGAGACCTCGGGGACAGTCCTCCCGCCCCTCTCTTTGCAGGTGAGGGAGCACGCCCAGAGGCACTAAGGAGACAGTGACCACAGACGGGACCTGAGCACATCTGCCTGCCCCAGTGTAGAAGCGATGGTTCTTAGTAAGAACAGAGGAATTAAGGAGACATTTCTTCTTCTGTCATAATAAAACAAATTGTATTGAGTCCTCCAAGGCAGATTCAAACTGTTATGACTCCCTTTACCTTTTTCTGAACTGAAAAGTAAACGGCTCTTCATCTTTCTGTAAGTGGGGAAAAGTTGGGTGATGTTTACACTTAGGCCCTGTGACACGAATCACCTGCCAATCTTATCTTCAAGGCCTTCCGAGTGGAGTCAGAACCTTGACTTGGGGTTTGAATTGTTCATTCTTGGTAACTTAGTATTATTTGGGGGAAGCCTAAGGAGTGGACTGGCCTTAATTTACAATCTTTCAAAACACCTTGAAGGATTAGTTGGAGACATCGGTGCCCCAGAGCTGCGGCTCTCAGCAGCAGCAGCAGGAGCACATGGTTACAGACCACGAGCCTCTCTCCTTGCAGGTTATAAAACACGGCAGAGGATTTCCTCCTTCTTTTACAAGCCCACTGGGTCAATAGCTTCTGTGTTAACAGTTTTTAAAATCATGTATACACAGGAAAATCTCCTTAATTTGGGCTACTATCAAGGAAGACCTGCCTGAATTAGGAACAGAACTGATTTAAAAGAAAAGTAGAAATAAAAAGAGTTTATAAATGAAAATCCTAAATATGTATACATATTAAAATAAGGCAGGCACCAAAATCTTGTAATTAATATGTCCAATGCCTGGTGCACAAGACTTAATATTTAGCAGAGGCCCGTGAAAGATACTTAGTACCAATTGGTTGAAGTGCAGGTGTTCTGAAATGCTGAAAAGCCACTGTGCCCTCAAATAGTGCTAAAATATCTCGTTACTCTTACTAATTAAAAAAAAACCCTATCAAGTTGTTACTAAATGATTTTATTCCTAGAGATAGGTCTGTGAAATAGAATTATCACAAACTCCAAATCCTTTTCAAGGTGTTTGGGAAATATTTTCTTGAGATTCTTTACATGATCTCTCTACTCTGAGATGTCCATGCTTCTCAGATAGTAGTAAACAGAAAATGCGGGGTTTTCTTTTTTTTTTTTTCTTTTTGAGACAGGGTCTCACTCTGTTCCCTGGGCGAGAGTGCTGTGGCATCATCGTAGCTCATTGCAACCTCAGACTCCTGGGCTCCAGTGATCCTCTTGCCTCAGCCCCTCAAGTAGCTGGGGCTATAGGCATGCACCACCATGCCTGGCTAATTTTTTAATTTTTTTTGTAGAGATGGGTGTCTCAATCTTGCTCAGGCTGGTCTCAAATTCCTGGCTTCAAGCAATCCTCCCGCCTGGCCTCCCAAAGTGCTAGGATTACAGGCATGAACTATTGTGTCCTGCTGTGGAGATTTTTTAAAGGGAAAAAGTCTTACAGGTTCTCTTGGAAAATAAATAAAGGATGGAATAATAAAGGAAACCACACTTTTGAACTGTCCTTTGGTCTTAGTTTTCACCTGGATATGGAACCACACTGAGGGGCAGTATACACCCTTAAGGAGTCAGATGGTAAATCTAGCTGCTTCATACGCAAAAACAGTGCCTCATCTCTCCTAGGGCAGGAGCGCTAGATTGCCCTGCCCAGCGTCATTCTCCCTCCTCTCTACTCCGGAGTCCCCGTGACCCGTGACATCCACTGGGGGGGAGGGGAGAGGTGAGTCTGTGGCTGCCAACACTCCTCATCTCTGTGGAAGCCAAATGACGCACCGAGGCATCATCCTCTCCATGGTTGTCCCTTATCACCTTTGCCTGAAAGCCGCATGCTTTGTTTGAATATTGTTTTAAAAATAATTTGCTCTAGAAGAGACACCAGCCTTTTTAGAAAACAGCTTCTGGCGTGAAGCAAGATATTTTGTGACTCTAAGCTCTTTGAGAAGGCAGTGTGTCTCGGAAAGCCGGCAGTAAAAGTGATGGTTGCTAAGGGAACAATTGAATTGCTGACACTAAGACATATAATGTGACTGAAAACTCTTTTTTCTTCTCCTGCCATGTGGAAAAGAAAGCAGATGAGTCAGAGGGAATGGTGGACAGTCCTTTCTGGCTGTTAAGGAAGCTAAAAGGCCCAAACAGCCTATTAGTTATTAGCCTAAAGGGGAAGAGGGTCGCGGTAGTCACAATTGAGAAAAGCTGCTTGCAGCTGGCAAGTTGTGGATAAGTTAGTGAAGGCTGAGGCTGAAATTGTGACTCAGTGAGCGGAAAAGAAAAAAGCCACCTATAGATAACACTGATACTTGGCCACAGTTGATGACAAAATGCAGAAGGCACTACACAATCATACATTGATACATGTTTCTTTGAACACCATCTCCTAAATATTTTGAAAAATTTTAAATTGATTAGTTCATGCACTCAGCTACCATTCAATTGCCATTTTGGGAAGCCTGCCTTTTTTGTGTGTAAGGTATAATTTACGTACCTTACAATTCATCTATTGTAATTGTATAGTTTAATGATTGGGGGGGATGACTTTATCAAGCTTTGCATTTTCCCATTCCAGTTTTAGAACAGCTAATCTCACCAAAAAGTTCCCTTTGTCCATTCATAGTCAAGACTTGCTCCCGGCTCCAGGCAACCACCGATCTGCTTTCTATCTAGCTCTATAGATTTGCCTTTTCTAGAAGTTTTATCTAAATGGAATCATTCAATCTGTAATCTTTTGTGTTTGGCTTATTCCATCTTGCATAATGCTTTTTAGGTTTATACATGTAGTACCACATATCAGTAGATCACTCTTCTTTTCTTTTTGTTTGATACAGGGCCTCTCTCTGTCACCCTGGGTAGAGTGCAGTGGCATCGTCATAGCTGGCCGCAACTTCAAAATTTTGGTCTCAAACAATCCTCCTGCCTCAGCCTCCCGAGGAGCTGGGACTACCATGCCCAGCTAATTTTTTTTCTATTTTTGGTAGAGACGGGGTCTCCCTCTTGCTCACACTGGTCTTGAACTCCTGACCTCAAGCTGTCTTCTCTCCTTGGCCTCCCAGAGTGCTAGGATTACAGGTCTGAGCTACTGTGACCAGCCACTTCTTTTAACACTGAATAATATTCCATTGTATGGATATATCATGTTTTGTTTGTCCAATCACCAGTAGATAGACATTTGGTTTGTTTCCAGTTTAGGGCAATTATGAATAATGCTCCCATGAACATTCATGTACAAGTCTTTGTGTAGCCATATGTTTTCATTTCTTGTGGGTACATATGTAGGATTACAATTATTGGGTCATATGGTAAATATATGTTTAACTTTTTAAGATACTGCTAGATTGTTTTCCAAATTGGTTTCACCATTTTACATCCCCGTTGGCAGTATGTGAGGGTTCCAGTTTTTCCACATCCGTCCTCTATGTTTAGTATTGTCAGTCTTTTTGATTATGGTCATTCTAATGAGTATGTAGTAGTAGCTCGTAATTTTCAATTGCATAATCATAATGACTAATGGTGTTGGTTATCTTTTTATGTTCTAAATGTTTTTTATTAAGAACAATGTTTGAAATAATAAAATTTTGAGTAGAAAACCTGAAAACCGAAAAGCATATGTCTAAATATGCTCCCACAGAATTTATAGAACCATGTTTCTCATTGCAAACTACTTGCCTCAGAATTAGCCAGAGTATTTGTTAAAAATGCAACTCCCCTAGTTTGCAGAATCAATACCTGGGGTGAGGGTGGAGGGGTCCAGAGCCCACATTTGTAGCTTCCCCTCAACCCCCACTGGGTGATTCTTATTCACAGTGGAGTTTGTGAGCCACTGCCCTAAACTCAAGGCACTTTTCCTCAACCCTTACACTGGTGACCATCACACTGACTGCAGGTCCAGGAGTCACTACCTAAGAAACAAGAGACCCAGTAAGAGTCACCTTTGCCCCACGCATCATGAATGCAATATGTAAACCTTCAGGAAAACCATCTTTCTGACTCTAGAGTTCTTCCTGTGAAAATGGACAAATCAGAATTCGTTAGGCACAATATACATAATCCTCCTGTGTTGGAACTATACAAAGAAACGTGAGAACCTAGTTCTTCCCTCCTTTATGAGGTGGACCAGAGGAACACAGACCAAAGAATGTAGGTTAAGGGCATTGAGTTCAAATATGAAAACACAGTCTCAACCAAGCCCATGAAAACATTAGCCACTTTTTAAAAGATGACTGTTTTAGTATCATTTACAGAAGCAAGGATTTCACTTTGTCATCAACTAAAAACTCATTAGTAGATACCGTCAACCCTTTCTTGGCAAGATTATGGGTCTAGTGGTCCAAGCTGGATGCAAGCATTTCAATTATGTCACCAGCCTCACCGTCTGTGAAGACTGACCTAAATGATTTAGAAACATCTCTTGGACTCAGGGTTCATTGTGCTTTATGTATATTAAGCTTGTAAGCAGTATCGCCGTTACCCAAAAAATAAGAGCAACAATTCAAAATTCCATGGCCACTACAGGCTTTGGGAGGAGGTCTCACTTTGAAAAGAAGGTTTAGGATATACAAGGAAACATCTTTGCACCCCATGATGATGGATTGAAGCAGAAAGTGTTAATAGAACCAGAAGAAAAGGGTTCAAAAGAGCTTAAAGTGTGGAGGTGGGGTCAGCGGCCTGAAATCTTACCAAGAAGCTGCTTTTCTTTCCATAAGAAGTCAGGTTAAAAAGGAATCTTCCTATTTGTACTTCCAACTAGTTTTAAATACATTAGGAAAAAATATATATACACCCAACAAACCTCCCACCCAGACATCCTCCCCTGGCTGGTAACTCTGTTTGGAGGGTCTGTGGGTGGCACCCTGTAGCCAGTGCATCGCGGTGCTACGCACCGGACCTCCAGGGACGTGCAGGAGATGTGCACGTGACGACAGGACAGAATACTGACTCTACCGGTGCTCTTTGTGGTATTGTTTCCCTACGAAGGGCTACATGGAGGCATTGGAAAGTAGAATTGCTTTGTAGGAACCCAGAAATACAAACATTTATGGAATTACTAGGCACAAATCACTTGGCACTGCAAATCGGAACAATTAGCCAACCTTAGTGATGAAGGAATGTTGAACGTGAAACAACTTGAGAATGGGATAAAAATGGACCTATTATTCTTTGACTCAATTAAGTGTACCTAAAGTATTCAGTCTGCGTTTGCCAAACCATGTATTTATCTGTGCCGGTAGAGAGAGAGGGTGGGGCTGCTCCTAAGCAAGGCCCATTAGTACCAGGCCTGGCCTTCACCAACCTGGAGCGAAAGGAACAAGCAGTTCCTTCGAACGGATGAGAACTAACTCAGTTGCACAATATCTTGTACACAAGTCAGATGATGCCAATAACATTGAGTTCATTATTGTAATGGCCACAGATTTTTATAGAAATTAGTGATAGAGAAATGGGCCATCTGAAATAACACCATTTAGTACTGTGACTTCCCCCCTCTTTAGATAGGTTCAAATTACGGACATACTGTTCTCTGTACTTGCCCAGATGGTAAACTAGACATGTTGGTTGGAAGTGAGCTTTAAAATTGGCACATAATTAGAATCTCTGTCCTAGTAAAATAAAAATATCAAGTGGCCTGTTAATAATTTTACATTTGCAAAAGACCAGGATACCCTCTTCTGGCTTGTCTCTACCTAAATTATTTTGAAACTGTAACCTGAATAATTATTCATGACCACCCTCTGGGGGATGAGTAACCAGTGACTCAAAGCTGCCATCGAGCTTGCAAAGGCTGTAAAGGTGATCTGGGCCTCACTTCCTTCCTTCCTTGCAGGTCAGGCAAACTCTTGTCTTCCGACTCCTTGGCCAGGCCTTGCCTTATGTCCTTGGGTCTTGAGTGTGTGTGAAAAACAGCATTTGAGAGCTAGGCTGTACAGCCCATCCCAGCCTCGTGGCTGTCATTCAGCAGGAACTTCCTTTTGGCATATAGTTTCTTCTACCACCTCTTTCCTTGTCTCTCTCTTGCTCTCTGCATTTTTTTTTCTTTGAGTGTCATCTTTCCTATAACACAAATTATGACTTTTATTCCTCAAACATTTCTGATTCTTGGTAGTTCTCTTGCTGTTTATGTTTATAAAGTGGTTTCTGTTTCAACTTTGGATATCTTCCATGTTAGGACTTTAAAAAAAATTTTTTTTTTAATTTTTTGGTAACTTTTACATTTTGAACTAATTCAGAATTACTGAAAAGCTGCAAGAATAGTACAAAGAATTCCTCCACGTTTTTTACCCAGATTCTCCAGTGGTGAAGATTTCCCCACATTTGTTCTATCGTTTTCTCTCCGTGTCTATACATATTACTAGTTTTTTTCTGAACCATTTCAGAGCAAGTTACAGCATGATACCTCTTTACCCCTCCATACTTCAGTGTGTCTTACTATGAAAAGTATTGCGCTTCAAGGCCGAAAAAAGAAAAAGCAGATAAGCAAAGGGAAGGTAATTAAAATCCATCTGGAATCTCAGCACCCAGAAATAAACATTTTGTTGTATATTCTTCCAGTTCCCTTCTATGCATATATCAAATTTTCACACGAATGTGATATCATACATACAGTTTAGAGCCCTGCTGTTAGAGGCAGCTCTGGTCCTGGAGTCAGCTTGGGTTCAGGTTCTGGGTGTACTCCTCACTAGCTATATTAGTTTCCTGTGGCTGCCATAACAAATTGCCACAAACCAGGTGGCTTTAAACAACAGAAACTTATTCTCTCATTAGTTCAGGAGGCCAGAAATCTGAAATCAAAGTGTTGGCAGAGCTAGTTCCTCTGGAGGCTCTGAGAGAGAGGGAGCTGGTTCCATGCCTCTCCCCTGGCTTCTGGTGGCTGCCAGCAACCTTTGGCAAACCTTGGCTTGTAAACGCATGGCTCCAAGCTCTGCCTCCATCTTCACATGAACTTCCACCCTGTGTGTCCATGTGTCTCCAGTCACTCTCTTCTTCTCATGTAAGGATACCAGTCATTGCATTTATGGCTCACCCTAAATCTAGGATGATTTCATCTCAAGATATTTAACTGATTACATCTGCAAAGACCCTATTTCCAAATAAGGTCATGTTCTTGGCTCTGAGTGGACATGAATTTTGGCCATAGTCCTTGTTTGTCCTACTACACTGGCACTATGTTCATGGACAAGTATATTTACCTCTCTGATTACATTATACTCTCTGAGTGTAAGTTCCCTATACTCAGAGTGTAGTGTTAAGCGGGTTGTGTTAAGGATTAAATGTGATACTAATACACATAAACCAACTAGCATGACACCTAGCACATAGTAAGCATTCAATAAATGTTAGCTATTGATTATGGCAATAGCATTGTTAAAACATAATTTATTTGATCAATAGGCTATTGAATATTTAGGTTTTTGCATTTTTTTCATTATAGACAAGCTCCTAATAAACATCCTTGTGACTGTTTTTGGAATTTTTTTTTACATATCCATGATTATTTCCTTAGCATTAATCTCTAGGAGTCGTCCTAAAAAATTCTAAGGCTTTTGATTTAACAATTCCTTTTTTGGATTGCATGGTTTTATGGTTGATCTTTGTTGTCCATTTTGTGAAATCATCTTTTGCACAGCAGTCTGGAGACCCATCTTAGTTTTCCCCATATCACCATTCCTGGAAATACACATTATGCTACAGGTCTGAGGGTGGTATTGACTGTTCTCTCAGTGATTCTTCTCCTGATGGTAACTCACGAGACAGCGAGGCCTGGGAGAAGATGCACAGCACAGTGTGTGCCCCTGGGGGCCACAGCTGGGCAGGCCAGAGAGAGCTACTGATCTGAAACAAAGTCGCTGGATTTCGCAAAGTAGTTTTGACACTCAGGTAGACGGTAAACCACAACAACCGTGGCAGGAAAACAGCCCGCCACAAATAAAAGCCTAAAACCCCAGCTGACTCTGTGCATGCCTTCATAAGAAATTGCTCAGCAGTTCAAATGTCCTGGCTCAAAGCCCTCCCCTACACAGAGGACTTCGAAAGGCCATCACTCTGGGGTAACCCTCAGGCCACAGGTGATTCTTAGCAGGGAGCACAGGACATTTGAGCCTCTCCCCATCCTTGCCAGTCTTGAACCTTCCCTCTTCCTTCTCCTAGGCACAGGGGGGAAGTGGGATAAGCAGAAAAAGGAAAGGGCTGTGGCGTTCCCTGCTGCAGCCAGAGGACTTTGGTTTCCAATTTTAATTATGTGTTTTAACATGTTGGAACGCAGAGGTTCATATAAATGCACAGCAAACCAAAAATAAGACGACAAAAGGCACCTGTACACTAAGGCACTGGCATGTGACAGCCAAGTTTCCTCCTGGAGCAAACACACAAACCTTGAGTCAGCTTCTTTCAACCACAGCCAGAAAATATTACCAGTGTAGGTGACCACAAATGATATTTGAAAACATCCTGACAGTTTGGAGGGGGCCAAAACAAAATAAAAAAATACCCCCTCACACATGTACACACCCAGCCTGTACTCCACCTCCCACACAAAATGATTTTTCTTTTGTTTGACATTTTTAAAAAAATATTGTTTGAAATAGTTCTAAAAAGTCATGAATTTGGAGGTGAGTAGGTCTATCTGAAAATTTATTTTTAGCTTTGCAGCAGGCTTGTGAAAACTTGTTTTTATTTTGGTTGTTGTGGGTTTGTACCCCTGGAGTTTCATTTTGACTTTTAGGGTTAAATGAGTTTCAAAATGAAATGCATCTAATTGTCAAATTTTCCCCCAAGTTTTAATTTTAAAAACGGAGTCTCTCTTATCCCATGGGTTTTAACTATTAGTCTTTTTCCAGAATTCCTCCTCTCTCCCTCTGGTAACCTATCTCTCTCCTCCTATGTGTTTAATCCTTTTCTTGCTCTTTCTTAATCCCTTGGGAAACAAAAAGCAGAGGCCAAAAAAAAAAAAAAAACACCCCTGGTTTAGGTGTTAAAGAGCTGAGCTCATATTCTTGTTCTCAGGTGGAGAAGCAGACTTGTTCAGATTGGTGCCTTGGTCTCCCCTTTGGAAAAGGGGAACGAAGATAAGATCTCCTGCCTATAATTTAAGGGTGCCCTAATCAGAAAACCAAGTTAAATTGACTGGAAATTAAGGAACAATATTCCTCCTAAGTATAAGTTGTCACTAGGGTGAAGGATTCATCACCAAATGCCTTCTATAAACATTTGAAGCCTCAGGACATGGCACTGGAAGCTACAAATTGAATTCCTGTTATCCCAGGAAGGTACAGCTTCAGACAGGTAGGCACACTGATTGGCAAAAAGAAGAACAAATTATTATTATTATTATTATTATTTTTCTGAGACAGAGTCTCACTCTGATGCCTGGGCTAGAGTTCCGTGGTATCAGGCTAGCTCATAGCAACCTCAAACTCCTGGGCTCAAGTGATCCTTCTACCTCAGCCTCCAGAATAGCTGTAGCTGGGACTACAGGCATGTGGCACCATGCTTGGCTAATTTTTTTCTATGTATTTTTAGTTGTCCAGATAATTTCTTTCTATTTTTAGTAGAGACGGGGTTTTGCTCTTGCTCAGGCTGGTTTCGAACTCCTGAGCTAAAACAATCCACCCACCTCGGCCTCCCAGAGTGCTAGGATCACAGGTGTGAGCCACCGTGCCTGGCCAAAGAACAAATTATTAAGCCAATCTGTGAAGATATGATAAGGTGGATGAGCTAATGACACTCTATACTCTGTCTATTATCACATCCCACTGGGATTACTTTTTAAATGTCTGTTAGACATTAGGCAAGATGTTTAATAAGCGACAGCCATGTTCAGCTTGTATTCATTTCCCATTACTGCCACAACAAATTACCATAAACTTAGTGGCTTTAAGCCCAACTGAAATTCATTATCTTACAGTTCTGGGAGTCAGAATTCCAAGGTCAATTTTACTGGGCTAACATCAAGGTTTAGAGGGGATTGTGTTCCTTCTGGAGGCTCCCGGGGAGCATCTGTTTCCTCACCTTTTCCAGCTTCCAAAGACTGCCATATCCCTCGGCTGTGGTCCTCATGGCTCTAACCTGTGCTCCTGCCTCCCTCTCTTAAGAAATTTTGTGATTCCGTCAGCCCCACCTAGATAATCCAGGATAATCTCCCCATCTCAAAATCCTTGACACAATCATATTTGCAAAATTTCTCTTGCCATGTAAGGTAACATTTTCATAGGTTCCAGGGATTAGGATGTGGACATCTTTAGGGGGGCCATTATTCAGCCTATAACAAACAATAAAAGCAGAGACCCAATCTACCTTGCTCTCTGTTGATCTTAGTACTTAGTACACACTTAATTCATAGTAGGCACTCGATTAATGTAAATAGAATGAATGGAAGAAATAGATTATGCCTGTTCTCTGCAGTCCAGTTCATTAGATGCTTATTGAGTTCCTACTGTGAGCCGGACCCAAGGGGTGCAGAGCTGTCCTCGAGCATACATTCTGATAGGCAGACAGTTAAGGAGAAAACTGAAATGAATAAAAAGCAAGAGCATCATAACAATTATGTTTGCATCCTTAAAATTTCTTTAACTGTTGGCTGCTACCTTCTCTAAGAGTGCTTTGAATATATTCCCTTGGCAAATGTGATTAATTATATTTATATTTATTTGTTTCTAGTCCCCCCCCCATTGGCATCTAATGTACACACACACACACACACACACACACTCTCACAGGGTCTCCACTTGTGTTCTCAATGGAAAGAGTGAGTGTGAACTAGGATGACCACTAGGTGGCAGTATATGAGACACTGCTAAGGTGCTCAGGTGAACGAAGTTTGAGGACTACTCAGAGCGAGGGCTCCCAGATTTTGATCTGTAATATTTTTCAAAAAGAAGAAAAAAGGGAAGTGTGCCCTAACTTGCCAAGTTTTAATTTTTCCATGGAACTTCATTAAGATATAAATCAGCTTCCATTTCTTCCTAAGAGAAACATTTTAATCATAAAGATATAAGAAGGACAGAATCTCAAAATAAGGGATTAGCTTCCAAATCTCATAAATGTAGCTTAATGAAAAACTTACCACGTTGTCCTTTTGTTCTAATGTTGATGCAGACCAGTGAAAGAATCATCATGAACAAGCATTTGGGAAGTAAACCTAGAGGAAAATTTACAATTCCAGGGTGTGTTCCCATGAGTGAAATTAAGATCCTTGGACTTGCACTATCTTATCTTCAAAGTGATTCTAAGACCTAACTGAGTAGGGTTTCAGTCCAGAGGCACAAAGGAGAAGCAGAGATTGCCATTTGATAAAACCTGGATTTGATAAAACTTACTGTTACCATCTGAATGTCCTCCACATTCATGTGTTGAGACTTAATCCCCTCTGCGATGGTATTAAGAGGTGAGTCCTTTTGGGAAGTGATTAAGTCATGAGGGCTCCCTGGTGAATGGATCAGTGCCTTATAAAAGGGCTGGAGGGAACTAGCGTAGGTCCCTTTGTTGCTCTTCCGCCATGTGAGGACACCTAGATGGCCCATCTTTGAGGAACAAGCCTTCACCAGACACCAAACTCTCTGGCACCTCGTTTTTGGACTTCCCAGACTCCTGCACTGTGAGGAATAAATTCTTGTTCTTTATAAATTACTCAGGCTCAGGTACTTTGTTATAGCAGCACAGACAGACTAAGACACTCACTAAGATGTGGTGAGCACACAGGAACATGTGCATGTGTGGCGGCTGTGTCGTTAAGCTGCCAGCCTCTTCATCTGGACCACCCCGCCTTCCCCTGCTTGTCAGAGTCAAATCTGATGATTGCTAAGGCTCCTCGGTCTCAGGGATGGACCCATGCAGCTGAACCTCTGCTGAGCTGGGCCTGTGGGAACGTCACGCAGATCCAGGCTGGTGAGGGAGGGCCAGCTCGTGCTCTCCTTCCTGGCTTTTTGCTTGACCTCACCAAAGAATTCTGAACTGGAACACAGCACATGGCCAGAGGTGGGTGGGGTGAGATATTATGTCCTGTTAAACAATGTGCTAAACACTACGATAGGGAGTCAAATTCTAGCTTTCAATCAGAGAGACCTGGATTCAAATTCTAGGGCTTGGTCAAGTCACTTCACTGCTCTAATCCTCAGGCTCCTTGTTTGAAGATTTGGACAGTCCTAACACATACCTCTTCGAGTCACTGGGAGATTAAATGAAGTAATGAGGTAATCTACAGAAAGCCTATACTGTAGCACTTACTGTGTGTCCAATATGCATTAGCTAATATTAATAACTTTGGTTCAGGGTGCTCCTTTCTAGAGGAAAGTAGGCTAGGTCACCCTAAAAGATGCCTTGCTTTGAAACAAGAATGCTCTACACCATGTTTTGGAAGAATTTTGTTCCTAGTGAATCCCCATCTCTGAATCTCCAGTTTCCTTTTAACAGCACTTAACTGTGACTGGTCACAGCACAGACGTGACTGGAATGTTTGCTCCTGAGGACTTGGTCCTGCAGTGGAGCTCTGGGGTGTCTCTTTCTGTATCCAAGTGGCCCTGCTTATTCACAGGGAGGGAAATGACTTGACATTCAAAGGTTGGGGAGTCCAGTTAAGCTTTTCCGCCATTCACTACACTCAATTCAGTAAAAGGTCTCGTAGCAGCCTCTGCTGAGAGCGGAGAGCACAGAGAAAACTCCAGACAACCGAACGCACTGAAACTGACACCACACATGGGGGTTGTGGGATGACTAACCCTGGCCTGGTTAGGAAACCTCTCACCTGTCACTGCTGTGCGTAGGCGTCGTTAAGGGGCCCTCGAAGGCTGTGCTTGTGCTGCCACCTAGTGGTAAGACAGCAAGGTCGGCTCTGGGTAGGGTCCTGGATCCCATAATGCGCAGTTATCACCAAGAACCAACATCTTTCCTATGAAAATTTTATAAGATGAACATTTTATTCAAAGCTTTGCGTGTTAATTTTGTGATTTAATTTTATGGTAAAAGTACTGAAAAGTTTGTGAGTCAAAATAGAGCTGGAGGGGGGGGGGCACCAGCCTAGGAGTGTAAAAGCTCATTTGGGTCAGTAACTCACAGTATAACTTGGGGGGAGTTGCTGAAACTTTCTGGTTTCTCTTGGAAAAATGGAAGCTAACAATACCCAGAGTTTACCTGCTACATAGGTAGTCATGAAGTTTGAATGTGAATCCACTTTTTCTCCTCTCTGTAACATACTGACCCCCCAGCCTATGTTCTCCAACTCCTAAGCACATGTTGTTTGTATTTCTTTTTAATGTAACTATTGTATAAAATTCCAATCCTTCATTTGATTTCTGAATTTCAGGGAAGTATTCTTTATCTCTGGAAACTCTTTGGTTTTAGAATGTAGGATTGTTCCCTTGAATCATCTGCCCTAAGAATACAGAACAATGCTTCCGTGACCTTGTTCTCTGTGGACAGTTTTCTCCTTGCTATGGCAACAATTACATCAGAGTTCTACCTCCGAATGTGCCAAGATCTTGGAATTAGAAGTTTGGGAGTTATACGGAAGTGATAGGTTCAAAATCCTTCCTAAGAGTTAATAGTCTATAAACATATTTTTAGCAAATTTTAAACCTATCAAGTGTTGGATGTGCTCACAGGAGTGTAGGATAGATGCTCAGAAGATTGGTCTAATCTCCAGCACTCCGATCCTGGGCTCCTGCCTTAACATCAGTACCCTCGTCTGAGAAATGGGACTGTCAGAACTCCTTATCAGGATAATTAGGGGATCAAGTAAGGTCATATTTGAGACACGTGTAAAGCAGAGAGGTCTGTGCAGGTCTTAGTTATTATCTTTATTATTCCCCCTTTTGGCACCTCTTCCATACTAATTCTGGTACTGAATTCTGGGTGGCCACTGTTGCCTTAGGTTTGCCAGAGGTATGTATTTTCCCTGCAAGATTTACTGTGTTTAAACAATTGATGGATCCACCTAATACCCTTATTTGAAGATGATGTAGTCACAGCCTATGTGGCTTTGTGAGCCAGCAAAGAATAGTTTAATGGTTCAATTAGCTCCTTGAGGAGATACATGGTGGTTGAGATATGCCAAATAAGCAGCATGCAACCTCTGTGGGGATAAAAGAAGTCAGCTGACGTCTTGTGAAGACACAGCTTCCTGCAGAGCCAGATGTAGCTCGCGTTTTCCTCTTGCTTGTTCCCAATAGCAGTGCTCAGGGGGGATAAACTTTACTTAACCTAATTAATTTTAATCACAGCTTTCAAATCTCATACTGTGAAAAGAATTACAAATTGGAATACATTAATAGAAGCCATAGTTTATGCTGCAAGCTAATCATGAAACGTGCATTTACATTTTCTGCATGAGTTTGCAATTACCATTAAAATAAAATTCCGTTATGTCCTTTTAAATTACCAAAATGTGAAGAGCAGATTGAGCCAGGACCATTTTTGTGCTAAATTACTAGAAGAGCGTCTAAATTTCCAAGAATTAGACAGCTTCCTCCATTGGAGTTGCAGTGAGGAATGATTTCCAGACGTCTGCTTCAGGCGATTTCCGTTTTTAAATAATCTTTTAAACTGATTGCGCAAACATCTCACCTGCTTTAACAAGTAGTCCTTTGTGTTTAGTAGGGAGGAGGAATTATATATATACGTACATATATGTATGTATATAATTTTACATACATATATCTATACACATATGATATATGTATGCAATTTTTGCTTTTAGGTTCCATGTAGACTTTTATTTTATGGTTGTATACATGTAAAAGAATATCAACTGGTTCTAAAAAGGATCTGAAGTAGTTTAGGAGAAATACAGAGGGTGGGAGATGGGACTGGCACTGACTGCTTCACACTACAAATTCCTCACCTGTAGCAGGGATTTGAAGCCTGCTTTGCAAGGCTTCGTATGTGAAGACGAAACATGTCATCTATGTGAAGCATGAATGCAGTCCCCAGCACATAGTCAGTGTTCAGTGCCATGGCTCTGAGTCTCTGCCTGGGCTCTTGCCAAGCTCCTGCGTCCCTCTTCTCATGTCCCTTAGTATCCCACTGAACTCCTGTCGCAGGAGATATCTGGCGTTTTCTGAGCAAGTGCCATCCCTATCCCACAATTTCTACCTCCTTCCTTCCTACTTCCACCCTCCAGTCCTGGGCCCATGAACCTTGTCTCATACTAGTCTGCTCTCTGCGGGGTGCTGGGGACCTGGACCCCTGCTGGATGGGCCCCTGTGCCTTGGGTGCAGTGAGGACTTGGACACGGTCCTGCAGCAGCCTCTGCACTGTTGGCTACCGAGGTGAAGGCAGTGAATCCCCTGTTGTCTGAGGCAGGTGTGGTGTGGTCAAGACTGGGGGAAGGGCAGGGAGTGAGTGGATTAGATCTCCGTACTCAAAGGGTGGTCCTCAGACCAGCAGCATGGGTCCAAGAGCTTGGAGCTAGCTTGCTCCTTGGAGCTTGTTAGAAATGAAGAGACTTGGACCGCTGAACCAGAATCTTCGTCTTAATATTTCTGGTGATTTCTATGGACATCAAAGGTTGAGAAGTCCTGCATTGGCCCCCAGTGGGCAAGGGCCCCCCAGATCACTCCACAGGAGAGCTGTGAACAGCTCCGCTTCTTCCTTCCAAGGGTCAGCATAGGTGTCTGCAGATCCTCCAATGGGTGGGTGTGTGTGTGTTTAAAACACACATTGGAGTCAAATTTATTCATACAGGAATCACCTTTTCTTTCTTTCTAGATTTGTAGAAAGAAAGTAAACTTTTCAATCCTAAGACTCACGTGTGATATACGGATGTGGCTGGCCTTGCTCTAGGTTAGCTGTCCTGTGCCCATGCCATTCAGTAAAGTCCCCAAACCACACCTACCCTGACCCTTTCTCATGATGGAAACACAATCTCTCTCCCCCACCCCTCACACTCACACACACACACGCACAGCCAACAACATGTTCCAACCCTGGACCTGAGCTCATGTTATCACTTCTGCCTAGGATGTCCTTCTTGTCACCCTCTGGCTAAATTTATTCATCCTTTAACCACTTTGGTACGAGTGTCAACTATAGTCGACAGCCACAGATGAATGTGCACAGCCGAGCGTTTAGCTTTAGCCTACAGCCGTGATATGAAGGCGCACAGCCCAGCGTCGACTTTAGCGGACAGCCAAAAGCTTTTACTTTTACAGCTTTTATCTCTGCAGTTGCAGTGTGTACGTTCAGCTAATAAGTTACTACGAATCTGTGACCTTTTAACAAGTCCTTAGTAGGAGTTATTATAGTTATTCTTCTAAAGCTGCCTGTAAAGTAAAACAAGCTTTCAGTGCTTTAAAGCTTTCCTCATCACACAAGAGCAAAACGGATCCGTCGTCAATGCACAGCACAAACTATCCTGCGGACTGTGAGTGCCGGCTGTGGGCAAGGCTTCGCGGCCGGTGAGCGCGGTTAAGTTGCATTTAAAGTGATAGCTCAACTAGAGCCTCCCTTCTGCTCCCACAATGCCCCGAGTAAAGTGGCCTGGTGATGGTATTTCGGCTGTTACTACCTTGCATTACAGTGTTCTGGTTATGGCACGATCACCTCCTGGAGACACTGACCCCGGCAAGAGCAAGGACCACGTTGTATTTATTCATCTTTGTGTCTCCAACGCCCAGCACTATGTCGGGCACAGGGCAGATTCCCTGAAAATGCTTACTGCGTAAGTGGAAAAAAGCTTAGCTTGTTATGATGGCTTTTTGTTTTGTTCTTTGAATTTTAATCAGAATGAAATAAAATTACTGCTGACTCCGAGCGTTTGGGAAATTTCTGTAAAACCTTACAACCCAAGTGAAAAAAATAGATCAAAGGGAAATTATATGGCAATTTGTTAAAAAAAAAATGTAGTGGCATTTTAATTAGAGAATATTCTTCTCATTGAAATGAGGAACTCCCAGGGAAATACTTGATATGTTAGCGTATCCCTCCTCTCATTTTCTTCTCCAGCTATTACGAGACCTGCTGAGCAGCGTTTGTGAAGGGAGGAAGTTCCTAGGACGCTGCACAGTGAGACGCTCAGCACTCACGCAGCACTCTGCTCCTGGACAGCTGAGCCCTTCCCTGCTCCTGGCCCTGCAGGGGGGAAAACCCACGTTATTGACTGGATTTGCTGGCTAAGAGGCCCTGAGGATAAACCACTTGCTCAACTCCATGCAACTGGACTTTCACAGGCAGAATTCCGAGTTTGGGATCCTCCCCTCAAGTCGATCAGTTAGTCCCTACCTGAGAATTTAATCCCTTTTGACAAACATTACACATTGAACAAAAAGGCCTTCCAGAAGGAGGCTGTTTGGAGTGCATCACTGTTTCCTAGACTTTGGGATGTCACAAATCAATAAAATACTTGAAACTAAGCATAGGATTGCTTTTTTATCTTGCTAATTAGAAATGCTAAGAAAATCTAGGATCAGAATGATGCCATAAAAGAAAACAAATGTTTTCCACCAAAGCATAAAGAATTGTCTCAAAATAAAGCCCACCTTTTAAAAAATTGAACACATTTACTTTTATAAAAAACTTACCACATTGTATTTTTCTCATTTCACAGCAGAAAAAGGAAAACCAGGAATAATTTGGAGTAGTGTTAGGAAACCTCTGGCTTTGGCAATCTTTTGTACACTAGATTGTATTCTGTAGAAATGCCAAAGCCAAACTTTAAAAAAATTTTTTAAAAAATTTTTAATTATTGTGTATACATAATAGTTGTTCATATTTATGGGGTACATATGATATTTTGATGCAAGCATAGGATGTGTAATGATCACATCAGGGTAATTGGAATATCTATTACTTCAAGCATGTATCATTTCTTTGTGATGGGAACATCCCAATTCCACTCTTTAAGTATTTAGAAATATACAATAAATTATTGTTAACTATAGTTGCCCTATTGTGCTATGGAACACTAGATCTTATGATTCCTTCTATATAACTGCATTTTTGTATCTTTTAAACATCCCTTCTTTATCCCTGTCTCACTGTTACCCTTCCCGGCCTCTGGTAACCATCATTCTCCTCGCTGTCTCCATGCGTTCAAGTTTTTTTGGCTCCCACATACGAGTGAGAACAAGTGAGATTTGTCTTTTTGCACCTAGCTTATTTTGCTTAACATAATGTCCTCCAGTGCCATCCATGTTGTTACCGATGACAGGATTTTGTTCTCTTTTATAGCTGAATAATATTTCATTGTGTATATATACCATATTTTCTTTGTTCATTCAGCCATTGATGGACACTTAGGTTGATTCCACACCTTGGCTGTTGTGAATAGGGCTACAATAAACATAACAGCACAGATACTGCCTCGATATACTGTTTTCCTTTCTTTTGGATATATAACCAGCAGAGGGATTGTGGATCATATGGAAGTTCTGTTTTTAGTTTTGTGGGGAACGTCCATACTGTTCTCCACAGTGGTTGCACTAGTTTACCTTCCCACCAAGAGTGTACATGGGTTCCCCTTTCTCCACACCTTCACCAGCATTTGCTATTGCCTGCCTTTTGAATTAAAGCCATTTTAACTGGGGTGAGATGATATCTCATTGTAGTTTTGATTTGCATTTCTCTGATGATTAGTGATGTTGAGCATTTTTTCATATACCTGTTGGCCATTTATTTGTATGTCTTCTTTTTGAGAAATGTCTATTCAGATCTTTGTTCATTTTTAGTTTGGATTGTTAAGCTGAGTTGTGAGTTGCTTATATATTTTGGTTACTAATCCCTTGCCAAAAGGGTACTTTGTAAATATTTTCTCCCCTTCTGTGGGTTGTCTCTTTACTTTGTTGATTGTTTACTTTGCTGTGTAGAAGCTTTTTAGATTCATGTGATCCAATTTGTCAATTTGTGCTTAGGTTGTCTGTGATTTTGAGGTCTTACTCAAGAAATCTTTGCCAAGATCAATGTCCTGGAGCATTTCCATATTATTTTCTTCTAGTAGTTTCATAGTTTCCAGTCTTAGATTGAAGTATTTAATGAATTTTGATTTGATTTTTATATGTGGTGAAAGACAGGAATCTAGTTTTAGTCTTCTGAATATGAATATCTGGTCTTCCCAGCACCATTCATTGAAGAGACTCTTTTCCCAGTCTATGTTCTTGGTACTTTTGTCAAAAATGAGTCGACTGTAAATTTGTGGATTTATTTCTGGGTTTTCTATTCTGTTCTATTAGTCTATATGTCTGTTTTAATGTTAGTAGCATGCTGTTTTGGTTACTATAGCTTTGTAGTATAAGTTGAAGTCAGGTAATGTGATGCCTCCAGCTTTGTTTATTTTTTGCTCAGAATTGCTTTGCCTGTTCTGGGTCTTTTGTGGTTCCATATAAATTTTAGGATTGTTTTTTTTTTCTATTTCTGTGACAAATGTCATTGGTATTTTGGTAGAGATGGCATTGAATCTATGGGTTGTTTTGAATAGTATGGACATTTTAACAATATTGATTCTTCCAATCTATGAACACCAAATATCTTTTGATTTTTTTATATCCTCTTTAATTTCTTTCCTCAGTGTTTTGTAGTTTTAATTGTAGGGATCTTTCACTTCCTTGTTAAGTTTATTCTTGGGTATTTTATACTTTTTGTAGGTATCATAGGTGGGAGTACTTTCCTTGTTTCATTTTCATATTGTTTGCTATTGACATATAAAAATGGTACTGATTTTTGTATGTTGATTTTGTATCCTGCAACTTTACTACATTTGTTTATCGGTTCTAACAGTTTTCTGGTAGAGCCTTTAGATTTTCTAAATATAAGATTGTATCATCTGCAAACAAGGCTAATTTCACTTCCTCCTCTCCAATATGGATGCTCTTTATTTTTTTCTCTTGTCTAATTGCTCTGGCTAGAACTTCTAGTACTATGTTGAATAAAAGTGCTAAAAGTGGGCATCTTTGTCTTGTTTCAGAACTTAGAGGAAAGGCTTTCAGCTTTTCCTGGTTCAGTATGATATTAGCTGTGGGTTTGTTGCATATGGCTTTTATTGTGGTTAGGTATGTTTCTTCTATACCCAGTTTGTTGAGAGTTTTTAAACATAAAGTGATGTTGAATATTATTGAATGCTTTTTTGGAATCTTATTGACATGATCATATGGTTTTTGTTCTTCATTCTGTTGATATGATGTATCACATTGATTGATTTGCGTATGTTGAAACATCCTTGCATTTCTGGGATGAATCCACTTGATCATGAGGAGTGACCTTTTTAATGTGTTGCTGAATTCAGTTTGCTAGCATTTTGTTGAGGATTTTTCTTTTTATGTTCATCTGAGATATTGGCCTGTTGGTTTCTTTTTGTGTGTCTTTGTCTAGTTTTTGTATTAGGGTAATGCTGCCCTCATAAAATGAGTTTGGAAGTACTCCCTCCTCCTCAATATTTTGAAATGGTTTCAGTAGGATTGATATTAATTTTTCTTTAAATATTTGGTAGAATTCAGCAGTGAAGTCATCAGGTTGTGGGATTCTTCTTTGATGAGAGACTTTTTATTATGGCTTCTAGCTCATTAGTTATTATTGGTCTATTCAGATTTTGGATTTCTTCATGGTTCAGCCTTGGTAAATTCTACATGTCTACAAATTTATTCATTTCTTCTAGGTTCTCCAAGCATATAGTTGCTCATAATAGTCTCTAATGATCCTTCAAATATTTTTTTGTATCATTTATAATGTCTCCTTTTTTATCTCTGATTTCATTTATTCTTCTCTCTATTTTCTTAGTCTGGCTAAAGGTTTGTTGATTTTGTTTATCTTTTTGAAAAACCAACTTTTCATTTTGTTGATCTTTTCTATTGTTTTTAAAATCTCAAGTTCATTTATTTCTGCTCTGAACTTTATTATTTCTTTTCTTCTATTCATTTTGGGTTTGGCTTGCTCTTGCTTTTCTAGTTCTTTAAGATGCATCATTAGGTTATTTATTTGAAGGTTTTTACTTTTTTCATGTAGGTATTTATTGCTATAAACTTTCCTCTTAGTACTGCTTTTACTGTATCCCATAGGTTTTGGTTTGTCATGTTTCCATTTTATTTGTTTCAAGAAATTTTTAAATATCCTTTTTAATGTATTCATTGACCCAGTGGTCATTCAGGAGCATGTTATTTAATTTCCATGTGTTTGTATAGTTTCCAAAGTTCCCCTTGTTATTGATTTATAGTTTTAATCTATTGTGGTCAGAAAAGATATTTGATATGATTTCAATATTTTTGAATTTTCTGAGCCTAACATATGATCAATCCTTGAGGATTTTTCCATGTGCTGAAATTCTGCAGCTGTTAAATGATATGTTTTGAAAATATCTATTAGGTCCATTTGGTCTACAGTGAGAATTTGTAGTAGAAAAGTGAGTTAAGGTTCACTGCTGGCATTTCATGACCGGAGCAGTCACCTGCTCTCTCCATTCACAACGATGGAGGTAGCCACAACTCACTCATGACTTTCCTTTTCAGAATTGGCATGTTATGGCTCTGCTTTGTGTTCACTAAAGAGAGAAGATATGGGCCAAGAAAACCTTGATGTGATCTTTCCCAGTGATTTGTAGGAAGGATTGGATGAAGCAACAGTATTGAGATGCAGATTTTATCCCATGATGTATACACTACTCTTATTTTTGCTTTGTCCACAGAAGAAAAATTAAAGGTAACATTTAGAGATGTGAATCTGGAGTTTATATGTTAAAAGGAAATAAAAATAAACACAAAACTATATGTATATTGTGAAGAAATGATGGGATAAAAAGACTAGAAATAATTATGAATGAATTAAGGAGAATGTAGATTTTTCTCTTATGTTTTCCAAGTTTTATTATATTTATATTACATTTGGAATTTAAGTAAGTTTGTAATTACAAAGAAATGAGAAAAACTGAGGTTCTGTACTTTTACTGACTTCTAGGGATGTCAACAAAATATTGTAAAAGCAAGTAGCAAATTAAGGAATGTTTGGCAGATGAATGGCAGATTTCATTTTCCAAAAATGGCTGTAATATCTCTCCTCCCACAGGTGCCTCTTACCATTTGATGTTAACATTCCTCCTATGAGCTTCTCCCCTCGAACCTGGATAGACCATTGTAACTGCCTCAACCGAGTATAGTGCAAGTGACACAATGTGATGTGTGAGGGTAGTGTTAAATAAATAACTAAATTTATAGGAAGCCATCAATGTGGACTGAACTCTCCAACAGATCAACCAAAATGGAGTCACTCATGCTAAAGTTCCACATCGCCAAGCCAAAATCAAGTTGTTTATCTAAGGAATCAAGAGTGAGAGAGAGATAATAGCCAAATCGCCAGAGGCCAGTTTTAGATGGCATGATAAGGAAGGCCACTCTTCTTTAATCTTTACAAGGAAAATCACTTTGATATGATCATTTTGCCTTTTGTTCCTTGTTTCTGCTTTCTTTAGCCTTTTCTGCCTGTAAATACTCAGTGCCTGTGTTGCAGAGAAGAGTTCTCTAAACTCCTTCTGATTTTGAGAGTTGCCTAATTCTCAAGTCATTCTTTGCTCAAATAAACTCTGTTAAATATACTTTGTCTTAAGCTTTTATTTTATCACTAGATTGTAAAAATGCCATAAATTTCAACAGCCCAGGTGAGGGACCAGCATCAACCATCAGACACATAAGTGAAGAAGCCTCCAGATGATTCCAGCTCCCGGCCATCGAGTCACCCTCCAGTCTTTGAGTCTTTCCAGAGGAGCCTCAGACATCCAGGAGCAGAGACAGCAGTCCCTTCTGTGCCTATGTCAAATGCTCACCCCACAGAATCCCTCATCCTAAGCATAATTATATGGCTGCTTTATATCAAGGTTTGGGTTTTTTCCCCTACAGGAATATGTGTGTTTTATAATTCTCTTCTAGTAAAAGCGAGGGAGCAAAAGCAAAGCAAAATCCAACACCCTTAAACATCTGCGTATATATGTCTTTTAATTTTTAAACATTTGTGTTGTGTTCAAATGTACATATAGGTTAACCTTTAACTATTTTTAAGTGTACAGATTTCTAGTATTAAGTACATTCATATTGTTGTGCAACCATCACCACCATCCATATCCTGAACTTTTTCCATCTTCCTAAACTGCAACTCTGTACCCACTAAACAATAACTCTCCAATCCCCGTCCCCTCAGGCCCTGGTGACCACCATTTCACTTTCTGTCTCTATGAATTTGACTACTCTAGGAACCTCTTATAAGTGGAATCATGGAGTATTTGTCCCCTTGTGACTGGCTTAGTGTCCTTAGCCTAATGTCTTAGGGTTTTACCCCTGTTATAGCATGTGTCAGAATTTCCTTTTTTTTTTAAGTTTAAATAATGTGCTATTGTATGTATATTCCACATTTTGTTTATCCATGCATCCATCAGTGGGCACTTGAGTTGCTTCTGCCTTTTGGATATTATGAATAATGCTGCTCTGAACATAAGCATACAAATGGGTTTTTAAATCTCTGTTTTCAGTTCTTTTGGGTATATAAGCAGAAGTGGAATTGCTAGATTATATGGTAATTTTGTTTTTAATTTTTTGAGAAACTCCCACATTGTTTCCTACTGTGGCTGCATCATTTTACATTCCCACCAGCAGTGCACAAGGGTTCCAATTTCTCTCCATCCTTGCCAATACTTGTTATTTTCTGTTTTTTAAAAAATATCCATCCCAGTGGGTGTGAAATGGTATCTCATTGTGATACCTCATTTTGATTTGCATTTTCCTAATGATTAGTGATGTTGTGCATCTTTTCACATGCTTATTGGCCATTCGTATACCTTTCTTGGAGAATTGTCCATTCAAGTCCTTTGCCCCATTTTTAATCAGGTTGCTTGTTTTTTGTTTGTATAGATTTTTATTTTTTTAACTTTCTTTTTTTAAATTTCAGAATATTATGGGGTATAAATATTTTCGTTACATGAACTGCCAGTTACAGTTTGACTCAAAGTGGTTTAGTCTGAGTCAAAGTTATAAGTGTGCCCATCATCAGATAGTGTGCACTGTATCCGTTAGGTGTGAATTTACCTATCCCCTCCTCCCCTTCCCGTGTTCGTATTTATTTTAAAAATGTATATATAAACAATGCAGAGGTACAGACCAAATAGGCTGTTACCTCAGAGGGTGTGTCTTAGGGGACAAGGCCAGGAAAAGTGATTCTTCTTTGCCTTTTACCTTATTGTTATGGAGGGTCACATATGTTACCAGCAAATGTCACTAATTGAATAAAAAAAAATTAAAGAAATTATCAATAAAATGTCATTTTGCTTAAGTATCTCAAAATTCCTAACTTGAATTTTTTTAATAGTACAGCCAAAAGAGAGAGAGAGAGAGAGAGAGAGAGAGAGAGAGAGATAGTTTTGAGCTGAACCTCCACGCAGATTTCAGATTTCACTGGCAAAATTTTAATAATGAGAAGAAAACTTCCGTGCGTTGTTCTAGTCACATACCCTCGGCCTGCCTTTTCCCACCTCCCCCTCCTCCCTTCTGAAAAGAGCTCAGACTAAGACAGGAGCCCGTCTCTCTTTAAAGAGACTATTTGTTTCCATGGTAACTTGCCTTCTTCATCTTCATCTTCATCTTGTAAACTGGGAAATTCTATTAGAGGCTTATCCAGGCAGTTGCTTTTGAAATGGTGTCTGATATTAGCTGTTTGCTTCATTCACTTTTGCTGCCCAGTAATCTTGAATTTGATGATTTTGTTTCTATTAAAGGAAGGAAGTTAAATAAAACAATATGAAGCTGATTAGAATCTGCCTTATCTGGCTGGTGGTACACTCTTGTTAGGTCCTGTGACGGGCTGCCCGTGCCTCCTCCCGGGTGACTGTGTGATTTGCGCAGCCCAGGCCGGTGGCTGCACTGGCCCCCCGATCCCAGCACACAGGAGGTGCCCTGTAAGATCAGCTGTAGAAGAAATAGAAACTAGCTCTGTTGTCAAAAATGACTTCGATTGTTAATGGATTTTGAGTCTTAGCTATGAGATTCTGATTTGGGAACATGGAGATGATTATACCCCCTGCTATGAAAGCAAATGTAGTTCAAATAGGTGCAAATAAAGCAAATAACCAGATTACCTGAGGCTGATGATTTTAATTTCTCCAGCAGCATCTATACTTCAAAAGGTACATTTATTGCTTATTGAAATAGAAGGTTTAGGGGGTTTTATTGACCAGTGTGATTGATATGCATGAAATCTATGTTTTTGTGGTAACTCCAGATCCTCAAACAAATGACATTTAAGTCATAGTTTATAAACATAGAAAATATCTTGAAAGCACTTTTTCTACTCAAGAAATTCAGCCACTTTATTCCTCTTGAAAGCTACTTCATCTTATTAAATTGAAAAGATAACATTCTATTGATTTTCTTTTTTAAAAAAGCTAATTGCCAATCAATAACTTACCTCCAATATTTGAACAGATTTCCTAGATAAAATATTAATATTTAGAAATAATATTTAGATTGAATGATGAAACAGTTCTGGAGATGGATGGTATTGATGTTTGTACAGTAATGTGAATGTACATAATGCTACTGAATTGTACACTTAAAAGTGGTTAAAATGGTAAATTTTATGTGTATTTTACCACAATAAAAATAATATTCAGAATTTTTCCATTGGAAAATATAAAAGTGTCTGCAATTGCTACAGAAAAGTACATTAAACAAAACAAAATTATAGGAGAGTCTTAGACTCTTAGCCTTTTTTTAAAAACAGGTTCACACTTTGTCACCCAGGTGTGGTGTGCAGTGGCACAATCATAGCTTACTATAACCTTGAATTCCTGGGCTCAAGTGATCTTCCTGCCTCAGCCACCCGAGTAGTTGGGGCTACAGGTACATGACACCGTGACTGGCTATTTTTAAAAAGTTTTTTTTTTTTAAGAGATGCTGTCTTGCTATGTTGTCCAGGCTGGTCTTGAACTCCTGGCCTCAAGTGATGCCTCTGCATCAACCTCCCAAAATTCTGGGATTACAGGTATGAGCCACTGTGCCCAGCCAGACTCTTAGTGTTTTGTGAAACTTTCCTTTCTCTTTAAACTTAGACTCCTAAAAAAATTTCCAAACTTCAGTTTCCTTCATCTTTTTCAGTTTTGAAATAATTTGAATGCCTGCTTTTCCTTTTCCAGAGTATAAAAGAGAGAGTATAAAAGTATTATGTTTGATAGCCCTTGTCTTCACAACAAATTATAGTATTCCTTTGTTTCTAATTCTTGCCCGGGAGAAGTCTGCTGTCTCATAAGAAGAATCAAAGAACATGAACCATCTCAGAAATGTAGGAAATCTCTGTAGCAAACTTGACCATTGTCCTACCAGGGCAAGTGTCTTAGTCCATTTTGTGCTGCTATAACAGAATACCTAAGACTGGGAAATTTATAAAGAGCAGAGATTTGTTCATTAACATTCTAGAGTCTGGGAAGTCCAATATTTAGAGGATTGTATCTGGTGACGACCTTCTTGATGTGCTATCCCATGGCAGATGGCAGAAGGGCAAGAGAATATGCACACACATGAGATTAGAGATAGAGATAGGGATGAGATAGAGCAAGAGAGAGAGAGAGTGCATGAGTGAGCAAGAGAGAGCTGAACTCATCCTTTTTATCAGGAACCCACTCCCTTCCATAACTAACCCACTCTTGCAATAATGGCACTAATCCATTTCATGAGGGCTCTGACCTAGTCACCTCTTAAAGGTCCCTGGTGGAGGATAATGCAACTCTATCTTGGATACTAAATACATCTTGTTGACTCTGGTTAACCCCTGTTTCAGAAATGTCTCTAGATTTCTACTTTATCTACTGTTACTGTAAATCCTGCACTTAGGTCAAAACAACCTTGACCATAAGTCCTGCCCTTTGGCAGAGTCACACAGCATTCTTGCCATTCTCTGAGAGAGTGACTTCACTTGTCCTACCCATTTCTGCCCTGTCGTATACAAGTCCTGGGTCTGGGGGTGATGGCATATCCTGTTTCGTCTTGCCACCTCTTGAGACATGGACTTTGTTCATAAGTCCCTATTAAATGTTTCTTTCTGAGAAACTTGATTTGTCAGGCTCTTTCTTTAGCCTTTCAGCTTCCTCAGACTTTGGGGGTAGGTTTGCATAGACCTGCTCAGCAAGGAACATCCCACCTTTCAACACTGTTGCATTGGGGATTAAAATTCCAACACATGGACTTGGGGGTGCACATTCAAACCATAGCAGCAGACTTCCTCTCCCCAGCTTCTCTAACAGATGGGCATTCAGTCTGTGCTCAATCATGTCCAGTGTCCACTGCCTGATCATGTCTCTGCCTCACAGACTGCCCATCCTGCTTGTGGTCAGTCTCATAAACATTCATTCCACATTTTGTCTTGGACAGTGTGAGGTGCTGGGGATACCTAGAGAATAAGATGGATGTGGTCCCACTCTCATAAAGCTTACATTAGAACGTACTTCTGGGGTTATTTTTTTTGTGTGTGTGTATTTTAAATTGAAATCTTATCCCTTTACCTTAGGCCCATTCGTTCTAATTATGGCTGCAGAGTCATCAAGAGTGCATGGCACAGTTTAAAGAGAGCCTGCCTTGGGCAGCCCTGTGCCAAGAACCCTGTCAGCCTTAACCTCCAAATTATTAAGTAATTATACATTTTTCCTCATCTCAAAAAGAAGTAGAAGCAGTTCATAACTTCATTATAATAAGTAATAGAATGAGGGATTTAATGCAGACCAGACATGGTTATGTAGGGGATGAAATCAGCCTAGATGCCATCTACTGGGTACATGTGAGTTACTCATGGGGCAGAACAAGAAGCCAGACACCTCCCTGGTAAGAGTTGGGGAAGGAAAGACCAGAAAACTCAGCTAAAGGTCAGGAAGGCAGGTTAGCCAGGCAGGGGGAGCCTGGTGTCCAGAGAACAAGGTGCCAAGAAGAAGGTAATGGTCTGATCATTCTGGCAAGCAGCTGACCTTGGGAAGTTTCAGCAGAAGGTGACAATGTCTCACGAGCTGCTGGGTGGGGCATCTGGGAACAGATCCTATTTGGATGTCTGGACAAGCAGGGAATTGGTCAGCCCAAGGATAGGCGAGCTGCTAACAGGGTTCCTACATGAAGGATGGGGTGCACAAGATTCCAGATTCCACAGTGGGCATTGGTGTGATTAGGACAAGCAATGAGCAAGATCAAGACAGGAATCCAACCCTAAAGGGAAGTGGTCATGCTATCAGGGCACAAGTCAAATGAGCAGCAAGGACAACCTGATATTAAGTCCCTGAGTGGTCCACACACCACATCTGTGGATAGGATTGAGTCATGCCCGAATTAGTTAGGCATGCTTTCAGCTGCAAGCGGCTGAAAATCTGAGTCGCTGTGACTTATTGCATAGGTACATTTATTGCTTCCTTAATAAGAAATCAGAAGCGTGGTCTCAGGATTGGTGGCACAGCTTATTAAGGTCATTCCCATCCTCTGCTACATCAGCTGCACGTGGACTCATACGTGTTGGTCCCAGGCATCTGGTCCTCACACCATGTCTTAAGCCAGAAGGACAGGTGGGAGCAAAAGCCTGCTTGCTCCCAAGCCTCTGTCCATGTGTCTGGAAGGAAAAGGCTTTTTCAGAAGCCTCTCAGCAGCTTGTCCCCCAGTACTCATTGGCCATTTGTGGGTCACTCAGTCACACTGAGCTGCAGCAGGAGCTGGAAATGCAAATCCCTGTGTTTCTGGCCTCTATGGAGGGAAGTAGACAGGGTGATGGAGATAGTGGTTGCCATAAATCTTTCTTTTTTTTCCCTTTTTCCCTTAATTTGAGCAGCACTCTAGATGCCCCTTCTTGCTTCCTTGTCAGACGTACATTAAGGTCATTAATGTATGAAAGCTGGTTGCGGTGGCTCACGCCTGTAATCCTAGCACTCTGGGAGGCTGAGGCGGGAGGATCGCTTGAGCTCAGGAGTTCGAGACCAGCCTGAGCAAGAGTGAGACCCTGTCTCTACTAAAAATAGAAAAACTTAGCCTGGTGTGGTGGCATGCACCTGTAGTCCCAGTTACTCAGGAGGCTGAGGCAGGAAGATGACTTGAGCTCAGAAGTCTGAGGTTGCAGTGACCTATGATGATGCCACTGCACTCCATCCAGGGCTCTGGAGTAGAGTCTGGAGTAGAGACTCTGTCTCAAAAAAAAAAAAAAAGTACATTAAGTGACTTTGGCTACTTTAGGAACAAATGGTGTTGGTTTTCATACAGGTTTACGACTCATCCCTCTCTCTGAGGTTGACCAATCCTGATTCTTCAGGGCCAGGTGTTGGAGCATATGAGACCTGGCACCACAACTTGTGGCCCTCGGTGAGGCAGGTGTCAGGCACTGGTCACGCGGTAGCTGAGAGAACACTCCTCTACACTCTCCATTTTGGAAAACCGCCAAGCCCTCACAGTCCAAGGAGAGTGGATGTCATGTCCTTGACTTCTTCACTTATGCCTTCTCCCTCCCCTCACCCCAATCCACAACCTTATACAGAAAAGGCCTACAAATGTCATTAAAAAAGAAAGAGGTATGTGACCACAGGGCAAGAATTTCTTTATGTAGTAATAGGGTGGACCCTTAAATTCTGAAAAGACTAACCCCCCCAACCTAAAATGGCACCCAAAACAGTTGGGCAAGAGTGCAGGCACTGCAGAACTTGTGTGCACCTTGGGGAGAAAGAAACAAAGGGGCCACTGGGCATCTGGGATAGAATAAAGACACTCAGAAATATAATGAATTAAAAAACTTACTTCACTTGTGCCCTTTCTGAAGAAGAGATCGATGACATCAGTGAAATGACTGAGTAAACCATGACACAAAAGACATGAAATCCAGGAAATAGGGTCCATCCCAGGAGGATAGTGAAGGGAAGTCACAGGATGACAGCTCAGCACTGGCCTAGAGAGCACTGAGTCTGCTTGCAGCTGGTGGCTGCAGAATGATGTCTCCAAGGGAGAAGTGGGTTTGAGAGGTCTGGTTTTGGAGAATATGAAAAATTCTTGACAGGTGTGTGTGACAAATCTGTTGGAGCACTTATTTAAAAAGGGATCAATCTATAGGCAAATGAAAAAAAGGTACTAAGAGAGACAAATAATTTAAAATGAAAGGCAGTATCATTTTTGTCTTAGTCCATTCAGGCTGCCATAACAAAATACTGTAGACTGGGGGGCTTATCAACAACAGAAATTGACTTCTCACAGTTCTAGCAGATTTGGCCTCTAGTGAGAGCATGCTTCCTGGTTCACAGATGCTATCGTCTCATTGTGTCCTCACATGGCAGAAGGGCAAGGAAGTTGTCCAGGGTATCTTTTAATAAGGGCACTAATCCCATTCACGAGGGCTCCACTTCATGATCTAATCACCTCCCAAAGGTCCCACTTCTAAGACTATCACCTTGTGGGTTAGGATTTCAGGGTGGGAATTCAGGGGTGGGACACAAACATTCAGACCATCACAATTATAGTAATACATTACTTGGATTAGCAGTAAATAATATTTATACAGTCATAATAATGCAATATTGACTGTGATTTAACCCAGAATTGTGCATTGGAATGAAAAGGTAGGGGAAACAGCAGAGGAGTGTGTAAATTACCTAAATCTTCCATTAACTAAAACACGATAGTCAAAATTTTGGAATGCAAAATTGTTAAATCAAGAAATAGTTGTATAAGCATATTATTTAAAAATATTGGTTAAATAGAAAAAATGGATCAAGAGGAAAGGGTGGGACAGAAACTGCTAATTTTGTAAAAAACAAATTTGATTTAAAATCTATGTGCATGAATTACCTTAAAAATTAAAATTCATCTTTAAAACATATTTAAAAAGTAAAGCAAATTGTTGATTTTGCTGAGGTACATTCTGCTTCTTGGCTCTGAGGCTACCCTAACCTGTGGCCAGGCCACCATGGGTGTGCTACAAAATCATGACCCTTAATGAGCTGACCCAGCAGGCAGAAGTGGAGGAACACGTCAGCATTTCAGGGCTTCTTTTGCCCTCTTGTTAAACAGAACCGAGTTCTGAGGAGTTTTAATTAAGCTCAAATTGGGACTGAAGCAGGGGGAGAGCTTGGGAGAAGAGATGAAAACCCCATTCCTTGTTGTAGCATGCTTTGTCATCTGTTACTGCTCAGGAGGCAAGGATCAGCCCTACTTGGCTACCACAGGGGAAATTACCATATGCAAATACGAAACTCGGGATTACCAAAGGTTCTTGAATGCTCAAAGTGATTAGTGTTCAACTTAATCCTCAGGGATTAGTATTTATGCCAAGTCAATAATTGAAAGGATATTCTGTAAATGACTCATTTAGTCATAGTATACATGTATGGTTTTACAAATAATCACTACAATTTATGGTGATTAGAGTATTAAGTTCAATTTCCACTCATGTTTGGAAGCAGCTGTTTCTCTCAGTGTCCCTCAGGTTTAATACACCAAAATTTACAATGGGTCATATGTTGTATCTGGGAATGCTATCCTGTCATTTTATCCAAGAGAGACTTACCATTGTGCTGGTCTTGCAAACGCATCCCTTGAACAGAGCAGCAGTGATTTGGCTCAAGGACTCTCCCTGCAGTCCCAGAGATCTTTCACTGGGGCCTGACTTTTACACTTGTTCACAGGATATTTCCTGATTCCTAAATCGAGGAAACACTTTCAAAATGACTGTGAAGAATTTATGTTAATATTGTTGTAGCTGTGAAAGGATTTAGAAGCTTTTATAAAAGGAGAAACCAACTAATCCACATTAATTCTAGTTTCCCATCAACGTTTTGATACATTCTCATCAATGCCTGAAGTATGTGTAACAGAGGAAATGAATTAGCCCCAGTGGAGCATGAGGAAGTATCATTAACAATACTGAGAGATTATAGGCATTTAACACTGGATCTGTGTTTACACGATGAGGAAACTGGGGCCGGGCTTATGGCACGATCAGACTGTGAGGTGGTGTCCAGCTGGGACCAGAACTGGTTTGTCCCCCAGGTCTTTGCCATTCCCTCACACGGTCAGCTGGAATTCTCCAGTTTTCAGGCTCCAAAGCAAAATTCATTTGTGGACTGCAGCTCCTTCCCTGCACCCGTGTGCAATTTTATGAATGCTGGTGTAAGATAAAGCAGAAATGTACTGGTTAGTGAGCGCACCCATCTAGGAATTACAAATAATAAAAACTGGAGATTGTCGTGTCAGTGAATAGTCTATGTCCCTGTGACTATGGCTCTTTCCTTTTTCGCTTCCTTTTTCTTTACAAATACGCACATATAAAAACCACTAAAAAATGGATATTCACCAAGGAAAAATTAAAAGGAGCATATCCATGTGTTCTCAAAAATCAGCTTGAAGAGGGCAGTCTTGTGAGATGAAATGTCATGTTTTAGTGGATAATAAAATGGCCCATTTCTAACAGCCAGCAGAATAGAGAATTTGGAAAGAAGGTAGTAAAGAAAATCGTTTAAGTTACAAATATTTAATACTTCCAGGTCCCATTTAGCCTCTTTAAAGTATAAAATAAGACATTTTTTCTCCCAAATAACCAAAGCATTGTCTCTGAGTGGGGGCAAATCCAATTATGTTTTATTCTGATGAACCTGCCTATCTGCCTGAATACTTTGCATTTCGGACTAACCACCTCCACATTTGTCATTGTGACAGGTTGTTATTTACGGGGAATGGCAGGTTGTTCAGATCCTAAATGAAGCTCTAAGGAATGAAGCTCTAAGGAACAATTATAGCAACAATGCTTAGACATTTCAGGCAGCAAAATTGGCTCAGGTACTAGCTTGTCTAGGCAAGAAAAACAAATGCATATTTCCTATATTTTTTGATTTATAGACCTACCCAAAGAGTGTGTGATTTGTGTTGATTTTAAGATAAAGTCACTGAAGTTAGGGGTATGCAGTTTTAGCTGCAAGAGTTGGCATGGCTAATACTGGGAAAAGTAGATTCATCTGATGCCTCCTAAGTGTGAGAATAAGCTAAGCTAGCTGGGTATCTCTCTGCAGTATTTTTTCTGGTCTTTTGTCATGTCTCTAAGTGATTGGGAAGTGTCATCTGCTGGCAAGACCTGAGCAAGATCTCAGAAGGAAACTTCTCCTTTATCCACTTAAGTGAGTAAGCGAAGTTAAAGACCATTTCATTCTCATAAAGGCATGTGAGCATGAGGATGACAGGCTCTGCTGGTTCCCAGTTTCAGTGTCTGGTCACTTAGGCATCAGAGTGACTTTGTCTATAACACATTTTCTGCCCACGTGTGTGCTCTGTTGATGGGTCTGCTCACAACTCTATAAACTGAGTGTCTCAAGGGCAGGCAGAGATGGGGATTTGTTCCTCAGAGATTAACCACTTCGGTACCGCACTCACCAGCCGCGAAACCTTGCCCGCAGTCGGCACTCATAGTCTGCACGATAGTCTGTGCTGTGCATTGATGACGAATCCATTTTGCTCTTGTGTGATGAGGAAAGCTTTAAAGCACTGAAAGCTTGTTTTACTTTACAGGCAGCTTTACTCATAATGTAAATCAGAATAGGAAACATATACATATATGTTTTCATTACGTTATTTTTAAATGTTCACAATTTTATTTTGATAAATGAAAAATTAGAAAAGTCATATCACGGCTGTCGGCTAAAGTCACTGTGTGTGTTCATCTGTGGCTGTCGACTATAGTCGACGCTGGTACCCAAGTGGTTAACCATCAAAAGAGGACAAATTGTGAATAGCGGTTTTTCAGAGTACTTCTACAGTAATGACCAGCCGCGTATATGTGAATCATAAATCCCTCTGCACCCTAGTAAGGATTTTGACCTGAAGCACATAAGGAAAAGCTTCAGGAAGTCGTATTGTCTCTTTTGAGGGAAAGAAATGGAGGCAAATTCGTTAAACTTCGGTACGAGCGTCGACTATAGTCATCAGCCACAGGTGAACCCGCACAGCCAAGCGTCGACTTTAGCGGACAGCCAAAAGCTTTTACTTTTACAGCTTTTATCTCTGCAGTTGCAGTGTGTACGTTCAGCTAATAAGTTACTATGAATCTTTGGCCTTTTAACAAGTCCTTAGTAGGAGTTATTATAGTTATTTTCCTAAAGCTGCCTGTAAAGTAAAACAAGCTTTCAGTGCTTTAAAGCTTTCCTCATCACACAAGAGCAAAACGGATCCGTCGTCAATGCACAGCACAGACTATCCTGCGGACTGTGAGTGCCGGCTGCGGGCAAGGTTTCGTGGCCGGTGAGCGCGGTCCGGAAGTGGTTAAAGACTGATTCATTATGCTGAGTTCTTGTGTCTTCTCTCCTTCTTTGCCATCCCTCCTCAAATACTAGATTCTTTGCTACACTATTTAAAGACTGTGGTAATCACAGAAGGTCAATTAAAAAGAAAAAAATACGCTTGATTATCTAAAACCAATTATTTTTGCAGGCTTACATTGGGGTCAGTTACATTATATATGCTATAATGCCTACAAAATGAATTTTATGTCAAACAATTCAGAAATAATAAGAAAAAAGTAATAATCTCTCCATCATCACCCACCCTTCCTGGGACAAACACTGTTAAGAGTTTCCTTCTTCACTGTTTTCCATATTCCTATGTGTGTCATGTTACATTTTTCTTTGTTTTGCTTAAAAATTTTTTGACCAAAACGGTACTATATCTGCTTTTCCGTGTTCTATTTTCAGGTAGCAATAGGTCATAGACATCCATCCAGACCAATATGTATATAGATCTAATGCATTCCTTTAAAAAAACTACATAGTTTACCATAATTAATTTAATTTTTTCTCTACTGATAGACATTTTTGTTGCTTAGGGTATTTTTTTTTTTTTTTTTTTTTTTAGAGACGGGGTCTCGCTCTTGGTCAGGCTGGTTTCGAAGCTTAGGGTATTTTTTTAATTAAAAATTTTTTGGTCATTATACATGGTGTTTCAAGTAACTTCTTGGTACCCATGTCTTTATATATAACTGCTCTTAATCCTGTAGATCTCTCAAAGTAGAAATGCGTTGTCCAAGGGTATAAATTTACTTTTAACAGAAGCTTGCTTCCAAAGTAATAAATGTAACAAAACAAGTCCAAGATCTCTATACAAAAAACTATAAGACACTGGTGAGAGAAATTAGAAAAGACATAAATAAAGGGAGAAAATTCCCATGTTTATGAATTGGAAAATTCAATATTATTAAGATGTCAAGTCTTTCCAACTTGGGTCTATAAATTCAAGGCAATCCCAATAGGTTTTTTTGGGGGGTAGAAATTAACAAGCTGATATTAAAATTTATATGGAAATTGGTAAAATAATTTCTTTAAAAAATAAGACCAAAATTACTGGTTTCAAGACTTGTTTCAAAGCTACAATTTTGGATAGCTTCATGGAAAAGAATAGTGAATCCGCAAATAGACTCATGTATATATGGTCAATTGATCTCAACAAAGGTACTAAGGCAATTCAATGAGGAAAAGAAAGTCTTTTCAATGAACAGTGCTGGAATGCAACTGTGCTGTGTAGCTGAATGGAAAAAAAATGAACATTGATCCTTGCCTTACACCAAACATAATAATTACTCAAAATTGATCACAAATCTAAATGTAAAAGCTAAACTAAGTAATTTCTAGAAGAAACAGAGGGAAAGTCTTAGTTACCTTGGGGTGGGCAAATATTTTTTTGGATAGAACTCAGAAGCATAAAACATGAAACAATAAAAAATTGATAAATTAGAGTGCATCAAAATTAAAAGCTTTTTCCCTTTGAAAAATATCATTAGGAAAATAAGAAGGCAGGCCACACAACGGAAAAAATATTCATAGCACAAATATCAGACAAAAACCTGTAACAAGAGTATACAAAAGTCTTACATCTCAATATAAGAAGAGAACACAATTTTAAAATAGGAAAAAGGTTTTTAAAGACATTTCATAAAAGAAATTATATGGAAGTCCGATAAACATATGACAAGATGCTCAAAATGATTAGTCATCAGGGAAATGCAAATTAAAACCACAAAAGATACCACCACACGCCTATTAGAATGGTTAAAATTAAAAAGACTGACCATACCAAGTGGTGGCAAGGATGTGGAGCAATTGGAACCCTCACACACTGCTGGGAAGAGTATAAAATGATACAGCCACTTTGGAAAAGTTTGGCAGTTTCTTAAAAAGTTAAACATATACCTATTATCAAACTCTGCTATTTTACTTTTGAGTACTTACCCAAAAGAAATGAAAACATATGTTTACATAAAGACTTGTACACAGATGTTCATAGAAGCTTTATTTATAAGAGCCCATAATTGGAAACAATCCAACATATCCATCAATGGGATAAACAAAATTTGTTATATAGACAATGGAATCCTGCTTGAAAATAATAAAGGAAAAAACTATTAATTCATATAGCAACTCAGGTGAATAACAAAATAATATGAGTGAAAAATTCAGCCAAAAAGAGACTACCTCCTGTAGGATTAACTTCTAGAAAATGCAAAATAATATAGTTATACAAAGCAGACCAGTGGTTGCCTGGAGATGGGGGAAGAGGAGGGAAGGATTAGCAACAGGCACAAGGAAATTTGGGACTGCGGAAACTTGATTGTAGTGGTTTCACAGGTGTTTACATCTTGTCAAAACTTTTCAAATTGTACACTTTAAATATGTACAGTTTGTATGTAATTCATACCTTAACTGTTGAGCATTTTCTAAGAACTTTAAAATCATTTTATCTAGTTCAAAATAAATCCAATCCCAACTCCATTGTATTTTTGATTGAAATTATATTAAACAAATAAATAATCTATAAACACATATACCTACATAAAAATCTTGAATTGTTTTCTCATTTAGGGAAATGTTAAATTCGGGTATTGTTTTATATTATTCTCTAAGACTCTAAAATTTTCTTCAGCCCTTCTTATTCCTTGTTAAATGTGTTCCTTAGTATTGTACAATTTTATTGGTATTATCAGTAAGATTTAAAATAATCTCATTTCTACTTCTGATTATTATAAAGAAAAGCTACTGATTTAAATATAAATCAGATACAGCTACTTTATCAAATTCTCTTACTAATTCTAATAGTATTTAAGTAGAGTCTTGTGGACTTTCTATATAATTTTATATCCCGTAAACAAAGGAAATCTTTATTTCCAGCATTTACATTAATTATTCTAATTTTTGGGGTCTTTTTTCATTTTTCTAAAACTTTATAAACATGTTGGATGATAATAGAAAGTGCTTATCTGCTTTGTTTCAGATCTTAATTATTTCAGATTTAATTAAAATGACATTAGTCATTTTCACTGTTTAATATGCTGTTGGTTTTGGTGAATGCTTTGGGCAATTCCAATTTAATCCTTTTATTTTATTTGTGAATAATATCAGATATCTTTGGGCCAATATTGATATAACTGTGTGATTCCTCTCCTTTAAGTTGTTTACATAATGACTACGTTACATAAGGAATTACATAATGAATGAAAATGTTGCATCCCTGTTATAAATCCCACTTCTTGGTGTGTCAATATTTTAATATTTTGAAGGATTCAGTATGGAAATATTTATATTCTAATTGTAGAACTATATCATACCTTTTTAGGGCTACATAGTATTACACTGTGTAGCTCTGCTTGTATTTAACACTGATTAATGACTATTTAGTTTTTTTTTCCTCTTTTTTCTCAATGCTAAGATAAACATAATTGTGGAGTAGTATACCTCTCAATTCCTAGTTTCACTTTTACTTTGTATGCTTCCTTCATAGGGATGGGAGTAGTAGAAAAGAGAAAGTTTGTATATTTAAAACTTCTTGATTTTATGTTTACATTTCCCTTCTTATACAAAGGCAGGTGATTTTTTAGGCCTTCACTTAATCTGAAAACATTTTGAGCTGCCTTTTAACAATTTCTGAAAGCTCTACTTATGCATTTTCTTAATCTTAGCCTTACCTCCGTGCTTTTATTTTTTGTGAATCTTAGGGATATGGCAGATTTTATCTTTCTTTTGCAGTCTAGATGGGTTAGGAGGTAGAAAATTTACACTCAATATACCCTTTCTATTTGCTCTATAAGTGTAGGTAGTTCTCAGATTTCTTTTCTTTATTTACTTATTTTTATTGATATATAATAAATATACATATTTTCAGGGTACTTGTGAAAATTTAATACATTCATATAATTTGTAAAGATTAAATCAGTGTAGTTGGGATATCCATCACCTTAAATTTTTGTCTTTTCTTGATGCTAGAAACATTTGAATTATTCTCTTCTAGCTATTTTGAAATATACAATGGATTATTATAAACTAGTCACCTCCTGGATCTATCAAACACTAGGTCTTATTTCTTCTATTGGGTTGTATATTTTTACACACTAATCAACCTCTCTTCTTCCCTCCTTCCCCCTCCCCTTTGGTAACCACTAATCTACTCTCTATCTTCATGAGAGCCACATTTTTAGCTCCCACATGTGAAAGAGAACATGCGATATTTGTCCTGTGTGTGGCTTAATTTCATTTAACATAATGACTTCCAGTTCCATCCATGTTGCTGCAAATGACAGAATTTCATTCTTTTTTATGGCTGAATAATATTCCATTCGGTATATACCATTTTCTCTATCCATTCATACACTGATAGGCATTTAGGTTGATTCTATATTTTGGCTATTGTGATTAGGGCTGCAATAAACATAGGAAGGCAGATATCTCTTAGATATATCAATTTCCTTTCTTTTGGATATATACTCAGCAGTGGGATTGCTGGGTTATATAGCAGTTCTATTTTTAATTTTTTTGAGGAACTTCTGTACTGATCTCCATAGTGGCTGTACTAATTTACATTCCCACCAACAGTGTGCAAGGGTTCCCCTTTCTCCATGCCTTCCCCAGTGTCTGTTACTCCTTTTTTGATAAAAGCTATTTTAACTGCGGTGAGATGATATCTCATTGTAGTTTCCATTTGCATTTCTCTGATGATTAGTGATGTTGAGCATTTTTTCACATGCATATTGGCCATTTGTATGTCATCTTTTGAGACATGTCTATTCAGATATTTTGCCCATTTTTGAATTGAATTATTTGGATTATTTGGGGTATTTTTTGCTGTTGAATTGTCTGATCTCCTTATATATTCTGGTCATTAATCTTTTTTTGAGACAGAGTCTCACTCTGTTGCCAGGGCTAGAGTGCCGTGGCGTCAGCCTAGCTCACAGCAACCTCAAACTCCTGGGCTCAAGCGATCCTTCTGCCTCAGCCTCCTGAGTAGCTGGGACTACAGGCTTGTGCCACCACGCCCGGCTAATTTTTCTATTTTTAGTTGTCCAGCTAATTTCTTTCTATAGGTTATTACTCTTTATCAGATGAATAGTCTGCAAATATTTTCTCCCATTCTACGGGTTATCACTTTACTTTGTTGTTTCCTTTGCTGTGCAGAAGCTTTTTAGCTTGATGTGATCCCATTCATCTATTTTTGCTTTGGTTGCCTGTGCAACTGGGAATACAGGTGACGCCACCATGCCTGGCTAATTTTTTCAGTTTTGGTACAGATGGGGTCTCACTATGCTGCTCAGGCTGGTTTTAAACTTCTGGCCTCAAGTGATCCTCTCAACTTGGTCTCCCAAAGTGCTGGGATAAGCTATCACATAGGCATAAGCTACCACACCTAGCCTTTGTCTCTTTTTATTGTCTTTTATTTGCAGTCTATTTATCTAAATATAGCTACTCCTGCTCTTTTTTGTTTTCCAGTTGCATGAAACATCTTTTTTCCACATGTTCACTTTCAGTCTATGTGTGTCTTTATAAGTGAAGTGGGTTTCTTATAAGAAGCATATAGTTGGGTCTTGGTTCTGTATCCGTTCACCCACTCTATGCCTTTTTATTAAAGAATTGAGTCCATTTACATTCAATGTTACTATTGATAAGGACTTGTTGCTTGTTTTCTGGTTGTTCTGTAACTCCTCTCTTCTTTCCTTTCTTTCTTACTGTGTTCCTTTGTGGTTAAGTGATTTTCTCTGGTAGAATGTTTTAATTTGTTGTTTTTTATTTTGAATGAATCTATTATAGGTTTTTGCATTGTTGTTACCATGAGGCTTACAAAAAACATCTTATAGATATAACAGGTCATTTAAAAAAGATGACAACTTATCTTGGACCACAGAGAGAATAGAAAAACAAAGAAAGAATGAAAAATAAACTTCTACACTTTAACTCCATCTTCCCTTACATTTTGACCTTGTGTTGCCTCAATTTACATAATTTTATATTGCCCATACCTAACAGGCTGCTGTAGCTATTATTGTTTTTGATACATTTTTCTTTTGGCCTTCATACTAGAGTTACGAGTGGATTGCACACCACAATTACAATATTAGAGTATTCTGAGTTTGTCTGTGTACTTAATTTTAGCAGTGGGTAGAACCCTCTTTAGCATTTCTTATAAAATATGTCTAGTGGAGGTGAATTGTCTAGGGAGTCCTGCCCAGGGGTCCTGTGGAATGAACCTTCTACAGTGTGGTGCTGCTAAAACACTCTGATATGGTGTTTCCCTTGGCCCAGTTACACAGCAGAGTTTCCAGGGCTGGGGATGGTAGTCCTGCCTCCCTCTCTGTCTCTGGCTGATCTCAGGTATATTTTCCCCTTCAGGTGCTCCCAGTGCTTCCAGTGGGTTGAGGCAGGGACAGGTCTCTTGCCAGGGAGCCCAAGATGGTAAGGAAGCTGGTTGTTAACTTCAATCTCACTTTTTCCAGTGTAGAAACTGTGAGTTGGGAGAAGTTTTCCACACACTTGGTGGGTAGAATGGGGGGAGGGCATCATGGATATGGAGGTCCGATTCTTTTACTACGTGCTTGGAGTTTTTTCAATTCCCTGTGTCCCCAGGAACTGTCTCCTCCCCACTTGAGTTTTGGGATGTTGCTGGTGATAATCTCAGCACTGTGTGTGTGTGTATTTTTTGTGTGTGTGCGTCAGGGAGTGGAGTGAAGCCAGCTTGCTTCTATGTGACATTTTGGAACCAGAAGACTTGGTAATTCTCAAATTTGTTTGTGTAACAGAATCACTTGGGGAATTAGAAAAAACAAGTTAAATCCCTGGGTCCTACTCTGTTATTGTGAAGCAGAATGTCCCCAGAATGTGCACTTTCTCCTATCAAATTTTGGGACCAAAATTTCTTTCATCAAATCCATGGGAGTGGCTTTGGAATCCCCTCCTATCAGATCTGTTCCTACCTGCCAGGATGCAGGTTGAGGCCAGTAGTGGAAAGGGAAGTTCTGGCCCTTGTAGGATGCAGGCAAAAGCTCTAATTGTTGTGCCCATGGCAAAAGGCCTGGTTCCTGGTCCACATAGCTGTCCTATGGAATGCTACTTGCCAATGAAATATGGTCATCCTGTTGTTTAAAGTTTTCTCCCCTCCTGGTTTTTATTTTTAATGCACAGAAAACAATAAAAAAGGAAAGAATTTTTAAAAGAGAATAGTCACTACAATGCCAACATCTGAAGAGATCAGCCACTTCATTTTTCTGTTTTTTCTCATAGTATTTGTTATTGAATCAAAAGTGTAGTTTATTATGTCTCAAACAAGAAGCAGTACAATCAATCAAAGTATGCACCTAAACTATCGACATAGTTTTGCCATCTCAACAGTAGCTTGCTTATGCCAGCAGTGAAGAAGCCTGGAGAGCGAGTGGCGATGAAACCTAAAGGCATTTTCCACAGCTTGTTGAGAATTGAATATTTTTCCCTGCCAGAAGTGGTCCAAAGCCTGGAAGAAGTGGTAGTCCCTTGGTGCAAGGTCTGGTGAATACGGGGGAAGACAGAGAGCTTCCAAGTTCAGTTTATGTAGTTTGAGCAGCATTGTTTGTGCAACATGTGGTCGAGCGTTGTCTTGCAGGATGATTGGCCTGTCTCTGGTGACCAATCTCAGTTGCTTAATTGCAAGCATCCTCATCATTTTGTCCAATTGGTTGCAGTAGATATCTGCTGTAATCGACTGACCAGGTTTCATGAAGCTATAGTGATAATACAGGCGCTAAACCACCAAACAGACGCCATTAGTATATTTTGATGAATATTCAGTTTTGGACTGTGTTTTGGCACTTCATCTTTATCCAACCATTGTACTGAATGCCTGTGATTATCAGTAAGAATACATTTTTCATCACATGAGAAAGGCAAGCTTCGAGATGATTTCTCTTCTCATGCTCTTTACCTTGCTGATTGCTTCAAATGCTCCAATATTATTGGAATAGTAGCATCAAACATTGCTGCTAATTCATGCATTGGATGAGATGGATTCGCTTCCACTACAGCTTTCAGCTCATCATTATCCACCTTGGTCTCAGGTTGCCCACGAGGCTCATTTTCAAGATTGAAATTACCAGAATGGAACTTCTCAACCATCAACGTACTGTGTGTTCATTAGCTACATCCTTCCCAAACACTTCGTTGGTATTTTGAGCTGTCTGTGCTGCATTGGTTTCATGATGGAACTCATATTCGAATTAACACGAATTTTTGACTTATCCACGGTTTCACAAAAGTTTGCTCTAAAACAAAATTTGAAAGATAATCACAAGCCAAAATCTGTGTTTGAAAGACTGAGGATATATCTTCACAATAAAAATAAAACAAGAAGTGTCAAAGTGAAATGTTAGACATATCAACTGTCAAACTCAATACTTAAGGAAACAGGACATTTCATACTTAATAACCTAACAGAATTGTTCCATTCAATGACATTATTATTTCATTTCCATAAAGGACCAAATAGACCATTGTGAATGGGCTTAGGAACCCAAGTCTCTTCGCCTTTAGTAAGTAAATAAGAAAGTATTAATACATTCCAAGTTCTAAACTAGTTAATAATGAGATTTCTGTAGGGTCTAAGAAGACCTGGGTTTGAACTGGTGTCCATCATTTACTAGCTGGGCAAAGTTTCAAACCCCTCTGAGCTTCAGTTATCTCTAAGAAATGATTAAAACATATTAATAAAATATACTTAATAAATGTTAGTTCTCTTTTCTTTCAGTTAAATTCTTTATAATGAGGTCTCTAAGTTTGTTAAACATTTTTTCTCTTAAGTAAATTTTTCTTTGTTTTGTTATAGTGGACTTTCCACTATGTTTCCTTCCTAAGGGGCATTGGCTGATATTGAGTATTTAACTTATTTCAAGTCTGGTTTCTTACTAAGGTGTTCCAATTTAAAACATGTTTTGAGAAGTTTTAATTTATTTTTCCAAGCCACGTTAATTATAAATAGAGGAAAATCTTGAAGTATGCGTACACCATATTGGTCAGATTTTTATATTAATGAAAATGCAAGTCACTTGGGCGTTCTGGTGAGAGGCCGGGTTTCTCCACATCCCCTTTTATTGTGGAGAGTGGGGACAGTGGAAGTGGTGGAGGCTGTGGCCTACTTTCCTTCCCAAAGGAGTGTAGTGGCAGCTCCTCCTGTCCCCTATATCCCTCCATCCTTCACTTGTAACTGAACTCTGATCTCTTAGTTAGGCATGTGGCTGCCCATTATAAAGAGGTGTCCCAGTCTCCCTGCAGCTAGAAGTGGCCATGTGACTAAGGTCTGGTCAAAGGATGTAAGTGTAAGTGATGTGCACCTTCAGTGCTCTTACTTTCCTTTTGGATGGGATGCACATAAGTAGAATTATCATATTACTTTAGACTTTTTATATGAGAAGGAAAGAACTACTACCTCATTTAAGCCAGTATTTTGGGCAGCAGCCAACCTTATGTCCTAATGAATATACGGAGACAGTGGACATGGTCTGAAACACTGAGATTAAAGGGATTTTCTGATATGGGTGAAAAAGAAAGTATTAATAAAAGGAGAAGAAATGTTTAGCTCAGCTCAAGGAAATCTGCACCACTTCCTCAATCCCCCTACACATAAAACTTAGAACTATGAATGAGGAGACACAATTATACAGACAGACATGAGTTTTACTAAGAATGTACTAATAGTATAATGGCCCCAAAGTACAGAAATAGATCTGTTTTATAAGCATATAATTCATTGATTTCATAGGCAGCTTAGATAAGAGATATGCCTATAATCCTTAAAGAAATAACATGTTAAAGGATCCTTATGGTACATGCAAAAGGAATAAGAGTGGTACCAATTTTTGAAGCAATATGTCTGTCACATTTTAGGTGGACATTTAGTTAAGGACCTTTGTATGAAACTGCTTAAAAGCCAAAAGGGTTCTATAGTGTGTGATAAAGGAATATTACTATTTATTCTGCAACCATAAAAGAAGTTGCACCCATTTTCATATTTCTTCAGCTTCTAATTTGAATTTAGTAAATGAGTTAATCAAAGATTAATGTAGTCATTCCTGTAATAACTAAAGAGGTATCCACAAATAGAAACAAGCAATAAGTCTGAAAAGTAATTGTATTTTGTAAATTGTTTTTGCTTTTCAGAAGATAAGTATCTAGCATTTACTCAGTAATTTCTGGAGCTTTCAAAGCAATGATCCTGCTGCTATATGGCATCTATAAGATATTACTGACCATTAAATTACAGGATAAGGAATGCATTTCATGACTTGGAAATTTAAAAGCACTATAAAACTCAGATAAATAACCATTCATTTCTCAAAAAAGCTTCACTGCAAAGTGGCCTTATGTATTCTGGAAGATCCAAGTTATGCATTAACACAGAAGACACTGATTCCAAAGGCTGCCTAAAATAAATGATATGGTGGACAGGTTATTTATTAATAAATAGCTTGGTTTTGGTGAGAGTACATGGCAAGGGCTGTGAGAAACTCTTAGGGCAGTGGCTATTCATGGATGGAAAAGGAGCATAGGGCCTGGTGGTAAGCACTACATGATCTGCTGACAACATAATATTATTTATTTCTATGTGCACCAGTATAGCTGGAAGGCCCACTGACAGCATCTGTATGAGATACTGTATCAAATACTTTTATTTTTAAGAAGATTGTTTTCACTGCTACTGAAAATATTGTTCTGCATGTTGTGGTGTAATAATCAACCTAGTCTTTCCTAGGATAGCAAGCAGAAAGCAGCTGCAATTTACAAAAACCCAAAAAATCCAGAAAACTTAAAATTCCTTGCAAAGGAATTAAAACTATTTAGATGTGCCTGGGCAAGACTCAAAAAGTAGAGTACATACTATAGGATTTCATTTATGTAAAATTCTAGAAAATGCAAGCTATATTGTTAGAAAGCAGATCGGTTGTTGTCTAAGGCTTGGGGTGGAGGGAGGGCACAAATGCAAAGGGGCAGGAGGGCACTTTTGGGGGTTGTAGACACGTTCAGTATCTTGATTGCTGGGGTGCTTTTCACAAGTGTCAAAACTCAATTAAGAAGCACACTTTAAATGGATGTATGTTATTGTGTATAAATTATACCCTAATTATAAAATAATAAAACAAAACAAAAAACAGAAATAAAAACATTAAAAAAAGGAAAAACTCAGGTTAAGTCTCACTTTCCTGTGGAGTAGCGAAGAAGTCATCTTTCCAGATCAAGCCTCAGAATGCTATTATTTGTGTTTTCATTTTTGGCCCATGTCTTTTAGGTGAAGGGAGTAGAAGAATGAAGATATTCCATCTGCCAAATAAGGGAATGTGAACGCTAAACCACCTGAGAATTTGGTAAGCATTTAAAATACTCGTAGCTCAAAATTGTTTAGAGCATAGACTTGAGTTTAAAAGACACACGGAGGTCTCAGTGTTGGCTTTGTTGCTAATTATCGGCTGATTACAAAGCCCCTGTGCCAGCAGGTTGGAAGTTACTTCATGTTCCTTTACTTTGTTTGTCACTCAATTTAAAATTTTTCCTATGCTCTTCTCCACATTATGGACTTATAGTGGTCACGGAGTCCCCATGCATGAAATTCTGTGTAAAACAGAAAAGTAGACCCAGGCACAAGTCTTAACCTTTAAGAGCCTATTTTCCCATCTGTCAAATGGGAATACCATCTAATTACTGTGTGACTAAAATGGACATGTAACTTGGTATTATATTAGTAATAGCTGCTCAGTTCATAACAGATTAACAATAAACATTTGTTATCATTTCCTTCAAAATGAAGGGCAATGCTTAGTTAAATAAAAGATTAATGATATCTTTTAAGCCTGCAGTCCCCAGCCCCTGGGTCACAGACTGGTAGCAATCTGTGGCCTGTTAAGTACAGGGTCGCACAGCAGGAGGTGAGCAGCTGGCAAGCCAGCGAAACTTCATCTGTATTTACAGCCGCTCCCCATTGCTTGCATCACTGCCTGAGGTCCGCTGCCTGTCAGATCAGTGGCAGCATTAGATTCTGCATTATGGTAAGTTGCACAATTATTTCATTATATGTTACAATGTAATAATAATAAAGTGCACAATAAATGTAAGACACTTGAATCATCTGAAACCATCCACACCCCCCCCACCCCACCCCGGTCTGTGGAAAAATTGTCTTTCCTGGTGCCAAAAAGGTTAGAGACTGCTGTTGTAAGCTATTTCCTCTTCATTATGTCTTATTAAAATAAAATCTGTCAGGTTCTTCAGAAAAATGCTATGAGAATTTCCAATAAAACATCTAACAGAGTTAACTGAATATTTCTCGACTTGTATACCTTTTTTCAAGCTACTTAGCTTACTATAATTTCTCTGAGACTATCAGTATATATCATGACCTTTGTATTGCTCAGTAAACATTTTGTTGAACTAAAAAAGTATTAAAGAAATGAGCAAATGAATGGATAGATTTACTAAAATGAAGGTAGGGTTTATAAGAATGTGTATATATGTATGGGTTGGGTGACTAGAGTCAATAAATGAATGAAATACTTAATGTAACTCAGAAATACTATAAGAAATCTGTTTTCTAATGAGAAGAATGACTTAATGATATATGCTGTGTTGTGTTGCATACAAATTAGGACTCATAAAATTGTGAAGAGCACCCATTTAACCCCAAATTTTGAACTGGAGGAGATGATGTGTTAACTGGCCAATCACTCAGCCTCTCAAAAATCATGATTAAGGTACAACAGTGCTGAGTATCATAAGAATACTGACATTTCAGTTTTTATTAGTTTCCGTGTAAGGTAAACACAGAACACCTCACAGCTCATTTGCTGATGTGAGTCATTCCACCACTTTTACACACCAGTTTAGAATAACAATCTGAATTTTATTAAAAACAAAAATAAATCTAAAAAGCTTCCTTCAATTACACAGTATGCACAAGAATTTCTGCATTACATCATTTTACATAAAATGTTCTGAATGACAGAAGTAGAACTTACTACCATTTGAAGAGAGGAGTTGAGCGCTGAAAACCACACACACTTATAGAAAGAAACAAAAGTTTCACAGGGAAGACCTGTGATCTCTGGTTACAGGCAGGAGCTGAAATTAGGAACATGAAAAAAACTTGAAGAAAAAAAAGACATTCAATATCTAAAATACTTCAGCAAAAATAGTCAAACATTTGTAAACAACCTTTAACAAATCTTTTCAATATGCTGTGTTGCTACAAGGTAGAATACTCTTAATTGATTTTTAGTCAACTCAAAAAAGCAGTTTTTATTGCTGAGGAGTATTTCCCTCTAGACTAGATAAAAGCTTTGCTTTCTTTCCCTGGAAGGCAAGAATAAAATGGAATTAGGGCTTATTAGAGTTTGTCTGTACATTTCTTAGACTGGGGCATTTCAGCCACTTGCTCGCCTGTTTGCTATTCCCACTCAAAAAAATGAGGGTTAGAATCGTAAAACCAGATTTAATAAAAGCTTTGGCTCCAATAAATGTTTTTATTTGAAAGTTTGTTGGATGAGGACACTGATGAAACTGGCTGTGGATTTTAATTATCCCTGGTGTCCTTTTCTCCCATCTCCAGGGATCATCAGGACTTAAAAGTATGAGATCGGCAACACAAATACTTCAAAACAGAGTAAGGCTGAACTGTACTCAATGTCCAGGACAACTACAGTACTGAAAATCCCATGGAACTTACTGTAAACAAACAAGCAACTGTTCAACAGCCTTTTGCATTTAGTACCATGACTAAAAAATCTACTATTTTCTTCCATTTATCTATTTGGATATTTTTATGAAGTGACTGCATGTAACAATAATAAAATTTCCCTTTAAGTGTGTTATGACACAGCAAAACATATCAATAACTAGAAATAAAATCTGAAATCTCTAATGCTAAATCCTAATGGAAACGTTAAGCCTTTGCACTCACACTTGGACATCCCGTGCTCTGAGATAATTAGAAAAGCCTTTTAACAGTCACTAGGTCCCTTTTGGTGGAGTGAAAATGTACACACAAGCAGCGATGCTATGGATGAGTTATGCTTTTCCTTAGTCTATGGTTATCGTCTCTGTCAATTTTATTTTATTGTTACTATGTTGACACCAATATCAGTTTCAGCTAAGTATTCAAATTATTTGGGAATGATAACCTTCCTTTTGTTTAAACTAAGTAATGGAAGACATTTAGTTCCCAGAAGCTTTATAATAATAGATTCTGAAGAAGCTAAAAGTGACACAGTTTAGTACAAACTGTCCTTTACCTTTATTCCTTGTATACACAAGGAATTCATTATAAAACTCAGTGGGAGGAAGAAAAATGGAAGAAAAAATTACCTGCTTTAGCATTTTTAAGAATAGTTTGATAACTTCTTAGATCAACTTGTTTATCTGAAATAGAGCAAAACTACGATACAATCATGATAGAATTCTAATAATCACAGCAATTATGCTTTTATTTAAAATTTTCTCTTCATAAAACATTAATGCTATAAAAATGAGATTGGTGACATCTTTATTTAAAAGACACCTTGCATTGGTATCAAAATGTGACTTACTTTAATGCCAACTGAAAAAATAGAGCTTGTATAGTCTATTATTTCAATTATGCTTTATTATTACTTTTAAGTTATTTTGAAGGTTGGTAGCAAAGTTATTGTTAACAATATAAATATTCTCTCTTTTTAAGTATTGAAATTCTCTTAAAAGTATTGAAAGGCAGGCAGCATTCCAGAATGGGCTTGCAAGGAAAATCAGTCGTTAAAATATCTAGGATAATTGGGATACTTGGATTTATATTTACTGCTTTAATTTCCTCACTAACTTCTCCTGATTTGCCTGGTTTATTCTTCTTTTGGTATCAAAAAAGAAATCTAAGCCCAAGCCTTTTAGCTGGGGCAATTATTTCCATTTTCCATTATTTCTTTTTAGTTTTTTCCAAATATATCATAAAACAATCCAATAGTCATTGAAGGAAGAAATGATCATTTAAACCGAATCATGTTCTTTTGCCTTTTAATTTCACTTAAGGGATATTAATAATAGAGTCATAAACGCTTTATAGTTTCAACACATACACACAATCACAGAACTAAAAATCTTTATGCTAAAAACAAAGGGTTTAATTTTGTTCAATGTATCATAATCAAATTTTAGTCTAATGAAATCTGGTAAAATTGCTTTCATTAAATATAACAGCTGCTACTTACCTTTAAATATTTTATAAATGGAACTAAGTTCAGTACTGATCCAAGGATGCTGGCATCAAAGCCCTCACTTTGAACTATTCCTAAAAGTTCTATATTTCTGTAATGTACCACCAGTTATTCTAGATTTATAATACCCTGTCTTAAACTTGGTATATACCATCTTTTGGGAAAAAAAGTTACTAGTTTTTTGAGATGAGATACAAGAACAAAATCATTCTCGAGGTTCCACCTCTAATATGGAAAAAAGGATGATGTTTGCATACAGCAGCCAGTTTGCTACCCTCTATTCTGTTAGGCTAGCCTTCACACAATGAGCATGCAATACAGTCAAGTTCACCGCATCTGTTCTGATGATGAGAGCTGCTGCTTATTCAAGTCACAGATGCCACCATGTCATGAATGAGACAGTAAAATTGCATGTCCACCACGAGAAAAGGAAAACAAACAATGAAACAAATGCAGCAAATATAGGCAGATGGCATTCAGAACACGCCAAAAATCTAACACTCATGAATTGTCATTATAAGGGTTTTTCTTTCCTTAAAAAAAAGTCTTTCTTTGCATATTTTGAAATTTACCAGTCTCAGAGAATCATGAAGTGCCTTGTCGTTTTTGCTGCTGACTTCTGATGACCTCTAGTTGTTTTTTGCATTGCTGGTAGTAAGTTGAAAGGCTTTTGTTTTCATCTAAAAGCTTTTTATGTTCCTGTACCAGACGAGATGTATTTTGCTGGTCCTTTTCATCCTGGTCCAGTTCTGCAACTAGTTCTTGCCTAAAAACAAATACCACATAATAAAATATTACATGTAATGGAAAAATTGATACCTTACTAGCTGATGGTAGAAGCTCAATTAATGAGAACTTTTATTTTGGGTCTATCATTCTGCATCTTAGGAACACTACTCAAATATAATTATGGGCCAGGACGGAAACTATCACCTACTCTTCTGGTGTAACCATATATGTATCATAGCCTGTTTAATAAGTAACTGTAGTTGGATAATTAGTGAAGCAGATAAAATAAAAATTTCAGAAAATTTCATTTAGTATCCTCTTTTTGTGTAGGAAGAAGAAAAAAGGCTGGGAAAGGCTCTGACTACAGGAAAATAACACGAAGTTTTTATTATTTCACATTCTACCTTTATACTTATATTCATATTCTGAAGTTGCAATCCTATTTAACTATAATACAGAGTGATAGGTAACAGAACATTTGCAAGCTAATTAAAATAGATGTTATCCAACTTATTTCCTATTTTAAAATAGTCAGAACAATGCAAAGTATCACTTTTAAGCCACTTACATTTGCAAACATTTTCAGGAAAGACTCTTTTTATAGTCTGATAAACTTCTTTAAGTCTCTTTTATTTGGGGAATATTAAGTAAGGCTAGGTTACTGGATATATATGAATACTTAACAAAAAGTCCTCAAAAATAATTTCCTAATATATTAATATTTCTCACTTTATTTAAAATTGATTAAAACTGTCATAGTTTTCACAACCCACATTCTAATTCACCATTTGTTTTTTCCAGCATAGAACTCTTTTTTCAAATGAATTTAAAGTATGACAAAAGTATAGGTTAAATATATGTTATAAGAACATAGAGTATTTTTTCAAAATAAAGTACCAGCAGTTCCACAATTACTTCTACAATTTCCAGACTGTAGTATTTAACTTCCTATTTTGGCTTATTTTTAAGATACCAAGCTGATTTCATTTAAATCATTGTATCAGTAAATAGTGATAAAACTATTGTTTCTTTTCTTTGAAGCACAAACAGAAAACTTTTTATAAATTACTTCAGAAAATAAGAATTTCATTTAGATTAAAATATATAGATGGAATTCTATTATACATACATAACGTTGCCATGATTTCTTCCTGTAACACTTCATTTTAGTTACCACTCATAAATCAACTTCATAAGTATAAAATTTCATCATGCTTAAGAAAACTGAAGATATATACACATCTTTAAGAACTGTGTATCTAGTGGTATGGAAATTGGATTGGATTTCTTTAAAAAGGCAGGAAGGCAGTTTCTATAACTCTCAGAAAATCATGTACGGGTATCAAACTCTCCAGAAATACACTCATAGGTATGAAATTATGCCCTCTAATAAGTGATCCTACTTCCTAAACATACACCTGGAAAGAATATATCTACAGAAATGTTTCTAAGATAAAACAGCTGAACATTAGTAAATCAAATTATTTTACCTATGTCTAAGGAAACAATAAATCTTCATGACAATAAATCTAAACAGCTTTTAACTTTAAAACTCTGAGAACATAAAACACATGGGTATATAGCACCAGTTTATTTTCCTTAGTACTAATATGATATAGTCAAAAGGATTGAGTTTTAAATGAAAAATAGTCAAAGGGTACTTAAAACTTAAACATGAAAATAAAATCTCCAAATTGGAAATACACTTAATGACTAATTTTAAAAATCATAAAGTTTTCATGTTTTCAAACAATATTGCACCTCAACATATTTTAAACTCAAAATACTAATGTGTCTTTATTTTTATTCATAAAAGACAACTTACTTTCTCTGTAATAATAATGCAATTTCTGTCTGAACTTTCATATATTCTTGTGCCATTTTACAATGCTGTTCAAATACTGCCATAGATTCTTTGGAGTTCGGGCACGGTGCTAGAGGCTGAAAATAATCAGGAACGTTAAAACATAATTAAATCAAATTTCAATAGCTAGCTGAGGGTTAAGACACACACTGTGATGTAGAAGGTATCACAAAATGTGTTAGAAATAGCTTATAGGATACACACACATACACACACATTTTTGAGACAAAGTCTCTGTCGCCCAGGCTAGAGTGCAGTGGCGGTCATCACAGCTCACTGCAACCTCCAACTCCTGGGCTCAAGTGATCCTTCTGCCCCAACCTCTCAAGCAGCTGGGATGACAGGAGTGTGTGTGGCTAATTTTTAAACAAAATTTTTGTAGAGACAGGGTCTCGAACTCCTGGCCTCAAGTGATCCTCCAGCTTCGGCCTAACAAAGTGGAGTTTTATATTTCAATGTACTAAAGTTAAAAAGTAAAAAAGCTAAATGTTTAGCAGTCTTGAAGAAAGATATGAGGGATATTTCAAGATGACTGTCAGGATAAGAACATATTATTATGCCAATTTTAAATTTGATTAACTTCAGATGTAGCAATTAAAGTATATAAAAATATAAAAAAAACTGAATAAATTTGATTAACTTCACTAAAAGAATTGTTTATTTTAATTTTATTTTTAAAAGTTTAAGGAGGCCAACTAAAAGCATGAATAAATGAAAATAAAATGATGGATAGGAACATAATTATCAGCTTCAAAGATAAATTCTCTAAGAAGAAAAAAGTAAACTTTCACTGGGAAAGTACTCCTTTACCTGTAGTTGGTGATCCAGTGTAAGATAAGCCATTGGGATAGAGTTATCTGACCCATTGGTATCTGGAATACAAGCATGTGTTTCATTTATTTTCTGTCATAAATAATTATACAAAAAGCAAGAAAGCATGCAAATGCTTTTTTCCCCCCTAAAGTATATGGCATGTAAAATAAAAGTTACTGCTACTGGCAATGAATAGAGTTTATTTTTGAATTCTAAAGGTAAAAAGAGGACATCCAATTTCCAGATAATTAGGTACAATCATGTTCTCATACCTACAATTAAAGTTGGCTATAAACTGAATAGAAAATAATATAGTAAAGCTTGTCTTTGTTTAACTAAAAGCAAAAACAGTGATATGGGACATTTATATTTTGAGTCTCTCGCTCTGCCCACTGAGCCAGCTGGAATTCTCAGCCCACTGAGAATCTGCAGGACCTTTATATTTTAAATTTAATCTTAATTGACCCTACCTAATCAAACCCACATCTCTTTCTTTTCTTTATGGTGCTAAGTTTATTTTACATAAACCTGTGTCAACTCTGTTAACATCAGTGTTTAACAGGGAAAGGGAGAAAGCAAGAGACACTTTCTCTTCCAGTAGATCATTTTCAATTTATATAGATTCTAATGTGAAGCCCCCTCCATCTTGCCCCCCAACGAGAATCACTGCAGAAAATGAGAATGATATCGATGAGAGTATATTACAAATATGAATAGTATGTAAACATAAAAGAGGTTTAGAACTGTGGCTCAATGTCATGTCAAAAATAGTTAAATCGGTTAATTCTGACAACCAGTCAACTCTATCAAACTATTTGAACAGAAAGTGTTTGTTTATATTTCAAAAGAGGTAAAGCTGTTATACGAATTGATTGAGATGCATGAGATGGTCTCTTCCCAACATGAACATTTATGTAGAATAGTTCCAGAAGTAAGCAGAGTAACTATGAAGTAATATAGACTTTTCTACTTCAGAAGCAGCTGCTTTCCCACTGTTGGTAGAGAAAAAATGAGCTTAATGAGTGAGCTGTTCAGCCCCTTTCTGGTAAGTAACTCCCTTGAAAGAGTGGTATAAAGGGAAGGTCGAGATGACAGCAGAGGCACTGCACTCAACTGAATAAAAAACTAAGACAGTTCGATAGTTCAGTAACCTTTTAATTTATTGTTGACTTATATTCCAGGTTTTTTAAAAAGTCATTGAGAATGTGCTTGCAAGTAACTTCAAAAGCGAATTAGCTAAATCAGGCCAAATAGATAATGCATATAAGGAACACCGTGCGATGCTGGCACATACCTAAGCACTCAACACATGGTGGCAGCTGTTATCATAATCAACGTTACTGATACTAAATGGAGGATTAGGCAGAAAGGGTAATTTTAAATAGTCAAATATGTATTTAGATTAAAAAAGTAATGTTTATGAAATATTAGAGTGCAATAGAGGAAAAAAACTCCAGTAGAGCCTTGAGGTACTTATCCTAAATCACCTACAGTACTAACACAAACATTTTTTTTTTAAAAGGCTAAACAAGAAATATACTTAATTTGTTATTTCTTTGACCAAATCTCTCCCTACTCCCAACAGTAGTTTTTAAACTATGCTCCCACAGCAAATATTACCTTCCACAAAATTCAAACTGATTAAAAATGATTTCCTTCTTACTTAACAGGAAAAATTAAGTATGTTTAAAAATGTTTTCTCAATTTAACATTTCCATTCTTATTTATCTTTCTTAAATTATTGATACCTTATATATCTCATTATATTAGCATCCTGTATGTCATATATGTTTTAGAATTAAGTATAATACATCAATGTTTAACAGTAATCTGAGAGTGGGAAAAAAAGTCCAACGATTGGGCTACTTGAACAATTTAAGCCCTTCCATAGCGAGGAACTTAAGATTCTTTATTGAATTTCATCTTTTCTCTAAAACCAAGAAGTGGGATTTTACTTTCTCACTTATACATTGAAATTGAGCTTCTAATCTCTAATAGCAATAATTAGTCACAAGATAGAAAGGTTACTTAATGAAAGTTAATTTTTTTAATGTTTCTATTGCTAATCAAATCGAATCCCTTCTCCTCAATGTCAAAACTCACATTGGTTTGGTTAAATGAGGCAAATTCTCCTTTCTACCCACTCCCCTAAAACACAACACTTGTTACCATCTCATATTTTCAGAGTATGCATTCCATCAGTGGAATGCTGCCTTGTCCTTTCTGCTTTATGACTAAAGAACAAGTCTCTCTATTTATGAAAAAGTCATGGACTATACCAGGCTTATTTAATTGATTTCTCTCTTGACTAGTAAAATACTCAGCTTGTAACTGTAAACTTAGTAGTTTATTATATGGTATGATGAATTTATTTTTAATGTGTCAGTATCATGAGTTAAATCAGATTGTGAAGAAAGAGCCATGTCTTTTATGTGTATCTTTGCAAAGTACTGAGACCAGGAGAAACTCTTTAGTGAGTTTGCCTCTCTGTGGCTCCCTCTACTGGGTCTAGATCTCTTTCTCACTAGATCCTCTCTGTATCTATGTCTTTCTTTACACTCATTATACTATAAATAGAAACTGAAGAGCACTCTTTATTTGCAATGATTATTAAATTATTAGGCTCTTTAGTTTTCTCTGAAAATACACAGAAACTTCTTTTATTTTAAATTTAAAAAATCTAGTTAATTAAGTTGTTTTAACTTATGTTTATGCTCAATTTTTCCCTGGGACAGTGGGCCTTCTAAGTAAAAGACTTTACCTATCTTCTTCCTGTAATTTATTCCATTAGTTGTTTATCAATACTTTTCTTAGAAATAGCTAAAAGCTGAATTAATTACAAAGTTAAACCAGAGTCTCAACTTTTAAAATGTATTCAAAATTATTTAAAAATGATAACCACATATTTGTAATATATTTCAAGGCAAAGACAAAATTCAGCTGATATTGCAACCTACTTCTAGCTACTGGTATTTTGTGGTATTTTTAGGTATTGGAAAAGAAAATAATGAGACAGGAATTGGAAGGGTAGGAGCACACATGAAGCCAAAATACAGCAGTTATGTGAGAGATTCTTAAAAAATTTCATTTTAACCCCATGAATTCACAGTCTGCTACAAACACTGCTGACTACAAGTATAGATTAGTTTAGGCTGAAGTTAGGAGGCTCTGCAAACCGAGTACCAGAGCCCACAAGTTCTAATGTCAGGGAGAGTACTCTTGTCAGAGGGTTCAGGAATCAAAATGAGTTGGTATCATCACCTGAATATTAATAAAATCTGCCAAGAGCATTTCCCTCTCTACTCACTGGGGAGGAGCATGTCTCTGATGAATTCTGCACATTTGCTGAGTGTGGTGAATGCCCTGGACAATCCTAAGTTGAGCTGTGCTAGGGGTGAAACTTAGACAAGTTTTTGTCACCACTAAATTTAAACTTACGAAAACTAGAGAGAATACGCCCCTGGCTAAACACTGTTTTATCTTACAAGACACACAGAGTAAAAACCACCCAGTTAATTTTTTTAATTAAATTATAAACTTGACTAAACATCCCAAATAACTAAATACTTGAGTTGTATTTTAGTTTGTAAATCAGAGGCTGACTTTTAAATTTTAATTTAATTGTCACTATTAATAACATAGTTGATCTTACATAAAATCCCAAATGCTTTAATTTTCCAAGGTCTAAGAGATCATCTTTCCTTCTCTGACTTAATAAAATATAAATAAAAATTTTCATTTAAATATATTTCTGAGTATTTATCAAGGTATTCCGTTAATGTTAGGGAAAGTCAATTCCACTATAGCACATCATTTCTGGTCTGCCCATAATGAAACTATACCAACACTACCTTCAGACAGGAAGGTCACTAATATTGTGACCAGTTAGTTATTCATGTTGGGGAGTTTAATAACTCTTAATTCACTTTTAAAGGTCTATTTAAAAGAATATTTATATAACTGAAATAAAGTCTCCTATCAGTTAAAAATGATTTAAAAGGTCAATAGCTAGAATTTTTCTTCTCCCTAAGGTATATGATATTTTATGTCCTTAAAACAAAAGATTGAGATGAAGAAGATGATTTTTGCCATTCTGCTGATTTTGGTTATTTAAAAGATAATGATTTTACTACTATCCCAGTAGAATGGATTATAACAGAAAAACCTTAGACTTAAATATCAAGAATACAATATACTTCCTAATTGGAAAAAACCAAAAACAAACTTTTTTCAAAATACATATTTAGCATCAGGGGAAAAAAAAAATACAGAGGGCAAGGCAGTCTTTTAGTACTCAAAAAAACATTTTAAAATTTATTGCTAAACAGTTGATTTTATTAATATGTAAATCTAAACTACTGTATAATGCCTACCTTTGCAAAGATTAATGACACAACTAAATGAACATAAACACGATGAATTCAGTTTTATAATTATAATTATAAAAAAGTAGACTGGTCACCTGTGGAATCATCAGGGGTCCATGGATGACTTCGAGTTGGCTTTTCTGACGTTGGTCCTGAGGTAGTGATCATTCTGACACTGGGACTGGATGACCTACTGCTCACCTGTAGGAAGAAGTGACAGGAGGAACAAAATGTGATCTTTGACTAAAAAAATGGCAAGATGTATGCCTGTAGTCCCAGCTACGTGGGAGGATGAGGCAGAAGGATGGCTTGAGCCTGGGTGTTTGAGGCTGCTGTGAGCTATGATGATGCCACCGCACTCTAGCCTGGGCAACAGAATGAGACCCTGTCTCTCTCTCTCAAAACAAAAAAAAACCCAAACAAAAAAAACCCAGAACATTTCCATTAAAAGGCAAAGGTCAGACTTCAATTTCTATTAGTAGAAATCCCTAAAAATCTCTTGCAAAAAAACAAAATAAATCCACTAAGAATGTTCTACATATGTAAAAATGTATATGCTCTTACATATGATACCTCTTAATAATTGATGAGCTTGCAAGAAAGTATGAGAAATACTCTGAAACCAGAAACAAAGTACGATCAGGAGACTAACAAGTGCTTATACTGCTTGTCTCTAGAGCTTTAGTTTTGACAGCCTGCTGTACTCAGAAGAGCAGACCAGAAAGCCTTGGGCATTGTAGGATAGGAGTAAGACTGCAGAGACCTCTGCTTAAAGCTAAAACCCAGGAAATGCATCACTCTCAGGGAAAAGGTCAACTAGGAAAATAAAATCTACCCTATACAAACAGCAAATAAACTGCCTGCCTTGTTAGTGGTTCTGGGTGGAGGAGAGAAAATTTATTTACTATGAATCTATAAAAAGTTTCCAGAATTGATGGAAGATACAGTAAATCCCAACCTCAAGCATACAAAAAAAAAAAAGAGAAACCCATGTACTGACTATAACATGGGGTATATACAGTCAGATTCTAGAAAACAGACAAATGGTAGAAACAGCAGCCAGAGAGAAAAGATAGATTACCCACTAAAGATTACCAGTTAGATTCTAAGTAGCAACAAAGAAGCCAGAATAAAGTAGAACAGTATCTCCAATGTAAGAAAGAAAATGAGTGCCAACTTAGAATCCTTTAGCCAACACAAATGTGAATAATGAGGTCAAAATAATATTCTCGGATGAGCAAAAACTGAGTTACCAGCCATAGATTCTTACCATAGAAATTTCTTAAGCATATTATTTTTGGAAGATGAATCATTTTTCCTTGATGGAAGGGCCAAGATGCAATCAAAAATATTGGTAAACAAGGGAATAAATCTACACACTGAAAATATTCAGTGATGAAAACAGTGACTAATTTACATTTGCTAAACAAATGAATAAATAAGATGGTACTAAAATTCTCAACATTGATTTTAAAATCCTTGCATTGTTCAGGATAAGGATATAGATGTTAATTAGGTTGGGCATGAATGTTAAAATTCAAAGGTATTTACTAAAAGTAGTAATATATAACTACCAAACCAGAAAGAAAGATAATGGAATGAGAAATACATTTATTCAATTCAAAAGAAGGCAAGAAAGAAGGAAAAAAGCAAGAGAAATCATAAAATAAGAGGGTAAACTATCAGTAACCACAATAAATGTAAATATATTATGATGTTAACAAAAATCAGATTATTAGGCTGAATTAAAGGCTGTTTATAAGAGACATGCCTAATTCAGAGACAGAGAAAACAGAAAGTTAAAGGATAAAAAAAGATTACACAGTAAAAACTACCCAAAATAAAGTTCCTATATTAATATCAGGGAGACTATATTTAGGGCCCCCCAAAAATTACTAATAAAAGCAGATCAAAACCAAAACAAAACACATATACAATAAAACCTGAACTCCATAAAAAACAAGCTTTATCTAAACATATATATATCCTCATACCTACCAAATGAAGAACATGCATTCTTTTCAAGCACCCATGGAACATTTATGAACACTGATCATGTACTAAGCTATAAAGCAAATCTCAAAAAAGTTTAAAAAATGCCAGTATCATATAAACCCTAATATAATTATTTTTTTGTATTGATTTCAAAATTAACCTTAAAAATCCTATGTTTGAAATTTAAAAAACTTCTAAATAACTCACTGATCAAAGATAAAATAAAGGGAAATTAGAAAATACCTTTTGTATATAAGAAGAGTAAAATCATACACCAAAGAGAACCTGTGATGAAATGTGTTAACTCTTACTTTTAGGATATTGTTACCCTTAGTAAAACAAGTCTAGATATTATAAAATTATTCCTGAATCCTTTTTACCTTCTTTGACTGAAAGCAAGCTTTGATGATTTAAGAAGAATATACTGATTTGCCCATAGTTATAATTACTATTATAAATCAAAAGCAATTTCTCTTCAAAGTGGTGGCAGACTAGGGTTTCAGAGTCAGTATAATGCTAATATTTATGCTAACATTTTGACATTTTAAAAGGGAACATGTTTGTGACATATGAGAATCAGTATCAGTTGAAAAATTAAACAAGATACAGTACAAGAATTAGGTTTCCAAAATAAGAATGGATTTAGTATATTAAAAGGCTACTATATATTTATAATATTAAAATAAGTAAATGTATTTGGATCTAATATGACTTATATAGTACTCCTTAGGTTTAAATCTTTCCTAAGAGAATTCTTTGCTACATATTTCTTTTTACCTTCTACTTTCCAAGAAAGTGCACCTCATACACATGCTTGTTTGTTCCACTTACGATTTCCTATAGCTATGAAACTAAGAAATGAGGCTAATGCTTTTATTTCAAGTTTCCAAACTGGTCTTTCTTTAAAACTATAATGAATTAGATTTAAATCTATACATTAAATAAATCTTTATATTTCAAGGAATATGTATCTCAATGAATAACATAATATGCTAACACACATATATAAAGAAATATTTAAAATAAGCCATATTTCTGAATACACAAGGCATAAATAAGAGGAACAGGTAACATCTGACAACTAAAAAAAAACTAGTTTGTAGCTAAATTTATGTTACTGCTTGACACTACAAAAGAAGTCTTATTTTATAGTAGCCATTTTTTTTAAATCACTGGTAAAATTCTGACGGCCATAAATGCACTCAATCTATTAAAACTCATTTAGGTTGCCCCTTCCTTTAAGACGTTTACAATTACTTTATTCTATTCTTACATAAACTGCAATGTTTAAGAGATATTAGGTAAACTTGACTTACTACAAGGATCGGATATGAAAGTGGTTATGAGAGTACAGAAATGCCATATAGCAATTTAAGGCAGTGAAAGAATACTAAGCCAAATTTAAACTGAAGGGGCAATTTACCATTAGTAGACATGAACTAGAATTGGCTTTTGACCAGAACTTTATCCCTATATTTATAAAAAGGAACTGGAAGTTATTTTACAGACAAAAATAAAGCTTAGCTTTTTATGTCTCACCTGAAAGACTGGGAAAATATTTTTGTAAGTCAAGAATTTATGCCCAGTGTTGCTATGTAGACTGACATTTAAAAGCTATTTAAAACCCTCAGAAATCTTAGTTGCTAAAATTATACATGCATAAAACACAAGAGATTAAATGCTGATTTATATGATATTCTTGCTGAAGTAAGATTTCAATAATACAAATATTTAAAAAAATGAGTACAAGGCCGGGCGCGGTGGCTCACGCCTGTAATCCTAGCTCTCTGGGAGGCCG
>VBSM01000361.1:45496009-45591100 GCA_008086735.1 Cheirogaleus medius
AAAAAAAAAAAAAAAAAAAAAAAAAAAAAAAGAGTACAAGTTGGTAACATGGATTTACATGGGTACTTCCTCTACTATGGTAGTCACAGATAATTCAATTAAATCAATACATGAGAGGATATATTGAAAACACTCTAATCCAAAGGTATTGGCTCAGTCTAATTCTGGCTTCACTACAGTTCTTCATAAGGAAGTTTTAAGATTTTATTATTCTTATATGGTCTTCTCCAATAAAAAGGTATATGAATCAGGAATTATTTAAAACTATTATGTAAGTTTCTGATTTACAGCTTTAAAAGAGAATCAATCTATTTACCCTAAAGGAGGTGCAGAATGAGGACAGACAAAAGTGGTATAATAAATCATATCCTTTAAATACATAATAGTAATATATAATATCACTCAATATATCTTAAAAGACCTTTAAGGCAAATACTTTCTATGACCTTTGACATAAATTTTTTTTTTAATGATATAAAAAGAATAAGATGCCGATGGGTTTTACTTCTTTCTAAGTGCTATTTTCATTTTATTTCTGGGGAGTAATATACTATTATGAGAGGAAGGAAGTGGTACCAAGAACTCTGGGAGGCACACTATTGGGAGGCAGGCATCCAACATGGACTGGCATCTACTGTGTGTCTGGTAACTTTCACATTTGATAAGGACTCTGAGGGGTGGGTGTTATGGTCCCCATTTGCAGATAAGGTTACTGAAGCTCAGGGAAATTAAGGAACTCACCCAAAGTCACATATCTGACCAGTAAAAGTAGATTGTAAAGTTTGTATAGAAATGTAGTACCTCTAGTTCTCTAAATAATCATAATTGTGTCATCTTGCAATTGTTAATTTTCAATGACTGCAGCCCCTTCTAAGAGAATTCTTGAATATACAACTATATTGGATACAATTCCAGAAGGGATATGCAGGTGTACATGAGAATGTATAATTTTCGTGAAACATAGAATGGCTGACCTCGATGTACAAAAAATAAATTTGTGCAGTCATCTGTAGAAATTTATTATCAAGATGGGTTAGCTTTGCTCAATGATATGATACAGCTACAACTTATCATTATTGAAAATTATTTAAATAATTAATGATGATACAGACTATCAGAAGCCAAAACATTTAAAATTTAAGAGATCTAGGATTACATCAGCATGCATTACATCTAGTTTTACAGGCAAGATAGAATGATAAGAGTGTAGAATTTGTGTGCTTTGGCATCAGATCTGGATTTAAAACCCGGTTATAACAATTACTGGCAGCGTAAGGAAGTAAGAGACTTAGGTAAGTTTCTCTAATCCTCAGTTTACCCACCTGCAAATGAGGGAAAAAAAGGACCAATGTTATAGGCTTACTATGTAGATAATATATACTAAGGGTTTGCCTGGCACAAAGTCAGTGCAAAACAAATGGAGGCTGTTATTATTGTAGTTCTCTAATTGATCTTGGTAAGTCTGACTGGCCAAATGAACTTCTTGTGGACTGGGCTTTATTGGTACTGTCAGTGCCATCCAGTGGAAGACCACCAAGAAAACACTAATAGTGGAAAGAGCTGCGTTTAATGCTCACTGTAGTGAAGGAGAATGCTCATCGTGGGGCACCATAGGTATCAAGTGATTTTTTGGGGAAGCTCTAAAGACTGACGTGTTCACCCCAGATTGGCTGGTGTCAGAAAGCAAGGGCAAATCTATAGGGAAGGCAGAAGAGAGTGAAGATAAAGCTGTAACTGGTAAGTAAGCAGCAGTCACTCCTATTAGCTAGGAGAGGCCAGTGTTTGGTATTTTGTGGATGGCACAGTAAACTTGTTTTTGTCTGTGTTTAGACAACATTACAAAGTGGTCTTGTTTTGTCTCATTTTGTCATAACCTGGTATGACAGATAACTGATATTGGTGCTCTGAGAGATTATTTATGTCCAATAAGACAATTACATGGTCTAGTTGTGATAGCCAGGCCAGCTTCTAATAACAGTGAGGCCTCAGTGTCAGATCAATTCCTGGATGTCCAGGGCTACATTTTCCTTTCTCAGTATCTTTTCAAAGCCTCTAGAAGGCCATATCTATTATGAGGGCTGAATAAGCTTCCTGAATTAATTAAAACCCATGTTTAAAAGTGAGTTGTATGTTGTAAGAATGCAATCTTTTATACATATCATTATTTTTAATTAAGAAGCTTGCTTCATTCACTGTTCCTCTCAAATAAAAATGGCAGTATAAAAACAACCAGTTTAATTCTAGTTTACAGATGGAAAGTCTAAGTGATTTTACTAAGATTATATCTCGAGTCAAGAGCCAGAGTACAAACTCCAGTCAATTCACTTTTCTCTACAAGATGTAATGTTATTAAATTTTGTCACTATGTTTTCTCTCTTCCTCTGATCATTGTACTACATGGGCCAGATTTTTTTCTTAAGGCTTTCTATCAGTTTCCATGGCCAGAAAAAAAAAAAAAATTAAATCTAAGCATCTCTGTCTAATCACACTTAGCTAGACTTCAGAAAGAACTATACTTTCAAATTTTGGAAATCCTTATTGTGAATACTTTTCTTTCTCAAATGAATATTATCTTCATGAGTAATTAAAAACATTTAATGGCCACTTATCATACACTTTTCAGGGGGAAAATGTATTCAGAGTAGCTTCGGATTACTATTTGCTACTCTCATCCCAAAATGGACATTAGGCATTTTAAGGTTATAGTACTTAAGTAATTTGGAAAGCGTGGATTAATTTTAAATCTGGCTATACAATGGTTACATATCACCTGTTTAAGAAGAGGTTTTGCTGCCATATCAAATTTTCCCTCACTCCAAATCTTCTGGAGTAGTCTATGACAATTTATGCAAATGACTGTCCCATGACCAGAGTCTGCCTCAGTTCCAGCATTTTACTACCTAAATGTATTATGAATTAAAAGGGTAACAATCATAACCTCAAATAATACAGACCTTGTGAGGAAATAAGTAAGGCTTGGTGTGGAGAGATGAGTTCTGAATTATGACAACACCTTTATTCTGGAGGCTACACTAGGAGCTGCTCCTCACAAGTCTAGGGCAAGCTTGTCATTCCTAGTCAAAGGGAGAACACTTGGCTAGATGTTCTCATAACTGGAATATCAATGGCAATAGTAAACAGAGTTTAAAAGGCTGGGCTCATCAAACCTCCAAGGAATTAAAGCAAATACCAGATGTCAAGCTATCTGTTACTAAATGGGCTGATTAAAACTTTTAAGTATTTGAGGGGGAGAAAATGGGAAACTTGGGCCAAAAGTTCTGAGGTCTCACAAAAAGATATACTGAAAAAACTGCTATTAAATAAATGAAATCAAGATTTAGAGTCATTAATATCACAAAATATATAATAAATAAATGTGTCTCTATATATTTTATGTATATATGTGTATATAGGCATTATGAGTTGTGAAATAAACATACTTCCAGATATAAACGAAGATCAAGGATTTTTATCATTTAAATATCTGAGGTGGTTTTTGTTAGTTAAGTTGATGGCTGTAAGTCTTTTAAATTTTCATTAATGACTACAAAGCCCCTCTAAAATTTAAAGTATGTTATAAAAATGAAATAATAATAAAACACCTTTCTAGGATGAAAAGTACTAATATATATTACCATGAATTAAATCACATGGTCTAGAATCTATAAGGCTAAAATTTTATACAAGTATGAACCATGATATAATAATGTTATTATATCATGTATTCTTAAAATGTATTTTAGCACAACTGAAAACAAATACCTTATAATTAATATTCATTCGTTTAATAGAATATGAGATAAATTATATATGTCAAGTGTATTATTATGAATAACAGAGGAAAAATGATGACTGAGCTACTTTTATATACCTGGTTGGTAAAAACTCTGCACTAGTCAGTAATGGCTTAAACTATAGCATTGTTTGGATCACCTACAAAGTAGCAGCAATAAAGAAACAATGGGAGTTTAGAGGAAGATCCAGAAATATAAACATAAAGAATGAAAAAATAATTGGGATAGAAGCCTTTCTAGAGTTTACTCATTTGTTTAATAAATGTTATCTTATGGACAATTCACAAAAATATAAATCCAGTTGGTATGTCATATTAAAAGATATTACAGTTCTCCAGATATGTCAATACCCTATGTAATCCCAGAGGAGTGGCATCTTATTGGGAAAATATTTATTCCCCTCATTAATAGAAATGAAATTATACTAATGAATCACTTTAGAGGAGAATGATAATGACAAATTGTTGTAATTTCTTATTAAAAAATATATAAAAACCACAACATACAGTGCTATTGAACAATTTACTTTTCCATAGAGTTTGATCAAGCTACTTTCATAAATTACTCTTCCAGTTAAATTAATAATGGCATTTATGCTTTTTCCCCCTAAGTATGTAAGTTCAAGAATCAATGAACTTCTCTATCACAATTTTAGGTCAACTCACAAACCTAATTTTGCAGAGTATATAATAGTTAATTCTTGATTTCTGCATATTATTATTCTTGGAAGACAAACAATTTGAATGTTAAGTCTTACCTGACCAGGTTCTGTTCCAGTTACAGTCAAATCTTGGACGGACCTACGTCTTGGTTGTCCGTTGCCTTTAAACAAAAACAAAAACAAAAACAAAAAAGGTAAAATACTGAAATCTACTCAAACAGACACTAAGGGTGTAACTGCTACAGTAGGAAATTGGAATTTGTTGCTCCTTGGATCTACACAAAATGTTTGTGGAAAAAAAGAATAAGTGAATTTATCGAAAAAAAAAGAAAAAGAAGAGAAAGATGTAAAGAAAGGAAGAGAAACAGCTGTAGTGTTTTAACTCAAAATTTGCTGGCCTACAACAGAGTATGTCCTAATACAGTAACCACTCCTACCACATGAATAGCTGCTGAACTCTCTTCCACCATCTTCTGTCAAGTGTTTAAATAGATGAATGCCTGGGGGCTGGGGCTGATGACGGCATCTATTTCAAGGGCCTTACGTTACAGTTTTTACAGCAAGACAGCTAGCAGGTTGAAAGACAACGACTGACTTTAACTGGCAGCAATACCTTGCTCATTTCAGAGCCTAAAAGGATGCTTAGACTTAAACTTATTATATTGAGTCACACTTAATCCCATTAGACTTTGTCAGAATATAGTAATTTATTTAATATCATTTGTGAACAACTTTTAATTTCCTCCTGGAGATGAATGACTCTCATTTTGTTCTTCAACATACAGCTTATTGAAATGGACTACTGTGTTAACCCTACTTTAGGAACTTCTAAGCTAATAATAATGTAATAAAAAAATCACTTTATGAAAGACTTCTGCAAATATAATTCTTCAGCAAAACAGAATGAATTAAGCAATACCTTCGCTCAGTACTTTTATTTGGTAATAGGACTGTTTATACACTATCTTCTAAATGAGAGATCAGCTGTGTAAAAGGAAACACCAAAATGCTATCAGTAACAGGTAATACAATACTCAAAATTCTTTTGACTCTGAAAGCTATATTCTGTAATTTCTCAATTAGTGGGCAAGCCTTAGAACATGTACTCTAGATGTACTCTAATAGTTGTGGCCCAATAAGCAGACAAGATTCATTCATAAAACTTAAGATTTCTATAATCCTGTGCATAAAAAAAAAAAATCTTATTTTAAACTAATCAGCAATATAATTTAACATCTAAACTCATGTGACCCCATTATTATTTTGCATGAAAAAAGGACCTTACAATGGAACAAGAATGTTTAATGCAATAATATGTGTAGTGAATATAAAAACTCAAATTTATAACCACCCTTGAAAGTATAAGACATAACTTTATTTCATTTTAAGCTATGCTTTAGAATTCTTTGCATAATGTGAATTAAAATTTCATTTTATTCTAAAAAGTTTCAACATTCCATTTTAAATTAAAATAACAAACTGTGCATTTATTGAATCAAACATACTAGATTACTTCTATGAATACTTTCAACTACCTCTGGTTCCCGAGGAAAAAAAGGATCCCCACCACCATGACTAATAAGCAATTTTAGGCACATTTCATTCAACACACTCATTCTAAAATTAGCGGTGATGAGACAGGCTTGTAAAAGTGTCTGGAATTCTCTTTTCAGATTAGCAACACAGCAACATTTGTGAATTTGAGGAACCACCCAGCACATGTGTCTATAAAGCATTACATCACCATTGCAATAACAACAAAAACTGAACTCAAATTTATGTGCAGGGGCAAGGGGATACGAAGAAAGGGAAGCAAAAACTTTTAAGGAAATAGGGTAAAGAAGAGCTGACAGTTAACAAATGCCATAAAATGACAAATCTTCAAGCTACCACATGAATCAAAGCAAGCAATATTAGGCAAGGCATTTGATTAGCACAACCATGACAGAACCATCTGGCAAATAGTTCAGACAAAGCAAATAGGATTGCAATCAACAAATACTTGTTGCTCCAATATTAACTTGTAAGCTGTAATTTAGATATATGAATGTAAAACATACCAATCTCCTATTATTTTAAATGAAAATTACTGGGTGTGTTCTCAGCAAATTTGGGTTGATTCTGAATTTTTCTGCAACTGAACACAAATTTAGAAATTAACTCATTTTACATTTTTTTTTTTGCTTCTTTGATATGTGCATACCTACATTATACATGGTAGTGTAAATGAAAAAAGTAGTAGAAATGAGGGCAACACAATGTAAACAGATGCCTGATCAAGGAATCCGAAACCTGCAAATGATGTCCTGAGTAATGAATTCTTGAACTTTCATGATTTATGATAGAGAACAAATCACATTTTTAAGGATGACTTCTAAGTAAAGAATACACAACACTGCCAGTGCATCCTAAATCCACCCCTCCCTAAATAGAAAGGAGGGGGGAGGAATAGCAGCTTATAGGTCAATTTGGTTCTTTTTACAGTAATGTCATAAAGACAGAATCCACCTCTTCAAAAAAGCTGAGCTGATATTTAAAAGTTATCATAGAGTTCTCCCAGAGACTGCTGGCTTAGGTCCCAGACAGTCACTCCTGTGGTTTTACTTAATTGGTTTTAGTTCCATAGCTTTCCTTACCTTCACTACTCTTATCTTTCTATTTCTCAAACTTCCTGAAGACTTTCTTCTTTTCATGTAAAAACCAACACTACATTTTCCTGGAGACATCTCTTAACCTAAATGTTAGAAAATTTGAGATTTGTAAGTTTTGAATATTAGAAATTACAGGACATTGTTCTCTTCATATGCAAAATACAGAAGATTTAAAAAAATTTGTATAGCACGATGCACTGTAGTATTATATTACTGCTTCACGGTAAACTGAATATGTACTTTTTAAACATGTGTTCTCATTTCAGCTGCCACAAATTTCATATTCTTTTACTAATTCCAACAAATTCTGGCTCTTTCATTAAAAAGGCCTTTCAGTGAGGTTTTTTGTTTTCCTATTAAAGGAAAACTATTATTACTAAATGATTTTTGCTTTCTAATAAAACCACTTTTATTAGGTTAGAGTTTGACATTTTTAGATTACAAAAAGTGATCTCAGTAGACTACAATAAGGTAGAGAGATTACCTAAGTATTCATTGTAAGGTTACATTAACTTCCCTATTTATTTAGCCACAAATACAGAATTTTATTAAAAGTGAAGTGACTATACACAGAAATTGGTATAGTGTATCTTATTAATAGTATAGCACCCCTTGGGCACCAGCATCCCCAGTCAAAGGTTAACAACTGCTAATGACACTTATCTGTGTAAGGTAGGAACTTGCCAGATCCGGAAAAACTGAATTTTTTTTCTCACTGTCTCTTTATATTGGTGCTGCACTTTTCAGGGTGAAATATTTAATAATTTGCATACTTCCAGTTAAATGAATGCTTACAAACATTAATATCTAGCTCTTGAACCAATATAGTATAAGAAAGATGACATTTTCATCCAAAGCAAAATAGTGTCCAGGTGTCCTTGAAAAGTAACTCTAATTCCAGTTGTCTAGCGTTCTACAAAGTCAATCTATTTGTCAAGCTCTGACATTTGGAACTTGTGAAGGAGGGCAACAACACATAAGTATTAGAAACCTAACTACTCATTTATTTTTCTGTTGAATGTGTTTGGACTTTTCCACATTCTACTCATTTCATTTTACTCTTGGCAAAAAACCAATATATAATATTATATAAATGTCCTTTTCTGAAATTAAAAGTGAATACTCATTAAATTTTTTTCAGTTGAAAGATCTAAATACAGCTGAAATCATAAGGACACCTAAGGTTTCTTTTTAGCTTTAAGATGATATTACAAACAATAAATATCAATTAAATTCAGGCTCTTCAAGGAATTGGGCAAAAATATTTAAAATATTTCAATAAGATTGATTCAAAAACATTTGTACATTCAATTTTCTTTATCATATCTTTAAGAAGAGTATGTAAGATAGAAAATCCTCTTTGGTCACGGCATTCTATCAATCTCAAATATTATGTCATATTATTTTAGGCTTAGAAAAAAACAAAAGGTATACTAAAGCAACACTATTCAAGGTTCTCAAATTGAAGTTCTTCAAGGCAATGCTTATCTATAGAATTGATGAGAAAATTTTCCAGTGCTTAAAATGAAATCCTGTATTATAATTTAGTTTAAACTAAGAAATTCTGAGTTATCAATTATAATAGCATTAAGAAAACTGCTTAACTATAAATATTCTATAAAATTTTCCAGTTTAGCTAATTTTCTCAAGATATATTTCTAATATATTATAATATCAGTATTTGGAAAATTTTACTTCTGCAAATCACATTTTGGAAATTCACTTCATTTTATAATAATAATCAAGCTGATATAAACTATGTATAACAAATTTTATATTAGAGTGGAAGTGCCATGACCAATGTTTCAATTAAGCCTTTTATAGGTGGTATGTATGTATGTACACATCAGTATTTTTTTCCAGTGGGTTTCAAAATGCATTATAATCACAGTTGATTTTCTTAAGTGGTATAACTACTCACACAAGGACTCCAGAGCAGGACTGCTGATCTTCCTTGATTACTAATGCCAGAAACACGAACAAAATTTGCTTTCTTAACTACTCATTCTCTTGCTCTATGCTTAAAACTGGAAAAGGTTGTTGCTCCTTTTTTGTAATCTTTAGGCATCTTACCTGTTCATCTTTGACATTTGGATTTAAAAAAAAAAGTAAAATTTAGATATTTTCCTAACATCGAAAGAATTGTTATTATCAGAATGTATGATATACTTTCACAATCATAATCCCTATTTCATTTGTGTATTTGAGATGAAGGTAGAAAAATAGGTTCTTGGAAGCTTGGATAGCAACAAACACAAAATGTGTAGGAAAGTAAAGAAAATCCAAGCAAAGATGTGCATTCTTATTGCCCTTATTAAAGTCCTGAAAGAAAACATATTTAGAAAAACTTGAAAAATCCAATAATCTGTCACTCATTCTCTTTTCTGCAAATAGAAATACAACAAATTAAAAAGTACTGGTTGAAAAGGAGAAGGATTATGCTTTTTAAAACTCAAGTTTTAATGGAAAATATTTAAGAAAGCCTATTTCCTTTTCTCAAAGCCTATTCCAACTTAGCAGCTTATAATATTGAATAAGAAAATCTATTAGAAAATTACAGGCCAAATGATCTAAATCCTGGGTAGGAACATTCCACATTTACATTTACGTTGCTTAGGTAGCACAATGCTACTTGGCAGGATCTTCTCCATAAATGAAGAGTCAGCAAAATGTCATATGCACTCTACTGGTAATTTGCTCTTAACTTGGGTCTTGCCTGGTAATAAGAAGCCAGATTGATCTATAGCTCACACTTTAAGGGCAGGTGGACAGTGGGAAGCAGAAGAAGGGAGGGTTATCCTACCAAAGTTTGCCAATACTTCTTCAAAGCTAGGAATAAGGTAGACGAGGTATAAAAAACTACATTCTCATCCAGAGAGAGTCCTGAAGGAATAAAGCTCAATTTCTGCATGACTGGAGAAACTATTAAATTGATGAACATTGCTGTTAGCCTTAAGTTGTTTTTTCTTCCACATCTGAATGATGGCATAATACATAACAGTTTGAAGAGCAAGCAAAAAACAAGATTAGATTAGGGTCTTTGTGTTTCTTTACCTATGACTAGGTTAGACATTTTTGTCATTATAAAGATGTACACGTGAAAACTTTTTGTGATGCTTGAAGGAATGCTCTTATTAAGACAGTTCATTCCAAGAAGTACATTAGACTTAGCATATACTGCACTTGGCCAAAGGGAAGTATTATTGAAACTACTTTCTGTTCAGATTAAAAAAAGAAAGTTGTATTTTAAAAAATGCTTACAACTGGGTTCCAATGCTAATTAATAAGAATTTGGATATATCAAGAAGTATTTAGTAATAACACAGAACTTGTGGGAAATCCACTTAGAGCAAAAAAATTCTAGAAGTTATTAAGAAATCTGGGAAATTAAATATCATTTTCCTTTATAATTAAAATGCCATGCAGGAAATTTGAGATATTCACAAAGGGTGAGCTATATTTTTATATTTAATTTTAAAATATGACCTAGGAACACATTAATGTTTGGCTTTTATGTCCATTAGTTTCAATTACATAACTTGTATTCTTGTATTAAAGAAAGTACAACAGATTAAGTTAATGTTTGGATATCTAAAAAAAAAAAAAACTAACAAGAATATTTAATAAAAGGTATTATTGAATATTTTCATTTGAATAGCATTGCTGCTCTGGCAATTAAGAGAACTTAGCTTTCCTGACTCTTAAGGACCTAATGTCATAAAATGTCCTTGGTTAGAGAGCTCTCCTTAATATGAACCCTAAGGAGGAGCAAGACAGAATTAGTCTATCTTCTCTGACTTAAAAGAGCAGAAAATGTCTGTGATTTGGAATTAGCAGATCTGGGCTGTGTAATTCTGGGACAGCTACTCAACATCATCAGATCTAAGTTCTTCAATTGTAAAAAAGTAGCTATAATTTTATCTGATAACCTAGTTACAAGGCTGTCATGAAGGTCGATTAAGATGATATAAGCTATTAAGTTACTTTGCAGGCCACAAAGGACATCTAACCAGGGTTTCCCAGCTTTGGCACTGCAGACATTTTGAGCTGGATAATTCTTTGTTGTGAGGGGCTGTCTGGTGCACTGTAGGATGTTTAGCAGCATTCCTGGCCTCTGCTCATTGTATGCCAGTAGCACTTGTCAGCTGTAAACTATTATTCTTTCCTCTCTTCTCCCTCCCCCATTATCTTGTATAGTATTGGCTATATTTATGTTCTTAATGCTTGCCCATAGGAGCTGGACTAAGATTATACTGCCATTTGTCGAAATTTTCCTTATTCCCTCAAACATTTAAGGTAATCACAGTTCGGCACTATGTAAGCTTAAACATTGCCACTTCTTTAGTCAAAGTATTATTGCCTTATACATAGTACCTTTCATCATGGAGGAAAAATGATTTAAAGTACTTTGCTAATTTTTAAAGCAGCCCAGACTCAATAAATAAAAATTACTACATAAAAATGGATTAACTCTATTTTTTGAATAGCAGTAGTAATGATTTTATAAAATAAGAAACCCCTTTGATAACCAATGGAAAATTACTCTAATATAAAATAGTTTTGTATAGACAAAATGGCACCTAAGAATTGTAAAATTTTTATTTTTGTATCCTAGTTCTTAGCCAGTGGAGATGCTCAATAATGGTTTGCTCATTTATTTCATAAATAGATATTTATTATATACCAGGTTAATATGTTTAATATGAGAAGCATTGAGCCAGCTACTACTGACACAATCAATAATAACAACAAGAACAGAATAATCAATAAAAACAAGGTCTCTATCTTCACAGAGTTTTCAGTTTAGTAGGGAAGAACCATTAAGTACTTGAGGGGGGAGGGGGGCGTGGGCAATATACATAACCGTAATATTTGTACCCCCATAATATGCTGAAATAAAAAATAAAATAAAAAAAAAAAAAGAAAAAAAAAAGTATTCAACTATAATATAAACACTATGCTAAAAGCACAATCACAGGCAAAGGACAGAGTGCTGAAGAATTCATCCAAATCACACTCATGAATGTATATGGAAAATATTATGTATTTCCTTATTAAGATTTTGGTTAAAGAGGTAAAGGAAAACCTAAAGCAGAGGGATAAATAAATGATAATTTTGATAATACATATTAACCAATATTGAAAGGCAATATGTCATTTAAGTTTCTATTAAAAATGGTGATTTATATTTATCTATAAAATGATCACTGTAAGAAATAAAATCAGTTTCTCAATTTGAGACACTAAAGTACCATGTGTAAGTTAGGTATAAAAACATGGAATTTATGAGATTTTCTTATATAATACATAAGAACCAGAATTGACCACTTATTTTACATGATTCTTTGGCAAGATATCGTGCAAAACAGCAAATATCATTTAGTTTTATTTTGTTTTGGTTTTCTAGGTAGAGGCAAAATGGTATTTAGCAACTCTCTTCTTTCGACATTGTGTTTACTTGCTACCAACAGAAAGAGGCTGAGATAGAAAGCCTAGAAAGGGAGCCCAAAAAGTAGTTAACTGAGGAAGGAAAGGGGTCAAGGACAACAAAAAATTTAAAATAGCTGTTTCCTCTTTCTGCTGGGTGCAAAAATGGCCTGGGTTTAGCTCATGCTCACTTAAAAGATAAGACGAAGCCGCTAAAATTCTTTTTTGTGAAAAGGTTTACTCTATCTTCCATTTTATCCTCATTATTGGAGATCTGAGGTATCTTTTCAAGTCCGTTTCTGAATAAACGTATAGTTTTCAATCTGTCTCCCTAATTACTGCATGCAAGGTATCTATTTTCATGTCCTATAAAAATTGGAGCAAAAAGCATTTTCAAAGTACCAGGGATCATTATTCCGGTTCCACAGCTATTAGACCAATTCAAGTGGTCTATGATACCTGATATGACGATCTCAGGGACATCCAGAATGTTGCCAAATGAAGCGGTTTTACGGTGGCCCCGTTTAGGCTTGGGATAGGCTGCAAAAACACATATATACAGTATACATGCAAACAACCACAAATAGTAACACGGAAAACGATTAACTACAAAAATAGAATAATTTTCAAATAGTTATGTTAATAACATTTCATGCAGAATGGCATGCAGAACTATCTAACTTTTCATCCATGCTTAGAAAAGGTGTGATTAAAAAGCAAACAACTACCAAGATGTTTCACACACTGGTTTTAATTAGCAGGAAAAAAAAAAAAAGAAAGAAAGGACAGAGACAAAGCTGCAGGGTAATGAGGAAGCTAAATTTCAGATGTGTTTACAGAAACAGTCTACCTAGGTGAAACCACTGATATATAATGGGGGTGGGAGGGATGAAGGAGGGAAGGAAGAGAGGAGTTAAAAAGAAATGAGCTGCCATATGTGTTTTAATTACACAAACACAGGAATACATGTTCAAGTTAGGTGTTTCTTGAAGTGTGCTATAAGTAAAATTCAATTATTAAATAATCATTATTGAATCAAAGTATGAAATGTATATGCTTTTGTAATTATAAATGCTTATAAATATTTCTAGTAAACTAAATATTTACTATAGTTTCCAAAGTTTAGGGTACATTTCCACTAAACATGAAGGTTGTAGAAAGGCTGGGGAGTATGAATCTTTCCACATAAGATAATTCACTAAAAAATTTAATTTGCATAAAATTCAAAGGGTGTACAATAGCATTTGTTCTACATTTAGGCAGAAAGAATAGGATAATTTTAATGTGTGTGGTTATCTTTATTCTAGTGAAATATTATTTCTATAAAGAATAATCATAAACCAGTGCTTGACTAGAAAAATGATACTAGCAAAGACACAAAACTATTATTATAATACTATTTTCTGTTTTAGGGTAGCAATTAATACTTGGCAGATCTATCTTGAATAACATCCCTGAAATGAAAAAGGCTCCCCAAAGTGTGAGGGTATGTCCCTGTGAGCAGGGTTCATCTGACACTACACTGAGACAACCATGCACCAAAAAAATACTTGTGACTCATGGAGACCAGAAGGGCTTGTCAGTGGCTGGTGACTTCCACTCAACTTGATTGTTTCTGAAGATCCAACTGTGGCAGACTGCTAGTCCTCCACCAATCTCTATTCTTCCCTTTTGTCTTTGCAACAGACCCAATTTTATTTAGGACCGTAAAGTTCCCAGATAAAGGACCATAGATCCCTCCTTGCCATCTGACCACGTTACTCTGGCCAATGACATCTATGTGGATATTGTTAGGAGGGACTTCTGGGAAAGCTTCTTCAAAGAATGTGGATGTCCTTTTGCCCTCCCCTATTTCTTCCTTCCTGCTGCCTGGAATGTGGAAGTGATGACTAGAACCCTAACAGCCATTCTGGATCGCAAGGTAACCTTGAGGATGGAAGCCATCCAATAGGGGCTCTGGCACAGAGACAGGAGGAGACCAGTTGCCTAATGATCATGGAGCCTACCTCCAGACTTGTTTATGTGTGAAAAATAAGGCTTATTTGTTATAGACACTGTTATTTTGGATATTCTGTTATATCTAATGGATTCTAATGCTAGCTGATAAATCAGTGATCAGGATTAGTTGAAGACTAGTATGACGGTTCATCTTGACAACTTCTTTCTGAAAAGAGCTCCACACACAACGACAATATTCTATTTAGAAAAAAACAAAACAAATAAATGAAAAAAAAAAAAAGACCTAAAAAATGAAACTTGGTTAGCTAAGTTAAAAAATATATATGTGAATACACAAGGAAATATATATTTATATACAAATATAGTTAAGAGACTAGAGGTAAATACACCAAAATGTTAAGTGTTTATGTCTTAGTGGGGTAATTATATAAGTTTAATTTTTTTGGCTTGTTTACATTTCTACATTTTCCACAACAGAAATGTGTTTACTCTTATAATCAGTTCCCCTCCATCCCTGGTAAAAATCAGAAAAAAACCTTCCAAATTAAACTGGCATCACTAAAATGAAACCTGGTTAGACAAGAAAGTTGTCTGTTTACTTAGGACACAAAACATGTGATTGTTTTTGTGCTGACCAGTTCTTCCATGATTGATAATGATAAGAACTGACAAAATGGAATTTAAATGCTAGCTTTTTCAAGATCCAACAAAATTATCATTTTTTATTATATAATTAAAAGAATTACCCACAACCAGCTTAGCTATTTTTGCCACTGGAAGGAAGAAGGAGCCAACAGTAAGGCCAAATCATATTTGGCTCTAGAGTACATTTTTCTGCTGACTTCAAAACATTTGTTATTATTTGAGTTCAGCACAAAAATCTAGTTGAATCATTCAAAATCCCTAAAGCATTCTAGTTTTGGCAAAATTTCAGTTTCTCTCTTAGACTTTTGGCTCATCATTGAGCAGAAAGAAGGACATTTGATAAAATCTATAGTTAGGAAGGTATATTTTATAATGCAAACAATTTTACAAGTCATACCTTTCTTATTTGGAATTTGAGATAAATGTATAAACTATTGCTAGAAGCTTAGAAAAATATATTGTAAACCTACTTCCTGCTATAAAAAAAATACGTAAGACACAAAAATTTCTGACATCCCCATGGAAACGACTGAAACTACCATGTCAAAATGGTTTATATACATTTTCACTCTCTTTAGACTTGCGGTTCCTTTTTACCTGTGGTCGCAGCGATCCTAGCTTCTATTTCAGACATGTCAGCACTCATTCTCTTGCCCTCAGACGTTGGGGGTAAGCTCTCCATGCTGCTCCCACGGGAAGCTCCCAAGCTTAAACGTCCAGATTCACTCTGTTAAAATTACAGATCAATCTGAATTACTGAAGTTCTTTTGATTTAGAAATCTTGGGCAGCTTAGGAGGAAGACGCCAAGTGGGATTGTTAAGGATCTTGTGCTGCTCCGAAGAGGGAAAAATTTTCAAGGAGAGGGAGCTATAGGGGTAAGGGAGAGTAAGCTGCAGACACAACCTGTCTGCATGAAAGGACCGTCATTACAGTTGGGAGTTAAATGTCTCAAGTATTAACCTAAATGTCTCAAGTAAGATGAATAAAATCACTCCTTAAAATATTTTTAAATGAATAATGGCAAAAATATAATAAATCTGAACAACATGAAATGATAGATTTAGGACAACTCCTTTAACTGGGTAGTGTAGCTGAAATATACTCATTTTATATTTTTAACTATCAACCATTAAAGTTAGGAATTATCATTGGGAGGGAGTTACAGAGTTGGCAAAGGTAGCAATCAATGAAAGGGAAAACAATTTGATAATAAATGGCAAGGAGAATCTCATAATCTCATTATATATCTCTCTTCTTAAGCTCACCTCTCTGCTTCAGGAAGAAGATTCAGGGTTCATATAATAGAAGATGGCACATAATTAATTTCAGCTAGTATAATGTTAGGACTACTGGTAAGGCTATCATACAATTTTATTTTTAATAACAACGAACCTGTTGCTTTGCCTGATTTTTCAATAATTTTGATTCCAAACGTTTAATAGTATCATTTGTGGCAGGCACTTGCTCTATATTAGTGTCACTTTTATTACTGGTATTTGTAGAAGCAATGTCCATGAATGAGCCTAGGAAAGAAGAAACATTTATGACTAGGTTGGTAACAGTACAAATGCTTTATTCAATAACATGTAACTTAAATCCTTTTCTAAACTGGCAAGACATAAATAGAAATAAAATAAGAGTTTTCAAGCTAATGAAGATACTCCAAAACAAACCCATTTTAAATGAAACTTAAGGATAGCACAAAAAAGGAACCAAGAAGCCTAAATAGTCTTCTAATAGTCAAGAATAATTTAGGATTTTTAGCTTGAGCAAGTAGATCTGAGGGCTATTAAAAAAGATGGGGAAGATTATAGGAGGAGTGAGTTTGAAGGAAGTATCAGGAACTCAGTTTGGAAATGTTGAGTTCTAGTAGATATAAAGCAAGTAGCTGGATATATGAGTGCAGAGTTTAGGTATGGGATGGAGAAAAATACCAGCAAACAGCATATAAACTGTAACAGTGGATGGGGTTACCAAGGAAATGAGTGTAGATGGATAAGGGAAGAGGCCAAATGAAGAGGCCTTGGGCACTCTGACATTTACAGGTCAGGGAGATGAGGAATAACTAGCAAAGAACATACTTTTCTGGGAAGCAGAGAAAGGAAAGAGAGAAGGGACAGAAGGGAGAAAGAAGAGGAAGAGAAGGAAGAGAAGGAAGGGAGGGAGGGAAGGAAGGAAGGAATGAAGGGAGAGAGTAAGGAAAGGAGAGGAGGGAGGAAATGAGGGAGAGGAGGGAGAAAGGAAGGAAGGAAGAATAGAAACTATCCAAAGTGAAAAACATGAGAGAAAAAGAGTACCCCCCAAAAAAAAGAAAAAAGAAGAAAGAAAGAAAGAAAGAAAGAAAGAAAGGAAAAAGAAAGAAAAGAAAAAAAAGGGAAGGAAAGAAGAAAAGTGAGAAAAAATGGCCAGAGGTATAACATGAAATCCAGGCTAGTATGGTATCTTGGAGACCAATTAAAGAAAGTGCTTTAAGAAGGAAAGTGCAATGAACTACGTCAAATGCTGCTTAGAATCAAAGATGAGAATTGAAAATCATTCCTTAGATTTAGTAATGTAGAGATAACTAGTGACCTTGACAAGAGTAGTGGTATAATGTAAGTCTGAGTGGAGTTAGCACAAGAGAGAAGCTGAAGAATGTAAATACAGACTATATATGCTCTGGGAATGATCCCAGTAGAAAGGCTAAAATTCATGATATGAGAGAGGGGAGAATTTCTGGGAAGGGCAGATGGGATATAATGGACAAGTAAAACAGTTTGCTTTTGGCTTGATGCATGGATAGTTCAGGCATGGTAACTGAAGAAAATGCAGAGTAGATGGGCACAGAAGCACGTAGGTGGGTGGATGAAGTGAGGGAAGTTGTGGAAGCTGCCTTCTTGATTACTCCAATTTACTTAAGACAACAAGGTCAGCTGAGAATGAGGAGTGGAAAGGAGGTGTCTGAAGTTTGAGGAGAGGCTAAAGTATAAAATTAAGACATCTAGGAGAGAGGAGATGAACTAATATGTAGGACAACTGTCCAGCAGCACTAAATATGCATGTGAGGATGGTACACATGTGCTGTCTCCAGCCCCATTCAACTGCACTGGTACAGGCAAGGAGGAAGCTGAGCGCTGGATTGAATCAGGCTTGTGGTTTAGCCAAGCAAGTTTAGGAGAGGAGCTAGAAAGCTGAAAATTATTCGTATTTTTACTGAACATTTTCAGCAAAACTGAAATTTCAGAATAACTAGCCTAATAGTAAACTAGCTTAAAATAAATAAAACTATTCTTGAGGTGGGAGAAATAGACCAATAAAAATATTTGTCAATAAAAATAAAAGTTTAAGTTCAGGGTCAATATATGTGTATACGCACACACATACCTTTTAGTTTCTACAAACTACATATCCCTCTACTACTTCATATTTTAGAAAACTGGGAACTTTTAACTAAACACAGCTTCTTAAATAAGAGTCTCTGTAGAAGAGAACTAAATGATGAAGAAATATATACATTTTCAATAATTTCCAATACGACTTGATCTAGCAGTATCCACGTAAAAATTATTTTTCAAATTAAGAATGACATTCACAGCAATACAATATCTAATCTTTTTATGCATAACTGCAAAAGTTCCAAGAGTTGGAAGCCAGTCTTCAATAACTCTTTAATCTGGGTGCTTCATGAAGAATGATGCACCTGGAAACTGAAATTGCAGTCAATCATATGAAATGAAGGAATTAAAATGCAAATGGAGACATCATTCATTGCTTCTTGATTATAATTTCATAGGAAGAGATACAAAAAAAATCAAAAATCAAATTATTACTCTTTCTATCCATCCATTCACCTGTACTGGTGGCAGAGTTGCTCTGTCCTTCATCTGAATACTGACAAGGATACTGTAATGGCTCATCTGCTCCTGGAAAATACTATATATAAAAAAGTAAATCACAGCTTAAAATTTCTTTAATACAAATTAAATCCTGCTAAGATTAACCTAAAGAGTATATCTGAATTATTTCCTTGTCATGGGATCCGACTATAGTAAAGACGATGCTTTATTTTCTCTAAGGCATATACTGAATTTGTAGTTGCTTAAGTTTCTGATTTTACAAAGATGATGATACTGCATTCTTTCTTGAATTTCAAATGTGATCAATGCCATGTACCTACCTAAGAATCTATTTTACATGGAGTCTAGATAGTCTTAAAGAAAACAACAAAGATTTCTCTAGAGGAACATATGAAATAGAAGAGTATCATTCCTCATAATTATTTAAAACACATTTAATTTATGTTCTTACAGCATTGATGTAAACTTCCAAATTGTTGTAATGATTGTTAGTCTGACAACTGAGACTGGTATACTAAAGAATAATTGTTGGAACTAATATTTTAAATATCAAGAGGATAGATTATGGATGTCTTTCTACAAATTGGAGACATAATGTTAAAAGTATTAACTGGGCCAAAAAATTAGAACTTAGGGGAAAAAAAGGAAATGTATTCCCTTCAAATTAGACAAAGCATGTATAAACACACCCACAATTCAAACAATCCATACATCACAAAATTTCAAGTTATCTGACTACAGAGACTAGGTTGTTTTCTTATGTACATACCTTTAGGGACTAGAGTTCTATATAACATAGCTGGAATTCAAATATGATGGTAAACTTTAATCAATTAGGTCAGCCTGCTTTGCCTAAGTAATTTTCAACTGACTGAACAAATTTAATCTTTCATCATTTAGGGCATCATTTCATCTGTATTTAAGGAGATTGCAAGACTCTTCTACTGAACAAACTGTTCTGAAATTCAGGCACTTTCTTAAGTACTTATACTTTTTAAAGCCAAGGTACCAACTGACAGTTTTTGTTAGTATATCAAAAACTAGAGGCCGAAAATATTTCAAATAATTCTAAAAGTGTTTAATTTATAAACTAAAAAAATTTGGTAATCATTTTTAAAAAATCCTTCTAAATTAAAATAGTCTATAAATCCTAGAAGTTTAATTTTTTATTGGCATATGAAAACCTAAAAATATGCAACAAAAACTGAATAGTAAAAATCACTCAAATAAATGTGTCTGAGAATGGAATTTCTCTCCCGTCTTATATAAATGACTGAATGCTTGATGAAAATAGCTATAAAAAACCCTAAAATTTAGTTTAGCATGTATTGGAGTCACAATATACATAAGTCCTGTGAAGACTTTAGAGATAATTTAATTCAGTTTCTCTCACATTACAGATGAGGCAACAGGCCCAGAAACAAACACACTTGTTCACTAATGTAAGGAGAAAAGCAAGTCTAGAAACCTAGTCTGGCCATCTTTCCATTATAAAGAACTAGATTTCCCCCTCAAAATAACATTTCCTCTTGTGATTATATGAGTAATGAATGTTCATTTTAATTTAGAAAATACAGAAAAGTATAAAGCAGAATATAGTGATAATGTTTCTTTTACTTTAAAATCCCATTAAAACTCAGCATATATTTAATTCCCCTAAATCCAAAGCCCCTCAAAAGAAGGATTATACCCGCATCAAGTGAGTCATTATTTTCACAATTTCCTCCATTGAAGGGCGCTGAGAAGGATCTTTAGACCAACAACGAGTCATCAGGCTCTCAATGGGCTTAGGTAAATTTTTGATCAGTGGTGGTCGAGTACCTATAATTGAAAATTACAGGAGGGAGGAAAGAATGTATTTACCCAAAGAATGGTGCAAGCTTTCATATGTATTTACAAAGCAGTATTTATTTTATAGATCCTGTAATTTATGATTTATAATTTAGAGTAATAAAAGTACGCTTTCTGTCCTTGAGGTTAACATTTATTCTACCTACGTATATATTCATAAAGGAGAAACTACATCTTTTAAAAAATTAAATAAAAATTTGTATAGTACATTATAGTAAGACAGAATTAACAATATCTGATTTGTTATAAACACTCTTTTAACAAATAACAATGGCTTTATGTGTTAAGAAAAGTAAAATGGTAGCTTGAGAAAACCTTTCTTCAACTGCATTTTTCAGATTCAATTGCAAATGGGTTTGAAAAATCATCTTCCATATCTAAAAAGGGGTCAACTACAGTGTTATCCTCACTGACTACCAAATGACCCTTTTGTGGGGAGGGTCATTTTGCATTCACAAGCTGAAAACTGCCAACCTTTTGTAATTACCAAACCTGTAATATTATTAGTAAGGTTCCTACTTAAAGAAGTCCTCAAACATAAGGAGATTTTTATAAGTTTATTAATTAACAAGTTAGTTCTTTTACTCCTTAATTCACTGACATTCAATTATTTACTGACAACTGATAGAGAGAAAGAAAGCAAACTTTCTTGGTCAATGTTCTAGCATTCCCTATGACACTAAAAGTAGTAACATTAAAGGCAGTACAGGAAACTGGCAAAAATAGCTAAGATTACTTAGATGATGGCACTGTTTGATAAGCCTATGAATGACCTAAATAGCAGGCAGACATTTATTTATTTATTTATTTTTAATTTATTTATTTTTTTTTTAATAGAGATGGGGTCTCGCTCTTGCTCAGGCTGGTCTTGAACTCCCAAGCTCAAACAATCCGCCTGCCTTGGCCTCCCAGAGTGCTAGGATTATAGGCGTGAGCCACCATGCCCGGCCTCAGACATTTGTTTTTATCACTTGTGGAATAAGATATAAAAATGTCATTAATCAGAACGATTATAATAATCTGATAGAATTGCAATAACTGAGAGTGATGCTAAAGTTAGGAAGGTTAAGTACTTCATGAAGAGCTTATTTTCCCAAAGCAAATGTGAAATAACTTTATTAATGGAGAAGATGCATTCCAACATCATATGTGGTTAAAAACATCATTATTAGAGGTATAAAAGGAACAGGAGGGATGCAAGGACATTGACTCCGTAAGTCAATATGACTTATAGCTATTCAAGTCAGAAAGATCTGGATTTAAATCCCAGCTCTATCATGTAACTAATCTTGGATCTTGGGCAAGTTATTTAACCTTTATAGGTCTCAGTTTCCTAATTGGTAAAATGAGGCAATAGGACCCATTTCATAGGATGGGTGAGAATATAAAAAGAAAGGGTATGTGAAGCACTTTGTGTTTTGCCTATGAGCTTAAGTAACAACTCTTATTCTTTGCTTTCTCTTCTCTGTGAGACCCTTGCCTCCTCAGGAGGAAAAGTCTGTTACTTCCCAAGATTTTATTTATGTCTTTATTTTAGTTTTTCCACAGTCCAGCCCGATGCTTCCCTATCCCTAAGAGAGCACCCACCTAGCCAGCTGGCTCTGGTTGTGCACTGATGGCCTTTCCCTAATCAGCACAGCCAGTAAATGTCCTGAGCCCCATGTGAAGGCCAGGACAGCTCCCAAGCCTGCCCTGCTGGACATTGGGGCAGGGAGAGGAGCGGAGACTGACGACAGGAAAGTACTGTGGTAACAAAAACTATACATTTTAATGTTAGAAACAAACGGTCTTCTTTGGGGAAGGGGACAAGAACAATCTTTCAAATAGAAAATATACAAAGTACATTCAAGAAAATTTCTTTTCACAAACCATTGTGAACAGCCCACATGATCCGGAAAGCTGGGCCACCAATCTCATCAAAAGGTTTCCGACGTGTTATCACTTCCCAAAGGATAATACCCCAGCTGAAGACATCACATTTTTCACTGTAATTACTACCTAGAAAAAAAAAAAAGGTAGTATAATCTTAAAACTCTTTTTCTATATGACTTAAAGAAACACTGCTTTCATAAATTTTAAGAATGGCTATTTTGGATAAAAACAAGAGGTTATCACATGTGGAACTAAAACTTGATCTTTCTGAAGTACTTTAAGTCTTTTCAATAAATACATTTTTAAATAAATTAAGAATCAAGAATACACTAAAAAATCTTCTTTGGAAAGTCAGTTATTTTCTACCTTTTCCTCAAGAGGCACAGGCCTTGTCTTTTATGTATTTAGACTGATACTTTCTTTGGGGCAGAACATAAACATTTATACATTCCTTTCTGTAATATTTTAATCTTAAATTTTCTTCCCATTCTCTGATAGGATACCATGACTCTGCTATCAAAGCAAAAGAACTTTCTAATTTAGTGTTGCATTTTTTTCTCTACATATGGTGAGATAAAATTCTTAATTTTCAAACTTAAACATAAGCTGTAAGTAATGAAAATTATGGGTAACAAATTTACAGTAAATAGCAAAATTTAGATTATACAGCAAAATTTGTAGGACTACTAAGTTGTTGGGTGAATCAGTACAATAAATGGCCAAAAAACCCCCTCCTAAGACAACAACAAAAAACCCCCAACCCACCAGTAAGAATGAACAGTTTTTATAGTGATAGCTTTACATGCTAAGTAGTACACTGTAATGTGGCATTACAATGTTACAATCTAATTTAGGATATAGGTGCAGCCAGCTGACGTTTTTCAGAAATGAAGATGTCTACATAGCCTAATGATCTCAGTTTTGTTGCTCTAGACAATTAATGGTAACTATTAGTCTTTTGTGTAAACAAATTCTTTTTGTTTTCCATAATATGCCATTTTAACTCACCGAAGATATATTAAATAAGTATATAATTTTAAAACAATGCCAAGTATATGTATTCTGTATATGACACAGAAGGCATTATTCAATTTTATGCAATATAACATTTCACTGTCCACTAATTTTTTAATTGCATTTTAGGGCAAAACGGCTCTACTCAAGTGACTAGTTGATAGCATTTTCTTTTTCTCTGGGGTGGCTAAAAACAAACAAAAAATTAAAAAACTTTAAACTCATTAAAAATAAAAGAAATAAGCCCAAATCAGGGTCTGATTAATTCAATGTGTCTGAATGTTATAGGCATTCATACTTCCTAACATACAGATCATACACCTTCAATTTAACTTCTTGCATTTAAAAGATAATTTGATGTTTTTATATAGAAACCAAGTATACAATTTATGGACTGATCTTTTAGGACTTGAGTGAGAAACAGAGGTATAAAAGAAAGTAAAAGAGTAAACATATAAGTTTGCCCTTTATTTGTAGTCTTTACTCTCACATTCTGCCCAATTACTTGCATTCTTTTTAAGGCATGCTCATTTAAATTTTAGGGCTGTCCATTTTTAGTTTTAGTTACCAGGAAACCAATACAAAAAAGCACTGCTATTCCAGTATTTACAAAGTCTCTGTGAACACTGAATAATTGCTCCTAGGGGAAAATACAGGGCTAGGTTCCTGTGTACCTTTGGTCACAACATTTTTGTCAACTGATCAATACATAACCTTGTTTCATGTGTGCTTCTGCTTAAAGACACCTTATTTAATAAATAGTTAATTTATTAATATTGAACTCATGGCCAACAGCACTGTTATTCATGCCTGAATGAAGATTATCTAATACATGTATTTTCTCTGTAAGACATATCACAGTCTTCTTGTACTTAGGCAGTACTATGCTTTGGGGCTATTTTAAACAGCAAAATCACCAACAAAATTCACAAAAATGGGAAAAATATGGCTCTAAACAGATCATAAAAAGGACACCTGTTTATAGCATGAGAGCTGAAGTAAGAAGGTGGAGTGTTGCCTTGTTACATGACCTCAGTTAGGAACATGTGTTGGCTGACTCAAAATTTACCCTGGTCTATGCACACACATTATCTGCAAATAACCATGAATGTACCACAAGTATTAATTTTGGGGTTACGAATAAAGTTTAGAAAGTAGACAATTTCGCAATTACAGAATCTTTGAAAAATGAGGATCAACTGTATATATGCTTGAACCTGCATAGAAGATGCCAGACAACTGAAACCTTGCTATAAAATTTAGGATATAAGGCTATATTTATTTAATTCCTCCTTAGACTTCAGTATATACCTTATAATTATGCACCATGCAGAAATAAAACCATGGCAATGGAGAAAATCTATAAATGCATATTGGATACACATGGGGTAAGGCAGATTATCAATCATATCATGTTTTGCCATTTTACCTTCAAAAACTTCAGGTGCCATCCAAGCAGCACTCCCCTTGTTATTGGTCATGTGTGTCTGAATGTCACAGGCTGTACCAAAATCACAAATTTTTAGAACTGTCCCCCCTGCAACCAGCAGTAAGCTGTTAAAAAAATACATGTCAAAAAGTTATAAGGCCAATACTTGATTCTACAATACAAGAAGAGATATTTGTAGAAATTGAAAGAATTAGGCAAAATGAATGTTACCATTCAACTTCTGTGAAATGTTATTTGGTCCCTATACCAGCCTAATAGTTCAGAGGAATACCAGCAAAAATTAACTAACCATAACTTAGCTCTTTTAGGGAGGCTGCTAGACTTACATTTTCAAATCTCTATAATCTTTCCTGACCATACTTCTCTCTGTCCAAAATAAAACATGGGGTTTAAAAAACTTCCAGTAAGTTAACATTATGGTGTCCTGAAATGGGATTTTAATCATCAATGTGTTATTTTAAAAATAATAACATTATATAATTTAAGAAAATAAAGTTAAATAAACCAATATAGAGGGAAAAAATGGTCCTTAGTTTAAATGTCTTCATTTTGAAGATACTTCTAAAAATGTTCAATCTGCAAACCATTTTTGTGTTCAGAATATGTGTGTTTGGAAGGAGTACAAATCCATTACAGTTAAAAGGGACCTGATGAAAGATTAAAAAAAAGATTCTGACTTTCCTAGATTCCATATTACCTAACTACAATCATCAAGTAGCATACTCTTACTTAAAAGGTTTTGCTTTTGATGACAAACAGAAATAGAGATGGGTACTATAATTTGCATAATCACACTGTAGCAATTAATATTCAACAGTAATACATGGGATTCCTTTTAATTACAAATTTTATAAACTTTTTATACCTGGAGACATTATTTATAAAATTTGTTCTCTTTTACTCCAGTGTGATTAAGATAAGCCAGATAAACTACTATTCACATCTCCATACTACCAAAAATATTTCCATAATTCAAATACTACTATTCACATCTCCATATTACCAAAAATACTTCCTTGATAATTCAAGAATGCTAAATGCAATTTACCTTTATATGCACTTTAACTAAAAAGATTTTTCCCCCATCTCAATGTTCTTGTTCAAACTTACACTTTTTATCCAAGAAAATTGTAAGAACTTTGCAACTGGTTTCCTTGTTTTATCCTGGTACATTTAAGATATCATAATAATTTTTCTGAATGACTTTTAGAATACATTAGTACTTGTTTACTCATAAGACTTTAATAGTTCACCAGCCTTGACCATGCCATTCAAGGCTCACTGAAATTTGCACTTAAATTATCTTTGTAGGCTTACTTTCACACAGTTAAGACTTAAAATACATTTTAATTTCTGCTGTACCTATGAATGAACTTGTAAGATAAATAAAATAGGGGCACAAGCACAATCTGATACCATATAAAATGCCGTATTAGATTATCAGGTGCTTTCTTTATTTGCCATTCTGAGGAACTCTTCCTAATCACAGCACAGAATCTATAGATTTTCCACTGACAGTAAGATATAGCAGGTATTCATGTATATTCAATTGTGTATAAAAGCACAGCCATGCTAAAGAATTTTCTTTCCCCCAGTACCTTCTGGAAAATCAATCTAATCCTAAATTCCAATTTGTATACTAGGTGCACCAAAGATGATTTGCAAGATGGATCCAACCAGGAAGAGGCCCAGAGGAATGAATGACCTAGATGTTAATGGTATTTACTACCAAAATGAGAATCCCTATCTACAGTTGATTTTAGAAGGATATATCTGGTCTAATTAGATAGATTAAATAAACCTAAAATTTATGAGATATGGTTAGATGGAGATTGGGGATAATAGTTTAAGCTGTGTAATTAATGCAATATAAAAGATGTTAGAAAATGGAAATGGCTTCCTTTTGTAAGATATTTCTCCATATGTTGTTCAATAACTGGCCACTTATTCCAAAACCAAAACACATCCTAATGTAGAAGAAAAGGGACATTTAGGTGTTGCATCTGATGGTTTCAGGCTCCTCAAGGAAAAGAATGCTTTGTCTGTATCTGATGTGTGCCTATATCCTTTAAACCATTAGTCAATGTGTTGCTGGATAAGAGCTATAATTCTCACTAGTTTGCTTTAATAGTTCATCTCTGTATTAATATGGGGGGGAAGGAGGATCAAATATCCATAATCAGAGAAAACAAGACATTTTTTCTTCACTAGTTAAGGCAGGTAGCTAAGATAATAGCCTCAGGAATCGAGTTTAAAAAATGAAAATGTCATGAATCTAGAGCTTAAACATTATTTTACCAGGGACCTGGGGAAATAGAACCAGTTTAAGCCTACAAGTAGAAATAACGTACACTAGCAAGAACAGCCATTCTAAGAGTTGGAATGTATGTAGAGTGTACCAGATTAAACATGAGTGAAAAGTTACACTCAGAAGGGATGTCTTAATGCTTTAAACCAGCATCAACAAAATGGAAAAATTGAAGACTATCCTGATTTCCTAGGGGGAACCTCTCATCTCTCATCGGAAGACTGATGTGGTGGGGTGGGGGCGGTGTGGGGTAAGATATATGGGGACTTTTTCACTTTGTCACAGGTACATAAAGAAAAGAAATTAGAGAGAAAAAGGAATAATACATTTTATATGTGTTTTCTTTAACTGAATATCTATACACAAAACCCCCAAAACTTTTGCCTTTTAAACTACTTATCTAAGGAATTTATAAGTTTTTTGAAGTCTGAAGGATTCTCATTAAGAAGAAATTCAGAATATTTTCAATTTCCACCCAGATGACAGAAATGCCCTTTTGCTTTCCTCTGAAAGGGTAATTACTCTGCAAATTTTTGTGGAATGTCTACTATGTGTGGACATTGTGCTAGCTGTTAGGGATACAGGAAGAAACAAGTCAGACTTGTCTCTGTTCTCCAGGAACTGTCTATGAGCAACATTATATATTGCAGGCACAAAATGAGATGTAGAGGCTAACAGATTCTACAAGTATGCTAATCAAAGATAGGAGTTATTAAAAATAAAAATCCCACTAAAGACAACATCTAAAATACAAGCTTAGATAAATGACTAAACGATGTTGAGTTAAAAATAAACACTGAGTAAGCCAAAAAGAAAAAGAGAAACTTTTATACAGCAATCAGGTTGAATTAGGGAGTGGGTGAGGGCGGTAAAAGAAAGTGAGAGAGTGAGAACAAGACAGAAAGAGGAAGTGGGGAGGGGCGAGGGGTATCATTAGAACTTACTTTGGTGGTTTCAGGTCCCTGTGAATTAGAGCTTTGGGTTGCATGCTGTGAAGGTAAGCCACTCCTTGAGAACACTGTAAACACCAACTCATTGCGTGGGCAGCAGTGTAATATGGCAATGGTTCAGCACCATGCAGCACTGCAAAAGAAAGGCACAAACTAAAAAGAACTTTATTGCATATAACAAAAGATACAATGTGAATGCAAGTACTATTAGAACATATGACTGGGTATTTTCATATACATGGTCCATCAGTCCTGCTTTTAATTCTTTTCTAAATAAAAAAGATGGAAATATAAAATAATTTTGAGTGGATAACTGCCACATAAGTATCTAACATTTAATAGTTTATTAAATGTTATTCATACATACAAGTAAAATTAATATATATCACCAAATTTTTCTAAGTGATATTAATAAAGTCTTTCACACAGTAATAAATTATAAGCAGTCTTATGGCACACATTATAAGGGAGATGCAGAGAAACAGTACACAAAGAAATAAAATAATGTGTATCAAGATGTTTACAACTATATTTTCTGTAACAGTTAAAAACTAGAAGTAGTTCAACCAAAAGGAAAAAAAAAAAAAGAAAATCAACAGAGTATTACTCATCAATCATGATGAATACATGGGCAGTAAATATAAGTAAAAGTTTATATAAAATAATGTTAATTAAAAAGCAAAATACAACAATTTATTTTCTCTACCTGGTGCTACAAGAAACATTATATTTATGTTTATGGTTGGTATTTTTAGGGTAAAAGAGCTTTGTTCTACAAAGGTAACTAAATGATACACAAAGGTTTTTTTTTTTTTTTGAGACAGAGTCTCACTCTGTTGCCCGGGCTAGAGTGCCGTGGCGTCAGCCTCGCTCACAGCAACCTCAAACTCCTGGGCTCAGGCGATCCTTCTGCCTCAGCCTCCCAAGTAGCTGGGACTACAGGCATGCGCCACCATGCCCAGCTAATTTTTTCTATATTTTAGTTGGCCAATTAATTTCTTTCTATTTTTTAGTAGAGATGGGGTCTCGCTCTTGCTCAGGCTGGTTTCGAACTCCTGAGCTCAAACGATCCGCCCACCTCGGCCTCCCAGAGTGCTAGGATTACAGGCGTGAGCCACCGCGCCCGGCCCCACAAAGGTTTTTTTCATTGTTACAATTAAAGTGTTCTGTGCTGTGAGTTTTCACAATTTTATTTTTTGAAAAGAAAAAATAAAGCAGATTGAAATGGAAGTATGGTTAAAGGGTTTGAAAATGAGGTGGCTCAAAGATAAGGGAGGGCAAAAAGAAAAATTAAAAGTCTGAAGATATTTTAAAATCTATTTAAAAAAGCAAATTTTATTTTACTTAATGTTTTTAACATAATGAAAAGTACTATCAATTTAAAAAGTTGATATAGACTACTAAATTTCATATACTAATGTTATAGCATCTTTCTTATCTATTCATTTTTAATCTTTAGCAGATTTCTTTTAATTACCTCCTTTTGAGACTCTGATGATAAATTGTGAAGAACATTAAATAACTTAAGAGTTTATATTAAAAACTTTCAAATTCTTTTAATCTACTAGGATAAAGACAGGTCTAATGATACTCACCATTATATAAAGAGCCTCCTTCAGCATATTCCATCACAAGACACACCTAAAGAAATCATATGCAAGAAGAATTAACCCCAGAGCTATGGCATCTTAGGGCCCTTGAAAAATAATTTAATTCAACCCCTTGATTTTACAGACACATTAAAAATCATTTTTTTTGGCCCCTGCTATGTGACTGGCATGAAAGAAGAAAAAACAGTATCTATGACCCAAGACCTTATCTTCTAGGAGCCCAGTAAGAGTGGAGATATATATAAAAACACAATCGTAAGATCTTTTGGGGACTTTTTTCAGTGCTAATAAGTAGGTGCTGTCACAGGATATCAAAAGCCTCATAAGAAGATGAAGTTATAAAACAACTCTTATACTGTTTTGCTAAAAGACTAGAAACAAAATAAATGCATAAAGTACAACTGTTCTTTCAGAAATACATCTAAGATAGCAGATCAAGACAGCTTCATAAACGACACACTTGTACACATGTCATTTCTCATAGACAGATGACAAGGAAAAAGTGACAAACTTACTGGATTCAAGCAGGCTCCATACAGCTTTACAATATTAGGATGGTTCACACGGGATAACTGCCGAAGCTGTAACAAATTAAGGTTTATTTTAAAAAGTGGTAACTTTTGAGTACTGATTTCACAGCATCATTAAAATCTTTTCATTGTACAAAACATTTAAATCACTCAACAATCACTATTTACTATGTAGCAGGCACTGCGGTCATAGGCACTGGAAATACCAAGTGCCTGCCCAGAATGGCACAGAATCCCTGTCTTCCAGCTCACAGGGTTTAACTGGGGAGACAGGTAAAGAAATAATTAAAGCAATGTGCAAAGTGCTATAACAAGAGTTATGAACAAGGCATGATGAGAACATGGAACAAGAAGAAATTAACTCTGCTGAGAAATGTTAGGACATCATCCTAGAGATGGTACTGAGTGGAGTTATCCAAGCCAGTAGAAGCCATGTTATCACTGTTATCATCAGCTCTATAGGTATAACTGAACATTCTAGCTACTCTGCATGGATCCCTGGTGGGCACCCTGCTAAGTAGGTATTATCATTTCCATTTTAGAGATGAGATTTTAAAGTTAAGGCTCAGAGAGGATTATTAAATCACCCTATAGCTAGGAAGTGGTACAGGTGGAATTCAACTTTAATCTTCCTTACTGAAAATGTGCACTCTTTCTGTATATTTGCCTCTATTCCATTTCCCATCTTTTGAATTAATTCTCTCCACTCCATTCCCACTGCCATTGCCTTAGTGATTCTAACCTGAACCACTGCAGTAATTACTAGAGCCTTCTCAAAGCTGGTCTCCCTACTTCCAGTTTTAATCTTCCCTGATCCAGTGATTCACACTGAGGTCAGTGAGGGGTTTGGCTGTACTAATTTCTCTTGTTCTAGATCTCAAACTTCTGTTAATGTATTCCCCCCAACCCCGCTCTACCAAATGACTTATTGCTCTTTCTTCTCTTTCTCTTCTCTTGTCTGCCCTTCCCCTCTCTTCTTCCTTTCCTTCTCTATTACTTACATTATGCTGCTGGCTCATATTAAGTCCATGAGGGTCTCTAAACCTTTATCTTATATACCACTAGAAAGCTTTATCTCTCTACAGCCAACATCTGTGGATTGTCGGTCCTAACAGAAATCACTATTTATTATATGCTGTAAAATGAGAAAACAGAACACATTTTTTGGAAGCTGGAAAGCAAATGACTAGCAATAAGTGATGTAACAGACCTAAAGAGCTGAATCATAAACCTGCAATGAGAAAAACTGAGAAGCAACCAGATATATTTCACAAAACCTCTAAAAGGTTGGGGAGTGATGATAGAACCAGGTACCTATGCAAGTGAGCTAATAAATGGAATGGGTTGGGACACTGGTTTAAAGTTAGACTCAAAGATTCCTTCCCTGACTTCAAACAGCTTAATGACTATCTCTTATCATCCCAGCAGATGACTAGAGGTTGATTCTTTAGGGAAGGTGAACAAACAGCATCTGGATTGTGGGACAAACACAAAGAAAGGAATAATATCAAAGTAGTTGTCTCTGGGAAGCAGAAAATTAGATGGAAAGAAGTATAGGGGATTGAAGTTTTTTTATTAAGAATTTTTGGAGAACCATTTGACTCTTTAAATTCCATGCACATACAATCTTGATTTAAAAAAATTTTCCCCAAGCTATTTGACTCGTGATTCCTAGTATTTAACACATATGCTATTTCACCCAGCTTTGTGAAACTGCCAATACAACAGTATATGATCAATGATCTTATTTAAATCATAAATAAAAATCATGACTAAGGCAAGGCTGAGGCCAAACTCCTAGAGCATTCTACTACAGATCATATTTCTTCATGATGACATCAAACCATTCATTAGCATTTCTCAACTCATTCGGCCAATTACAAATCACTTCATCATATCAATTAAATCTTCATTTCTCCATATTATACATTAAAAAATATCATGAAGTATATTTTGAAATTATGATTAAATGAAAACAGATATGAATTCAGAAGGTTAATAGGTAGACGCCATTTATCCATTGGCCAATGAGGTTAAGGTGATGAAAACACTGATTTAATTAAATCCTGTGATCTAATATATAAAATAATACAAAGTAATAAAACAAGTAATAAATCTGATAATATGGTAATGCCATGATTATTGAATTTGCCTTCATCAATCTACAAGAGAATAGAGTTATAAATTTTCATGCTAAATGAGAAAAATCAAATTTGAAATTACTTTTAAAATAACCTCATTTGAGGTTTTAAAAACATTCAGTTAAAAATGTATAAAATTTCCTTTCTTAATTTTAGATAATGGGAAAGAATATCATTTCTTTTCTATTTTAAAATTAAAATACTATGTCTTGAAATAGATCTGAATTCCTCTAATAAGAGATGAATTCATTTATCTAGTTAAGTCTCTTTTCCCCTGATTTTTAAGCAGAATTAAGAGTGTGAATAAAAAAGTGTTCCTATGGCTCCATATGGCATTATCCTCGGTTTGACCAAATTGCTGATGTACATGTATACAAAGAAATGACAACTGAGTTCATATTAAATTTATAGTGTCTTAGGTGAAGAACTAGACAACAGAAATGTCATCTCAACTTACCTCTACAATAAATGCTTTCCTCTCAGATTCACTTTCTATTTGTTTAATAGCAACATCTTTTGCTCTCCATTTAGCTTTGCAAACTACTCCAAAGGCTCCTCTTCCAACAACCTGAATTTAAAAAAAAAACCAAAAAACCCCACAACAATCAGAATCAAATGGATCCCACCCAATATATAACAGATTTTAGAAATCATCAATATCTGGACTTGCCACCAAGAAAGTACGAATTGTCATTCAAATGAGGAGATAATGAAATGCACACTTGTCTCTATCTTTGAAAGTTTATGGTCTAAACACCTCCCCCTTTCTCAAGTAAAACCCAAAACAGCAACAAACAAACAAACAAACAAAAACCATGGAATATAAACAATGTAATGAAATTTGTTAAATGCAGAAAAAAGTTTAAAACAAGCAAGATGAATGAGAAAACAGAAGATGGTTTGGAAAAATAAAAATAAAAAAGAACATATGATAAATATGAATATTTTAAGCTATCATATTTAAGAAGTTAAAAAATAGCTTTTAAATAATTCAAAAGGGATAAGGGAGAAAGGATACAAATATAAATATTAAAAGACTGGCCATGATGAAGGCTAGACAAAATGTATTACCTACTCAATAAAAGCAACAAAACAAAATAAAAACAAACAATAGTTTTTGATACTTGTTAGAACAAAATCATTAGATTTTATCATTGCAGAGGACCTTAGTTAAGTGCCATCTACTTCAATCTCTCAACTTCCAATGTGTCTAAGCATTCTGTGTTAAGGCCTTTTTCTTAAGTGAAAAATCTACCTTCCTATACCACATTTATATGTACTTTCTATATAGTAGGCACTGAAATAATGCTTTACATATATTACCTAATTTACATAGTCCTAGGAGGCAGGTACTAATGCCATCCTCATTTTCAAGATGAAGCATTTAGCTTTCAATAAGTAAACTAATTTGCCCAAAGCTATATAGCTAGCCAGTGGTAAAGTGCAATTTGATGACAGGTAATCTAACATCAGAATGGTAATGATCCTAATTTGTAACATATATAAATTCCTTCATATATCAGAGAGTAGAAGTTATGTCTTCCCTTGGAGGAACCTTCACTTTAGACAAACTTACATGAACAAATTCCTGGCACAAAACTCTTCTAATAATAAAGCTGACTATAGCTAAGCCGATCAAATTATTTGTTATCTATGTTGGGACACTCTATAGAGGAAAAAGGAGACACTAATAATAACTGTTATCAGGACAGTAGTTGTAAACTGGGATGTATGGTCCCTCCAGCCATAGCTCAAACTCTATTCCACAAATCACATAAAGTAATATGAACATTTCTCATATTGCTCAATGTATAAAGCCACACAAATGGTTAACATTTTTTGAATGTTTACCATGTGCCAGGTACCATTCTATGTGCTTTTCATGCACTAACACATTTAATCCTCCCCCATTTTAAAGGCAGGCAAATGGAGTCACATGTCCAAGATCACAGAGTCAGAAAGTATTCAGAGAAGCCAGCATTTGAAGCCTAGAGCATGTAATGACCAATATATTCTATATTCAGTTTCTGTTATTGGCTTAAAGGAAACGGGGCTGCCTCTAGGCAAAATTGCAAAGTAGGTCAACATCTCTGGTAGCTAGTCTTTGGTAACTTTTTCTTTTACCCTTCCAGAAGTTTAGGTTCTCGCTCTCCTTCACAGCTCTCATAAGAGAAAGGAACCAACATCAGTCATTTGTACTTGCCATCCAGTTACTTTACCACGAATGAGTATTGGCTACCAGGTACCGTTAGAAAAATGGAAAGAGCACATTGAGGCTCTGGAACCCAATAAATTTGAGTTTGAATGTAGGGCTCTGTATACCTATTAGCTCTTAATACTGGACAAGCCTAAGTTGCTGTTTTCTCAACAGTAAAATGGAGGTCCTTATATTTCTCTTAATGAATATCAATAGGGTTCACAAGTTAAAACCAGGTATTTCCTTAAATACTAAAAAAGAACAATAAGTGCTTGGAGTTAGGTATGAATCAGTGTAAGGAGCTGTAATACTTCTCTCACAACTAAGATGAATAGCAAACAAATCCTAAAAGAAATTTCAACTTAATGGCAACATTGGACTAAGAAGATATACAATGCAGACCAGCCTATCTATTGATACTACTATTAACTATGAAACAATTATTATAAAGTCATTTAATATAGTCTTCAACTACGTATTTATAAATGTATCAAAGAAACTGGTACTCAATAGGACTCCCCTTGTTTCATTTTTCTATTAAGGAATGTCCACACAGGGATTCTAAATATTACCTACATTTGTGGATCATGCACTTGTCACGAAAATTCATATGACTATTTGTGATCCACAAGTGCCACCTAGTGATGAGATGATAGCTGACTCTGAGCTTTTAATTTAAAAAATGTGGCCAAATGAGGGAATGATAAACTTTCTCTGTTTTGCTTGAGAAAGCAATTTTTCAGAACACTCTGAAATACAAAATAGGCACATTCCTGTAAGATGAGAGCCCATGGCTTCAAGAAGCCTCTACTTTCATTACGGCCATAAAATATTTCACACGCATGATAAAACAACAGAATCTAAAATGATAATAAAGAAAGGCTAAGATGTCCAAAGTTGTATGCATAAACCGAAATATATGATAGAATAACTGTTGTGAATTCAAAGGAGTGAAATTATAAGCACAGAACCAATGCTTAAAGAATTAAATTTCTGTGTATCAGAAAATGACTTCCAATTCTTTTCAAATGCCATAAATCTAAAGATATTAGGGGTGAGAAGAAAAAAAATGTATAAAGAATGGACCTCTGTCTTCATGGGATAAATGTGAGGTAGAGAAGAAATTCAAAACTAAATAGTATTTTTTAATTTTTTAAACACTTACTAGCTGGAGACCCAAAGGTGAGAGTCCATGATGGAGACTAAAGAACTCCCCACTACCTCTTTCCAGAATAGGCTTAGGAATTCAAAGGCAAAAAGGACTTATACCCTCCACTTTTAGATCCCTGGCAGCAGGAAGCCTCACGGAATGTGCTTTGCAAACATGAGAAGCTACAAAGGAGTAAGAAGAGTAAGAAGAGTGGCAAGGGAGATGGATAGAGAGAGGCACTATCTAAGGCTCCCTCAGCCCTAGCAGAACATGGAAGTGATACAGAAAAACTCTGGCCAGGAGGAAAGCAAGGTAAATGAAAATTAAAGAGCCTCTGACTGCAGGAAGGAAGCTATTGCAGGGCAGAGTGCTAGGACCTGTATCAGAGGCTGTGGGATGGCTGCCAGCTCAAATACAGGCAGCTTAATTAAAAATACAGCTGATACAGAGGATCGATGAAAGTCAAGGGAAAGGCCTTGTCAGCAAGCAAGAGAAATGAGTAAGGTTTTCTGCCTTCAAGGGGTATAAGTGAGGCTTTATGCTAAAAGAATGATGAACTTCATTTGTTTACTCCTTAAACCAACATTTCTTGAGTGCCTACTAAATCCAGCTACTGTTTGGGATATCAGAAATACAGAAGTAAATAAAACAAAGGCTCTGATCTACATGGAATGCACTTTCTAGTGTGTATGGAGGGAAGTGGGAAGGAGAAAAGACAATTGATACACAGACAAAAAGATGGATAAGAAAGATATCAGACTGTAAAAAAAAAAATAACACATAGAGTACAAAAAAGTAGTATGCTACAAAAAAGAGACTAGTGGCAGCTCCAGACTACGTAGTATAGAAAGACCATTTGAGCAGGTTACTAACTTGATATTTGGATAGCACGATCCAAAGATCAGGGAGAAGAAACAACTAATGTAAAGGCCCTAAGGGGGAAAAAAGTTCATTCCCTTATTCAACAATATTTGAACCCCATCTATGGCCTAGGTGCTAATCTTGGCAATGAAGATACAGCACTGAATAAACCAAATCCAAATACTTGTTCTCGCTGTTTATATTCTCATGGAAAGAGACAAAGAGGAAGTGAGATATATAAGAAAAATATATAATATTTTAAAAAATAAGTGTGCTAAGGAGGAGTAAATTATGTGTGCACATACATGTGTACACACTCCCCTGACTACACTGTCTACTAGTTTTAGACAGTGTAGTCATGCAAAGCCTCATCAAGAAAAGTGACATTTTGGTGATGATCTAGAAGAATACCTGGAGTGTTTGGTGTGGCTGGTGCATAGTAGAAGAGTGATGTAAGAGAAGGCTGGAGGGACAGGCAGAGGCTGGATCCTGAAAGGCTCCATGTACCATGAAAAAGAGTTTGGATTTCAGTCTAAGTGCAATGGGAAACAATTGGAGAAATTTAAGGAAGGAAAGATATAATGTGACTTACATTAAAAAAATCATTCTAGCTCTCATTTAAAGAATGGATTATAGAGAAGCTATATATATATGTGTGTGTGTGTGTATATGTATATATATATATATATAGAGAGAGAGAGAGACCCCCATTAGGAGGCTATTACAGCAGCCCAAGCAAGTGGTAACAGCTGTGAGGACAAGGTTGATGGGAACAGTACAGAAAACTGGGCAGATCTGGGACACGATTTAGAGGTAGAGTCAATATGGCTTGCTGATTGCATGCAGGTGGGACAGATGGAAAGGAAAAGAGATGAATCAAGGACAATGTCTAGATTGGGCAACAATTTACTGAAGTATAAGAATGAAGCAAGCAGATTTTAAAAAATAACTCAAGAGTTTTGTTTTAGTCATATGAAGTTTAAGATGCCCACTAGATATCCAAGTAGTATCTATGGAGAAGTCAGGCAAAGAGATACAAACTTGGGAGTCATCAGTATATAGTTGGTATTTCTAGTCAATCAATTGGATGAAATCACCAAAAAATAATATGTAGATACCAAGGTCTGAGAACTCAGCTTTGAAGCATTTCAACATTTAAAACACAACATAGGAGAAAGAGCTAGCAAAGACTAAGAAGAAACAGTCAATATGGTAGCAGGCAAACCAGGAGAGTGTCACAGAAGCCAAGAGAAAGAAATGTTTGAAGAAGAAAGCAGAGAGAAGAACAGCGAAAGCATTTAAGCCTGTGGCTCTCAAAGTGTGGTCTCTGGTTCAGAAGCATCAGTATTACCTGGAAATTTGTAAGAATTGTAAATTCTCAGGAGGGTAAGACCCAAGCAATCTATGTTTTGCCAAGCCTTCCAGGTAATCCTGATGTTTCAAAACCACTGCATTAGGCCAATACGTTAACAAGATAGTATTAAGACAAGATATTTCAGTGGAAGCCATCACATAGACAAGAGATCCCACCCCTGCTGTTGATATTATTGATGAAAGCTTTCCAGAGCACCCAGATATCATCTTAGGCAGGAGAAAGTGAAAAGGAAAATCCTTATAAGGGGAGACTGAACTTTGAAATAACTAAATACATCTTGAATTTTCTGAGTAAAAAATTACCTGAAAGAGATGTTTTACATTGAAATTAACCAAGTTACCTTTAATGTAGCAAGATTAAATGCTTTTTTTCTACTGAGTTGAAAAGAGGGAGAATTCAAGGTGGCAATCAATTACAGAAAAATAATTACTTTTCTGAACAATCCTCAAAAACAAATAGGAAATACAGACGCAGAATTTAAAAAGAGAGTATAAGTATATATCCATAATGGATTGGGTGTAAAATATAATAATTAGATGATATACAACTGGGAAAGTTGTTTGATGCTATATTTTGCCTTCCCTCCCCTAATTCTGACACTAGCTCTCTAAGGGAGCAAGTCTGAATGGGAATTAGTGGTGGCAGAAGGTGCTGTATAGAATGAAAAAAGCACATTCCAATACACTCCTCATCACATTTTCTAAGAAATAACATTTTAAAGAAGTGCAATTTTATTATTTGTACAACAGTGCAACCTTATATTTGTTTAACAAAATATTACAACTTATAAAGCACTTTCTTACAAATATGACAAAGTTTAAGTCATAACCCTGTGAATATACAAGATTTTTTTACTGCTCTCTTAGGAGAAAACCAAGGTTCCTAGAGCTGAAGTTATCTACTCAAGATCATGTAACTAGTAAACCAGAGTCACCTTTCAGATAGGTCTCATGGTCCCAACAAAACAGAGGCCCAACAGATACACAGCACTTGGTCCAGTGCCGTGTACAGAGGAAACATTAGAAAATGCTACTCAGAAATATTAGGTCATTAAATACAAAATATCCAATATCGAATCAAAAGTGTAGTTTATTATATCTCAAACAAGAAGCAGTACAATTCATCAAAGTATGCATCTAAACCAGGGGTCCTCAAACTTTTTAAACAGGGGTCCAGTTCACTGTCCCTCAGACCGTTGGAGGGCTGGACCATAGTTTTAAAAAAAACTATGAACAAACTCCTATGCACACTTCACATATCTTATTTTGAAGTAAAAAAGCAAATGGGCAAAAACACCCACATGTGGCCCACGGGCTGTAGTTTGAGGAAGCCTGATCTAAACTATTGGCACAGTTTTGCCATCTTAACAGTAGCTTGTTTATGTCAGCAGCAAACAAGCCTGGAGAGCAAGGGGTGATGAAATCATGAAAGACATTTTCCACAGCTTGTTGAGAATTGAATATTTTTCCTTGCAAGTAGTGATCCAAAGCCTGGCAGAAGTGTTTGTCAACTGATGCAAGGTCTGGTGAATATGGTGGAAGACAGAGAGTTTCCAAGTCCAGCTGCTGTAATTTGAGCAGCATTGTTTGTGCTATATTTGGTCAAGCATTGTCTTGCAAGAGGATTGGCCTGTCTCTATTGACCAATCTTGGCTGCTTAATCACAAGAATCCTCATCATTTCGTCCAATTGGTTGCAGTAGACATCCGCTGTAATCGACTGACCAGGTTTCACAAAGCTGTAGTGGATAATACCTGCACTGGACCACCAAACAGACACCATTAGCTTTTTTGATGAATATTTGGTTTTGGACTGTGTTTTGGCACTTCATCGTTATCCAAACATTGTACCGAATGCTTGTGATTGTGAATAATAATCCATTTCTCATTGCACATAATATGGTATACAAATGGTTTGCTTTTATGTCATGACAGCAAAGAAAGGCAAGCTTCGAGAGGATTTCTATTCTGATGCTCATTTAATTCATGGGGTACCCATCTATCCAGCTTCTTTACCTTGCCGATTTGTTTCAAATGGTCCAACATTGTTGGAATAGTAACATCAAACCTTGCTGCTAATTCCTGCGTAGGGTGAGATGGATTCGCTTCCACTACAGCTTTCAGCTCATCATTATCCACCTTGGTCTCAGGTAACCCATGTGGTTCATTTTCAAGATTAAAATCACCAGAATGGAACTTCTCAAACCATTGATGTACTGTGTATTAATTAGCCACATCCTTCCCAAACACTGTGTTGATATTTTAAGTTGTCTGTGCTGCATTGGTTCCATGATGGTACTCATATTTGAAAATAACATGAATTTTTGACTTATCCATGGTTTCACAAATAGCCCTAAAACAAAATTTGAAAGATAATCACAAGCCGAAATGTGCATTTGAAAGACTGAGGATGTACCTTCACAATAAAAATAAAACAAGAAGTGTGAAAGTGAAATGTCAAGGGATATCAATTTTCAAACTTAGTATAATACTTAAGGAAATTGGACATTTCATACTTAATAACGTAATAGGCATGATCCTACTAAAAACAGTCAACTTTTCAAAAGATTATATACTCAAATTTCTAACTGTTTAGAAGGTGGTTTTTAAAAGGCCTAATCTCCTGTGAGAAATAAGAGTGAATATGGGTTTATAGAAAGCTTGTCTATAAAGGGCTTATTGTAGATAGTCTCCAAAGATGGCAGCCATCAATCCCTTCCCTGCCTGTGCCTAATTAAGAAATACCGGTAGTTCCACCTTAGCCTCCTTCACTGACTCTGCTTCCTTGGGCCTTTTTTCTTAATGTGTTCTCTAATCTCACAGCTTCACACTCTCAAATTTTCTCCCATCCAGGTCTTTTGCCCAAACTCAAGATATATTTAAAACTGCCTTTGTCAATAGGTTCACCCTAAGCCTTTGTCAAGGATGCTGAAGAGTGAGACAGTTTGCCCAAGTCACACTGAGAAGCCTTCCAAGGCAGGGGCATCTTCTGACTTTCAACCTGATTTCTTCTTAGTAGCCACAGCTGCCACGTGCTTGGCTGACCAGGAAGGGTACTGCACACTTTTGTATCTGTTTAATGATTGAAGTTTTAAAGCTCCCACAGTCACTCAGTCCTTGATTTGGCTGCATAACACCAAAAGCGAAAGCCATAAGGACTCTATTACCAGCAAATTGGCACTTTAAACCACGACGTTGGTTCAGTCTGGATGCATTAAATACCCAATGTGAGGTGGAAGCCGTCATACTCTCCCTTTTTCCATTTTTTACCGAAGATCACTGATCCCCAGGGTGAAGTAGAGGGAAGGATGGATTCAGAGCACATAACAAGGAAGGAGAACAAACTTCAATGCTCTGTCCTTTTCACCCCGATCCCCATGAAATTTTTGTAGCTCTCAGCTGTGTGGTTTTGTTTATTATTTTGTTTGTATTTTTTTTACTGGATACAAATTAGTAAATATATATGTCACAGTGTCTATCTAAAAAAAAAATAAAACTGCCTTTGGGAGATGGAGGTTCGGTAGGCTCCTCAAGTCCAAGATGTGAAATACCAACTCCATTATCTATCCTTTACGTTCAGCATATTGTAGTTTACTTGACTATGGTTAAGTAATTTACAGATTATATGATTTCATTTTAATTAAGTCAATCCTTACTTTTGGAAAGGTTTTATTTAGAAAGTACTTATTACGACTTAAGCCATCATCAAATGATAGCATAGAACCATAACTTAAGATTTGCTAATTGTTATTTCATGTCCCACTGTTTTAAAATATCTATTTTATACATACACACCCAAAACCATGAGTATACAAAACAGAAAGTGTTTTGTTTTACTACTAGAAGATAGATGATCAAAAAAAACATGAACACTGCCCTTAAAGAACTGGTAAATAAAGTCCACTACCATCAGCACTCTAGCTCTCTCAGGCCGACAGTGTAAAGTAGCATTCTGCTGATGGGGGTAAATATTACAAGTGTATGGATTTTTTTTAAAAAATCATATATACCTTTAAGGAAATGTTTCAAATACAAATAGTGTGGTAATGAATTTACTTTTCATATTAAGCAAGAATATAAAATGGTGGAGAAGATCAGATATGGAGTAACAGGATGTCTAGACTATGATGGCCAAGCCTGAAAACACATAAGGAGATTATGTACAATATTAGATAAGGAATTAGCCAATGTTACAAACTACAGAAAGCAATCCCATGCTTTTCTTGATGTAGGTTGATTAGTGGAAGTGGCAAAGATGGCCACTCTTGATACATACTGGCAACTGAGGTGAACAAAGAAAAACCTAATATTCAAGTTACAAAACACTGAAAGACACTTTTTACTTACTACCAAATTTCTAATTCAAGTTCACAAGTCGAAATGCTTTTTGGATTATATTCTTATCTGAATAATATAACATAGTTTCTTTGACACATTACTACTAACAATTATTTTGAATGACTGTTTTCCTCAAAGATCAATTTTTATCAAGTGTTAAAAAAAAGCACACATCCAAGTTAGAAGTATTTCCCCCATCATACTCATCCAACCAAAATAGTGAACCTATAAAGAACTACTTCAGATATTCTTCACAATCCCTCATCTGTAAAAACAGAAGAACAAAGGAATGCAAAAACAACTTTGGTTTGAAAAAGGAAGTCAATTTAGAAATATATCTTTCTAAATTTGTGAACATTTTCTAAATTAAAATGTTTTGGATTAATTCTTCTATGATAAGCATTTCTCCCCATATAGTTTAATCCTCTTGGCTTGGGGGTCTACAACTTCGGTCTCATAAAACAAAGCTGATTTAAATTTACTTTCTTAGTAAAAAAAATATAAAAGAAGAATGTGAGAGATGGTGTGAATATTTCCATGCAATTACTACTAAAAGGCACAAAAACCAAAATCAGAATGTGTTATGTGTGTGTTTGTGTTTAAGCAATTCCTTTAAATCCAATTTCTTTAGGATGGACGGTAACTCCACTACTTTAGGCAAGTCAGGTTAAAAAACAAACAAACAAACAAATACCTAAACTAAACTGAAAAGGATGTATGCCCTGTGCTCTTAGTTTACTATGAAATAACTCTTTTAATTGTCCCCAATTCACGTTATTTTTTGTTTAGTGACTATAGCTGTCAGTTTGGTCTGGCCCTGTTCTAAGGACTATGTGAATGGACCCCTGGCTATGTGGTCATCATTGCTCTGGCTAGAAATGTAGAATATGACAGAAAAAGCATAGATCTTACATTTATTAGTTAGGACTTGGGGCCTCCAACTATTTCAGAACTTCAATATCTATTAATAAACTGTGGCAGAGTAAAACTGCCATCTGCTGACAAGACAGACTTGATTAACATAAAAGTAAAGTGTTGATTATTCAAACTTTCTTCTGAATTTTTCATGTAGTCTTTTAAAGCTTGTCATAATACATGATTCATTTAATAGTTTTCTTTCAAATATGCTATCTTTTAAGTTACACATGTACAATACAAAAATTATCTCTGTAGCTACCTCTTTACCATAAAAACCATTCCAGATTTCTACTGATATCAATGGTCACTAAGTTTCACATGAAGAATGTATTGATAATTTTGGGTATCTGTAATTAATAGTGACTAACAAATCTACAAACTCAGTTTATTCAGACCACTATAAATTAGGTTTTTCTCTAATATCAGTTGCCCATATAATTTATAATCTAAACCTACAAAATATATATCACTGACAAAGTTCTTTCTATATCTCCCCTTCCTAGTATATTTTAGCTTTTAAAACAAAAACTTTGTGTCTCCTTAATGAAGCTTAAGAACATATATAAATGCTACAGTGATTAAATGTTTCCAATATTGTATCCTTGCTCATACACTATAGTTGAGATTAACATTGTGGGTCTCCCCTTTAAAAAGCAATCTTTGTAATTAGGGTCTTTCTATCACTTTAGTAAAGGCTGGCCAACAACTGGCTTATTCACAGTACCTAGCTCTTTACAGGATCTTTTACCCCTGCTAAACAGAAGTATTTGCTAAGTATAATGGAGTGTAATGTAATCAACATCGGAATAAGAACCAGATCTCATTTCTGTAAGTACTGCCTTTGTCAAATCACATAATTTATCTTCACCCCTGTTTTATAACTTGTAATATAAGAGAACCAGATGGACATTTAATTCTTATGATTACACTGTGAAAATTTCATTTACTCCTTCAACAGATATTTATAAAGAACCTTCTAGGTACTACTAGGCATTGGGGTCACAAATGTGAATAAGGCACCTTACATTTTGCTGACAATTTCAGTTACTGGTGAGTGCCATGAAAGATAATAGAAATGACAAAAGCCTAGGTTGCTCAAGGAATGCTTCTCTAAGGAAGTGACATTTAAAGTGGGACTTGAATGATGAGAAGAAGCCAGTCATGTGAAGTTCCAGGGGAAGAGTACTCTACACAGAACAACTGTAAAGACAATTCATCTTAGTGACTTTCCCAGCCTATGATGGTCACTTTACACAAAACCTAGTTTAAAACTGTTTCCACTCAATGGAGCCTTCTGTGATTAACTGCCCTTTCAAATTATGGCCTAAATGCTCAATTCTGAAAACATTAATAATTAACTGCTCTGTGTTTATTCTAGTCTCATAATAAGTCAGGCATTTTAAGGAGACAATCCTAGGATTCTTCTATTCATCTTCCATAATACCTTACCAGTATTATGCACAGAAAGGAACATTTATGAAATACTCAGGACCAAATACTCTATAAAGGAAATCAGTATTTTATTTCTCCATTCCCAGAATAAGTTTTGGTTATAAAGTACTTCAGAAAGAACTAAAGTGACTTTGTAAATTCAGTGGAAAAAGCAACTGACTCATGAGTAAGAAATCTCAAATTCAATTCCCAGCTTTACCATTTACTTAGGCATGTGGCTTCTGGCAAATCAAACTCTATGACCACTTGTCAATATCCATAAAATGGGATATCATTTGCCTTGTCTACCCAGAATTAGTTGGTTACCAACTTAATTCCATGGGAGATCATAATCACTGTCCTTAAAGAACTTCTAAGCTTACTGTGGAAACAGAACATAAATACTGGAAACAATGAATGTGTTTCCATTTTAGAACTGGAAAAGGCTTTAAATGATCTTGTTTGATCTCTCATTTTACATGAATAATCACAAGCCCAGAAAAATGAGGTGACTTGCACAAAGTTACCGCAACATATTACAGCAGAATTGGCACAGCATCTAAATTTTCTAATTTTCAGCCCAGTACACTTTCAACTACACCACGCTGTCTTAACTATTTCTTGCAAACTCATCCCCAATATATACTCTTTTATTCTAACATCCACTATACCCACATCCGGAATGGAAAAAACTAAATGATTTAAAAAAAAGTACCTAGGTAGATTTCTGAGGCTAAGAACTTACAAAATTTGATAACAGAATTAAATTGAAGAAATGCCTAACCTAATATCATTGAGTTACAATATTAGGAATGCAAGGATTAAAATCAGCTGATGTCTTAGAAATATGTATCTACTAAATGACTGCATATTTGGCCTGTGGTTAAAATTTTCTTTTTACGTAGTTTCTAATTATGTTGATGTAATATGATTCAATTATATTGTTATTTGAGAAATGCAAAACAATTTTCTTAATTTAAAAGGTAACACTCTTGTACAATATAAAATATTGAAAGCAATGTAAACTAGTCTTTGTTTCTGGTCATCTTTCTCTGTTCTCTTAATCATGATTTAACCTGTAAGAGGAATCTAAGTTGAGAAATATTGGGTGTCCATGGTACATCCTGGATTATATAACACTGTTTTAATGTGTGCAAATGAAGAATATGATGAAAATTAAGTAATGTTTTTAACATCAGAAAGGTCCAAATTCAATCTTTATTGTGAAAATAAATTGGGTGTTAAAAAACGAAAAGAATGCAAACCAAAAAACCTCTAAATGACTGCCTAATATTAGAAATAAATTTTCATTTAGAAACAAAAATCTACTCCCCAGGAACATCCTAAATGTGTGCGTGTACACAGACATACACACTGAAACATTATCTAAACTGAAAGAATGGTCTTGGTAACAAAAACCTAATCAGAAGTGAGATGGCTTTGGGGGAAGAACATCAAAATGGTAAATGCCTTTTTAGTAACTTGCATTCTTCCATGAAGCAAGAAGGTAAAAAGCTTTAGTAAGTAGCACAAAAAACTAAGTTTGTAAAATTCAAATGAGGTAAGTTTGTAAAAGCATTTGGTAGACCATAAAGTACAAGTTATTATTATATAACAATTTGTACTCTACAAGCATAGCAACTCATCACAGAGTAGACGTAAATGCTTATTTAAAAACTGCAATTCTTGTATTCTGACTCACTGAAATTTTATTTTTAAAAAAGAATGTTAGCCACGAATGCTGGATCAACTATCCACATCTGAAAAAGGAATTTATCATAGCCCCAACAGAAAAAAGAACACACCAAAAACATTTCACCCTCTTTTCAAAAACAGGCTTCTTTTAGCCATCCGACCTTAAAGCAGGTCACTGTTCCTCTCTGGGAAGTAGGTTTCCTAATAATATGTGTCAGGCACTGTGTTGGGTGTTTTGCATGTATTGTCTACTAGGATTTGTTATACACATAAAATGAAATAGAAATTATTACCTCTACTTTACTTAACTATTTTAGTTAAGGAAACTAAGTTAGGAAACTTGCCCCAAATCACACAGTTTGTAAGTGGTGTGTATCTGGCATACTGAACCTTCCTCTAACTCCAAAGACCCTGCTCTTCCCACTATACTACCTTGTAAAATGATGTTCTCAATGATCTCTAAAGTTACTTTATGTGATCAAAAAATACATGATTTAGTAATGCATTATTCTTCCAAAGCATGCATGGGAAGAAAAATTTATTCACTGAATGTTAATTATCGCACTACTTTTAATTTGCTGCTACCTAAAAGTAATTTTAGATTTTCAAAGTAGACACAATTCTTTGAGAGTCTGTAATATTTCACTAGGACATAATACAGGGTTCTTTATGCTACATGTAATGCAAAGTATTTAATTTTAAAAATGATAACTAAATGGTAATTGTTTCGTAGATACTATTTTCAACCAAAGTTTTAACAAGTTCTAAAGTGTCTTTAAAACAGTTTTTACTTTTCTAAATTTTGCAGTCCTTAGAACCAATCTACCCCTCTGTGAATTTGAAAAGAAGCAAAGTATTAAATGCACCTTGAAATATCTTGCTCTAATATAAATTATTGCAGAATAAAGAATGGATTCGGGTTTTCCAACAGTGATTTTTAGTATGATGTTATATTCTGGATTGTCACTGAAATCAGTTATCTCTCTTCAGAATATGCTACTTGAAACATCTTTCCATCGCACATCAGTCTGTATTAATAATGGTGAAATTCATCTAATTAGCCCAACTGAAGGCAGAACATTTAAATATTATGAGCACTGTTCTATGGTATCAGAGAAACCGAGAAGCATTCGGCACTAGGGGAAACACTTTATTAGACTCCATGATCTACTAATTTAACAACCATTTATTAGCATCCCCTACATGCTAGGCACTGAGCTAGAAGTCGAACATAATACAGTCTTTGACCTGTAAGAACACCACGTCTAGAGAATTGAAACTCCAAAACGGCTACGGTCTTTACTGAATTTACTACTTACAGATATGAGAACTGATGGACCACACGATCTCACCAGTTCATTCTCGTTTGAGATCACTCAAATCCAGGCACCGGAGTATCAAATTCAAACTCAAGAGTGCCGAAGTGAGGAAAAAAGACAGCTACCTTGGAACAGTTGAGTGCAGAGTCCCCCCGACACCCCATCTCTGAGGGGCTGTGGGGACTTCGGGTGGATCCTGGGGCGCGGAGCCCTGTGAATTAGAGGGGCCGGAGAGGCGCCTTCAGAGCCGGGACCAGGCAGAGGCGAGGAAGGGCCGGGATAGGCGTCTCCTTGCCAGGCCTCGCTCACCTCTTCCACCTCGATCTCCTTGTAGTCGATCTCTTCAAAGTTGAGGACCTGGGAAGGGGCTTCGATCATCTCACCGGCCGAAGACGAGGAGGAGGACGAGGCGGCGGAGGCTGTAGACATGATCCCTCGCGGCTCCCGGGAGGACCCGGGACGGTGCCGCCCGGACAATCCGGGTGAGACCCAGGCCCACCCGCCTCCGGACCGACCTTCAGCCTGGAGCCGCTCAGTCCTGCCACCCGGCGATCCGTGGCGGGGGTAGGGGCAGTGGCCACAACCGTGTCCCGGCTCTGGCCCCGCTGCGTTTTCCGCTGCCGGGCCCGCCCACCACACTTCCGGTTCCGGTCTGAAATCGGAAACAGGAGGAGGGCTGTGAGCTCGAGGGAGGGGAGGGGAGAATTTTGTGACTTAAAGAGAAAGGAAGGACAGGTTGGGGGTGGGGTGGAGTAGGGTGAGAGGCTAACCTGGACCCGTGGAAGAAATTTCGCGAGACCTTTGTTAAAGGGCCACTGCAACCTAATGATACCGCGAGAGCTGACGCACTGACGTAATTAAAGTGCGCTAACGGAAGTGGCGCGGAGCATGACGGAAAGTCAGTGCGGTTGGTCCTTTAAAAGCAAGCGGGAAAGATAAAATCTGTGATTTTGTCTCTTCTTCGTGAACTATATCATGTCCTCACTTTATCTTCTCTGAGCTGCCTGCATTCGGGTGGGATATGTTGGACTTGTTTCACTTTCAGTTTCATTCCTAAGTTAAGCTGAGCTGTTTCTTTAAGAAGCCTCGCAAATTGTGTTTTCCTCAATGTGTATGCGGGGAAGTAGTTGCTTCTGTTACTTTGAGCTAGTCCCTGACGCTGTGAGAGATTCTAGAACAGCCAGTCAGCTCATGCAACCTGAGTAACATTATGGAGGCTGAGTGCTCACTAACAGAAGTTAATATTTTAGTGTTACAAACTTTACACGGATTAGGTTGGTGAGGTATTTATAATGTGGCATAATTTGTCCTGTTCATCTCAAGTTATAGATCACTAGTGCAGGACATACAGGACACTAGTGCTTTACGTTGATAAATTAACAGCAGCCTTGCAAATCAAATATTTTTGTTGCCATTTTCAGGACATGAGAGAGTAGGCATAAGAGATTAAAGCAATTATGATCCTCACAAACTAGGTCAATCTGTCTCCAAGCTGGAGAATATTGCCCATGTTGTAATACCAACACAATTTTCAGTTTTAAACTAGCTGTTAAACTTTATTTAGTCATTTTGATCTGAAGCCTAACTGTGGGAAAATTGGAGTTAGAGATGAAGATTTAAGGAACAAAGACAGATTTTTGTGAATGTCAAATTCCAAGTCTCAGTAAGAGACTGAAAAGGGACAGTCTGAAAGGGGGGAAGTGAGGAGAATAGTGATCCAGATGTCACCAGAGGAGGGCTTTCCAGTGAAGGAGTAGCCAACAGAGTAAATACTGTACAGAAGTTAAACACATTTGGGATTGCAAATACATCATTGGATTTGGCCATCAAGAAGTTATTGTGAACTCTTGGAAAACATTTCATTGCTTTTTTACTTTGGTTCTAGTAACTCTCAATGACAGTTTGATGGATGGACAAAAGAATAAAAAAAGGAATAATTTCTTTGCATTGTACACACTCTCTCTGGATGATCTTACCCAGGGTCTTGGCTTCCCATGCCATTTTTTATGATGATGACTCCCAATCTCCTCCCAATATTCAGATTTTTCTTGAATTCTGGACCTTTTGGACATCTCTATTTAGATATAACATAAAAACCTAAACTACAAGATGCCAAAAGGAAATTTGAAAGTTGCCACCCACTACAAATATGTTCTTTTGTGTGCTTTTCTTATCTCACTGAAGGATCCCATCCATCACCCACTTAGCCAAGTGAGAAACAGGACATGTGAAATAATGTGCATGCACTAATAACCAAATAAAAACAGATTTAATCAATGGAATAATAATTTCACCTGTCATTTCTTGCCTTTCCAAAGTAAGATGGTAACCTCTTACCTTGTGTCATCATGCTGCAGGTCCATATCTGATTTCTCTTTAATACCTTGATCTTAGTACAATGGATGCTTGCCAAGTGTCAATTCAAGAAATATTTTTTATATATTTTGGACAAATGAATAGCTTCTCAGGCTTCTCTTTCCCTGGAGTGTACGATCTATTTCCTATACCTCCAGTTTAGGGCTAGAATCCTGACAAGGGGCTAATATCTACAGCCATAATGAATTCTGCTTGATTTTCCCCTCAAATTTTGCTATGTGACACATCAAATATAGAGAAAAGTTGAAAGAATATTGCAATGAACACCTGTATACCCACCACCAAGATTCTATCTTCAACATTTTACTATACTTGTTTTTATCATATATATGTATATATATATATATATATATCCATCTATCCATCAATCCATACTTACATCCATCTATCCTTTTTTCGTTAGATGCATTTCAAAGTGAGTTGCTTGTATGACTTTGAACCTCATCTACCCCAATATTTCTGCTTCTGTGTTTTGTTCACTGATTTGGACTTCTGATATTAATACCAGTCAAAAATTAATCCTTATCCAACTTACTGGCAGATTCCTTTTTTAATTTTTATTTTTTGTCTGCATGGAACCTTTTCCCTGGCTTCTGACAATAGGAAGTCTCAGCAGTATTCATGTCTCTGAACTCCAAGGTCATTCCCAAGGTCCAATTCACCTCTTCCATTCTGCAATTTGCTTATGTGAGCTAGTAAATTCCCATTTTCATTTAAGCTGGTCCAAGTTGTACTTTTGTCATTTACATCCAAAAAACCCTAAGTAGTAAAGTTTTAATTAAGAAATATGATGGAGTGGAGTTCAACCCATCTCAGTTCACCTCGATTTTGACTTTCTGTTCCTTTTAATTTCTTTAACTTTCATGAATTAAGGATGGAAGCTTGCTTGACCTTACAATTTCATGTCAACTTCAGTAACCCATCTGTGTGTCTCCACAAATCCCCAGAGATACATATAAACCTATTTATGTGGTCTCCTTGAAGTCCCTCCCAGCTTGAGAACCCTCCCCAACACTCCCTTGTGTCAGCATCCTAACAACTACTCCCTAACTCCCAACTCTGTTTTCAATTTTTTGGGTTTATTATACTCTCCAGGAAATGAGGGGACAAGGGTTTCAAATCCATTTCCTGCCACTCCTTTGTATGTTCTGAATGGGATTCACATCTTACTTGGCTCATTTTGGATATGAGGATATCTAGCATACATTTTCATGGAGGCTTAGCAGAAACTGAGATTAAAATAGCTGTACTTTAATGTTCTGTGGCATTGGCATGTATAATATATTTAAAGAGTTCCATATTTTATCAGTTAATATGACTTTTGTTGTAAGTAACAGGAAACACAACACAAAATGGCTTAATAATAAAGGGGGTTTATTGGCTTAGTTAAGTGGAAAGTCGAAAGCTAGGACAGGCTCCAGGCTTCATTTAATTCATAGACTTAATAATAATATCAATATTTGACTTTCCATTATTCTCTTCTGCTTTTTGTGGTATTTGACACTCTCTAGAATAATGTTTCTCAACCTTTTCCTCCTCATTATTATCCTTCTAAGGAGCCTTTTCAGATGTCATAATGCCCCTCCTTCAAATTTTAATACCATGGATATACTGTATATTTATTTATGTACTACATTATATTTTTTACATGGGCCAACATTTTTTCTCTCTCCAATTTTTACTCCCTTTGGAGATGATATTGCCTCCACTGAGAATGTATGCACTAGAAGTTTCATTTTTTTTTTTTTTGAGACAGAGTCTCACTTTGTTGCCTTGGCTATAGTGCCATGGTGTCAGCCTAGCTCACAGCAACCTCAAACTCCTGGGCTCAATTAATCCTACTGCCTCAGCCTCCTGAGTAGCTGGGACTACAGGAATGCACCACCATGCCTTGCTAATTTTTTCTGTATATTTTTAGTTGTCCAGCTAATTTCTTTCTATTTTTAGTAGAGACGGGGTCTCACTCTTGCTCAGGCTGGTCTCGAACTCCTGAGCTCAAATGATCCTCCTGCCTTGACCTCCCAGAGAGCTAGGATTACAGGCGTAAGCCACCATGCCCAGCCTAGAAGTTTCATTTTTCACATGATGTATCACTAAGATGTACGACAGGGAGCATCTCTTTTGGTAGCCATCTCAGAAGAACAAGAAACATTTTTTTTCAAAAGCCCTTGGCAACTATACCTTTGAGTGAGGGATGGGGGACAAATGCTTGAGGATACAGATATAGTCATGCGCTGCATAATGACTTTTCAGTCAACAATGGAGAACATATACAATGATGGTCCTATAATATTATAATGGAGCTGAGAAATTTCTATTACCTCATGACATCATAGTAGTCATAACATCATAGCGCAATGCATTACTTATGTCTTTGTAGTTATGCTGGTGTAAACAAACCTGTGCTGCCAGTTGTATGAAAGTATAGTACATACTATTATGTATTAATACTTGCTAATAAATGACTATGTCACTGGTTTATGTATTTATTATATTATATTTTTATTGTTATTTTAGAGTGTACTTCTACTTATATTAAAAGAATTAACTATAAAATGTCTCAGGCAGGTCCTTCAGGAGGTATTCTAGAAGAAGGCATTGTTATAAGAAATGACAGCTCCATGCATGTTTTGCCCCTGAAGACCTTTCAGTGGGACAAGATGCAGAGGTGGAAGTTAGAGTTATTGATGATCCTGACCCTGTGTAGGCCTACGCTGATATGTGTGTTACCCTCACCAATGTAGGCAGGCCTCATCCCATCTGTTGAGGGCCTGAATAGAACAAAAAGGTGAAATCACTGTATCTTTTTGAGCTGGGACATCCATTTTCTCTTGCCCTTGGACATTGTAGCTCCCGGTTCTTGGGCCTTTGTCTCCAGGACTTATACTAGTGCCCCCCTCAGACCTTTGAAGTTGGATTGGAAGTTACACCATTGTCTCTCCTGGTTCTCAGGCCTTTGGAATTGGACTGAATCACACCACAGACTTTCCTGGTTCTCCAGCTTGCAGATGGCAGATGGTGTAACTTCATGGCCTCCATGATTATGTGAACCAATTTCCATAAATTTCCTTACATATATTCTATTGGCTTTGTTTATCTGGAGAACCCTAATATAAGCTCTTTGCCTAGAAAGTACTAATACTATCTTTACTATCTTTCTGAGAACCAAACCAGCTCAATTCAATCAAATATTATTCTTTCCAGGAAGCTCAGAAGTTCTGCTGTACTATATTCAAAACTGGAGTATGCAGAGGATAGCTACTCCCTTAGCATTTCAGTGACACTACTAGAGAGCAGTTCCCCAAACTTATGCATTTCTTTGATATCTTAGTTTATTCCATATTTCTACTCCCCACATCTTCATCCAAGGGCTTTGGCATCCCAGGAGAAAGTAACCTAGAGTTTAACCAACCTGTGGAGCTGCCAGAAGGTTTGTATTCTAGGTGTTCACAATGTGGCTTATAAGAGCGGGCATGCAAAGTTGGAGTAGAGGCTTCCAGTAAGTGCACCTCCGTGACATTGTCTGACATCACATTTAGCTGACATTTCTGTTTGCAGCTAATGTTTTCCCCCACCTCTACCCAAACTAGCTATAGGTGACTGCTTTGATGGTGCCTGTGTGTTCTGCAGATAAAATCTCCATAATTGTTTTCTAAAGACTTGATATGAAAAAGTTCAACCTATCTAAGAATTCATTCATATTATCACAAGATATATTAACATTGTATTTGACAATTAAAGAAGAGGAGAGCTGTTGGATTCTTTAAATGTAATTTCAACTGTTGTAAATTTTAGAATGGTTGTAAAAATATTTAAATGCTTTTTCCATTTACTTGTATGAACAAACTTTCTCTTTGATGATGACTATTAAGAAATTGAAGAGATCATCCTTATGAAGTCTGGCTCAGGAATCGATGGTAGCCATTTCAAATATAAAATCGTGTTAAAAAGTTATATTCATGAAGGAAAGTTTATTAGAAATTCTTACTAAAATTTTAAAATATATATTTGATATTTTATACAAATTCAGTGTTTAACATTATCTCTAATATATTGTATTTATTTTATTTTTCAAAATTTTATAGTATGAAAAAAAGCAATGATTTTACAAATTAAGCCCCAAATAGATACCTCCAGATCCCTTCTAGTTCATCCCAGATTATCTTCCAATGTTATCATTTCCTATATGTGCCATGACATGAAAAATTGGGGAGCACTGAGTCAGGAGGCTGTTGCATTGGTCAAGGCAAGAAGTAATAGTGGTTTAAATAACATGAATGATGGCCACAGGGATTGTAGATAAATGGATAGATTTGAGAGACATTGAGGAAATAGAATTGGTGGGGGTCAGTGATTGACACTGAATGTGGGGAAGGAGGTAAAGAAAAGGGTAATGTAAAGGATGACTCCCAGATTTCTTACTTGTGAAACTCAGGGTAAGAAGGGTGCCTTTTACAGAAGGCAGGAAGAAGAAGAACTGGAATAAGGAAGGGGGAGAAGAGAATGAAGAAATCGGTTTGGGCACATTGAGCTAGGGATACCAGAAAGAATTCCAAGTCTTATTATCAAGTAAGCAGTTGATCTTGGGGAAAAAGGCAAAGCTAAAGAAACAGATGCCAACCTACTGATGATAAGTAAATGGAAATGAATGGGATCACTGAAGGAGGATGTATAAAATGAGATAGAATAGGATTTAAGACAGAGCCTTAAGGAATAAAATATTTAAGGGGTGGAGGAACTGCCAAAAAATTTGTGGGAAACCAGAAATTATGATATTGTAAAAACCAAGATAAAAAGGATATTTCAGTGTTGAATACTTGTGAGTAGTTAAATATGAGAAAAAACTGAACAGTACCTATTGGATCTAGGGACTCAGAGGTCATTTATAACCTTAACTAGAACAATTTCCATGATGGGAACAGAAACCAAATGAGTCAGATTGAGAAGTGGGTGAAAGGTCAGGAAAATGAGGACAGTAATATAGACAACCTTTTGAAAAATTTGGTTGTTAAGGAGATGGGAAATAAAGAACAGTGTGAATTAAACCCACATTGAGGCAAGGAAGTTTAGGGATTTGGTAAGAGTGTAGTTGAAATGATGTCTCATGGGAGCCAACCTGAAGAGAGGGATGAAAAGAGAGTGGGAGGGTGTGACGGATTGGGAGATGGTACAAGGGTCAGTGGGGTGGAGGTTTAATATGTGATTGAAGAATAGATGTGATGAAAATTTCTTCTGGAAACTGAGTGGATCTGGGGTTATGATAAGAAAGTGAGACATTTGAATTTGTGATTTCAAAGGTGGTGCAGTTTCAGGTGAGGGCAAGGTGTTTGTTTTTTTTTTTTTTTTGAGATGGGCTCTTATTCTGTTGCCCAAGCTGGAGAGCAGTGGCACAGTCATAGCTTACTGCAGCCTGGAACTCTTGGGCTCAAACAATTCTCCTTTCTCAGCCTCCTGAGAAGTCCCATGCCTGGGACTACAGGCATGCACCACCATGCCTGGCTAATTTTTCTTATTTTTTATAGAGATGGGATCTCACTAGGTTGCCCAGGATGGTCTCGAACTCTTGGCCTCAGGTGACTTTGTCTTGGCCGAGGACAAGATTTAATCTGAGATATGATTGGGAGAAAAGAAGAGTTAGGTCTTAGGAACTAAGAAGTCAGGTTATCGATGGTTCATTCATCTAACTGTCTGCTGTTGGACATTTAAGTTGTTTCTAACATTTATTTTGTATTATAAATATCACCGAGATGAACATCCTTGTATTTAAGTTTAATGTTTTTAGGGTGTCTTCATAGAAAAGCTACTCTGTTTCCCTTGTTATCTTATTTTCCTTTCTTTGAAATGTTCCTAGTTTTTGTATCCTTTAAAGAGGGGTAGTAAACTATTAATAATTGCAGTTAGGATTTCTGTGCTTTATCTTCAAAGAACAGCTTTTAGAACTGTAATGACAGAGTTCTTATCTTGATTCTGCCACATATCTTGAATAAATTACTTAGACTTTCAACTTTAGTTTATCTCCCTAATACTTACATCAGAGGTTTTTGGTACAGATTGAAAGTGACAGGTTCATAGAAATTAAATGTGAAATAATTGTTAGTTTTCCTTTTTTCAGTCCTTGAGTGGTGATATTGGGGAGAACAGTTCCCCATCACAGACACCAGAAGACTCTGTTGTCCCAGGAGAGCTTAGTTGCTGATTGGTATAACCTTGAAAGGAAAAGAGAGCTGGCTTGGGTAGATTTGTGGAGGGGAAAGAAGCATGCTGGTGATTTTTTCCATACGGTAATGCCCACTAGCCCCAACAATGGGGAGTCTCTGCTCTGAGCCTTACACTTCAAAATGTCCTTCTCTGGTTCTCCAGAATGGGATGGGAGCATGAAGAAATCACCTTTCAGATACTCAGGACCCTGAAGTACCCACCCAAATAGCCCCAAGAGTATGTGTGCAAGGTTCTTCTCTGGGTCTGTCCTCCGAGGGCCAGCCAAAGGGTATCTCTCTCTCTGTGTGTGCGTGTGAGAGAGAGAGAGCAAATGGGCTCAGATGGGCAGGTGGGATGCCCCTATGTGGGTGTATAAGGCCTCTTGCAGTGTTCATAGGGCCTAGAGTAGGAGGACGGGGAATAAATCAGGATTTGGAGCTAGCTGTGCTCATACTACCATATTCTGGTGAAGGGACTATTGTTGAGGTAGGAGGATAGAATATATTTCATTTACCAGTTTATCTTCATTTAGAACTTATAAATATTAATATTTAGACATATAATATGTGGGCCTCCATTTGTACTCTTGACCTGAGCTCCACAAATGTTTTTGTATGTGTTGTATTTCTATTCCTGTGTACAGCTAGTGGTTTACAGGTAAGGTGTTCCCAGCTTGGATTTGCTATTTCCTAAATTTCCCACAGATGGCTCTAATCACTTAGGTCTCAACTCAATTACTAGCTCAGAGATGGTGATATTATCCTCCTTTCAGGTCCTTACCCCTTCACTTTCTATCCATTATTTTTATTTTATTTCTAGCCCTTTACCTATCTGATATCATCTAATTTAATTATTTCCCCCCTTATTTTCTGTCCTCCACTCCCTTCCTGACCTTGCCCATTGGCTGTTAGCTCCACTGGGGCAGAAATCATAAATGTTTAGTAGACACTTAATACATTTTTTAGGAAGTAAATGAATATCTACATTTTTAAGTAAATGATGTTTAATTTATTTCAGGTATCAGAATTGGGTTAACAAAATATTTTCATAGTATCATTGGGGAATGATTTAATAAATAGTTACATATATAATTAGCATACGAATTATTTTGTAATGAAGATTTTTAAGTACTTGAGGGTTTTGAAAATGCTTTGTTTTCCTGGCCAGTTTAAATCTCTCTCCGATCTTAATGTTACTAATTTTTAGGATCCTATTCTTCCTAGATTTTCCAAGGGTAAACCTTAGTTCTTCTTCTTTCCAAATACCCACTGCTAGTTAATCCATTTGAAAGGTTTGCTTGCTAAAAAGTTAGTAATAAAGTGTTATTGTGGCATTAGTAATTACTTTCAGAAATAATTGCTATTTTAACTAAAAAATATGTAAAATCAGAGAGAATAGAGAGATTTTTGTTTTCCAAGCTTCGGAGGCGAGCTTTAACATCATCACGCACCTCACCATCAGTTTTTCAAAGCAGAAACTTAATCAGATAAAGAACATGAGTCAGAAATAAAAATAATCTTCGTGGAAAATAGTGCTCTTCACTACAGATGTGCATTCATTAAATGTTTTATATCATAGAATAATATATCAAATCGGTGTTCTTAGATGATCTTTCTCGGAAGAAATTGCAGAAGCAATTTGGTTTCATTTTCGAGAATAAATAAGGGTGTTTCATTTCACACAGCCTCAGGGAATCACAAATTAAAACTTTCCACTAAAATGGATGCCATCTACTATTCATTATTTCAACAAACAAACCACTCCACTCTGCTGAAGTTGCAATCAGGGTAAGGGATATTGTAGTGCTTGAAACCTGCAAGGCTGAGAGGGCCCACTTTGCATTCTTGTTCGTTAGCAACCCATTTCACATCTTCCTCCGAGTTCCCTAGCACCCCACAGAGCTGCTCTCAGTGGCGCAAAGCTCCATTAAGTAAATAGAGGCTCCATATTTAGAAGCCATCTGTGGGAATTCAAAGTGCTCTGAGAGGGAAATTGGTACTATCAAGATTAAGGTATTAATGAAAAGTTCTGTTAAATTTCTGTTGCAATGCTAATTAATCTTCTAAAAAATTGTTAATCAATTCAATTATGTAACACACTTAAACTTTAACACACGGTACAGGAAAAGTAACAGGGTCTTTTAATTATGCCCAGAGGCATTCAGAAAGTTAAGGGAAAAAGTCTAATGGGAAAATCATCCCCAAACGGTGCTTTAGTTTGCTCTTTGATATTCACTTGTTCTATCACATATGATAAGTTTGAGAAATCAATATTTAGTGCTCAGATATTTGAATAAATATTAGAAGTATTAGAAGAAATTCAGGAAGTGAAATTCTGACAACTATTCCTTAATGGAATCTCCTATCTGAAGCGCAGAAGACAATCTCAGCACAGATTATTAGGCCTATGCTTTAACTTGAATTGTTAAAGGAAGAAATAATCTGATAAACTTTCAGTATTTGAAGCCTGACTAAACATGCTAGGTGTAAGTATTGAGCTAACGAGTTATGCTATATTCCTATCAATATTAAAATATTTTATTTGAGTTGTTAATAAGAACTTGAATCATATCAATTTTGTTAAATGTTATGATGTCAATCCATCTCTAAATCTTTTAATGTATATGAAATAACATGTGAAAGTACGTTGTGCATGCCTAGAAAATATGTGATATTCAAAAATGTTAATATGAGTGAAATACTATAGAGAGGAACAGAAATAGATGACATGATGCAACAACAAAAGTTAGTCATCACCCTATTGATTTGTCAGTGAGTATTAAACTCTTGCAGATTCTGATCCAGTAAGTCTTTGATGTGCCTAGGGCAGCATTACTTTCTATTTCATAGCCCAGGCAGAGTTGAGAACTCGTGAGGTCACATATAGGCAGCGACATTTATTTTAATAAATAATTTGAATAATTCATTTTAAAGAACTAAAAATTAGTAATGACGTTTTAATTTTCGGCCCATTTTCCTGTTGTTTAAAAGAAGAAAGTTGGTTTTAATGATTCTGTTTTGATTTGTAGTATATTTCTTTTGAATAAAGTTGAAGATTATTTCTGGTAAGGTCCACCTTGGTAAGGACATCCTGATCTTGGCTGTCATCTTTGGTTTTGTAAGTTTAGTAACTCAATTTTATTGGCTCATTCAAGAATGATAAGGCTTTTGGTTCCTGCTTGCCAAATCACTAATCACCATATGAGCTAAAGAGCCAGTACAGTATACTAGGCCTGAGTGAGCGGCTGGAGGAAGGGAGACTGGATAAGCTGGGGACAATTATAGTAGGAGAGAAGAACAAGAGGCTTGAAAAGTGTAGTATGTACAACAGTTCCCCCTTAGCTGAAGTTTCACTTTCTGCAGTTTCAGTTACCTGGGGTCAACCATGGCCTGAAAATATTAAATTGAAAATTCCAGAAATAATTCATAAGTTTTAAATTGTGCACTATTCTGAGTAGCATGATGAAATTTCACACTGTCCCACTTGTCCTGCCTAGGATGTAAATCATCCCTTTGTCCAGGGTATCCATATGCTACCTGCCCATTAGTTGCTTGGTGGCCATCTTGGTTATCAGGTAGAAAAAACATGGTTGATATAGGGTTCAGTATTATTCATGGTTTCAGGCATCCACTAGGTGTTTTGAAACATGTCCCTCATGGATAAGAGGGGACTGCTGTCTAAAGATATTGTTACAGTTGTGGGTGAACTCATTAGTATCCTGTAAAAATTGCTTTATCAACTTGGCCTGATTACTGCTTGAAAAGAAAACAACTAGCTTCGTAACCGTAGGAAGACATATCATTTTAATGCTCTCTATATATAGTCACCAAAGTCTACTTGCCTGAAAGCTTAGAGTTGGATTTCTAGTTCTAGGGGTCTCATGAGCTATCGGATGATCAAATTGCTTTTGGACATATTGGAGTCCCTTAAGACAAATGATTAATTGTAATCGTCTTTGTTTGAGGAATCGTTTTTGAATATGAACTCTCCCCAGAAAAGTATGAAGCTTTTCTGTTTCCTTATTTGATGAGATAATTATGCTTTAGGGTTGCATCATTATAGTTTTTCTAACAGTATTCCTTTTCTTTTCTTATCTGATCATTTGTTACAAATTGAAGGCCAACTATGCTTAAAACTTGGGGGGTAGGGTTGAGAGATTCTTTGGTTTAAGGAAGAAAAAATTAAAGTTGAAATTTAAGCAGAGTAAAACATTTTAAAGAGTGCAAGGTCAATTAATCCCTAGGAATGAATCCTCAGGGATGTTTAGGAATGTGGTCTGTACTGTAATGAATCCATCAAAGGTAACGTTATACTGCATGGAATTAAGTAGAAATAGGTAATTTTGGGAAGATGAAAAAGAACAAATATTATCATTCAGCTTATGTTAGGGTTTTAAATCTCTAAATTTCTTAACTTTTCTAATAAATACTTCTCTTTTCCTTGATAAGTGACAATTGCTTAGAGTTAGTATGTCATTATCTTGGTCTATAGCCTAAAGGGAAATTTCATTCTGAGATCAAATTAAGCAATTCTCGATCAATATAAATGAGAGAAATTCTACACTTCCTCATACATTCAGACAATTCAAAAGTTTATTAATCAATATAAGCCATCTTCATTAAAAGAAAAACAATAGCATATTTTAATTGACATATGATGCTTATTAAACTAACAAATATGGAGTTGTCTTTGGTTTTAATTTCATATAATATTGCTTACCTTAACTCTCTTGTTCGGAATTGATTTCTACCTTTTTCTAAAGGACTCATTATCAACTTTAATAAGCCTGGGATTGATCCCCTTTGGAAAACAAAGAATACATTATATCCTAGGTCTCTAGTTTAATTTATAAAAAATAGATATTATCATATTTGATAATTCACCTCCAATTGAAGCATATTGAACTGGCATAAAAATGATTTCTGAAAGCAACAAAATTAGCTGAAGGCCTATAATAAGATATAAAATCTGCATTAAAAATTTAGCCTTGAGATACCATTGGATCTTGAGAAAGAAAATGAGAGATTCAGAATATGTAGAGAAAAAGAGGTAAGATGACTTTGCTTCTTACATTCAAGATGCTTTTTTACTTTAGATTTTAATTTGCTATATATAAAATTGTTTTTATATTAAGAAAAATTGTTAGGGTTTTATCTATTATTTTTATTCTTGGTTCTTTATGGGTAAAAATGGAAAAAGTCCTGCATCAAAGCTAAGGCCTCTTAGCTAGGTTGTCAAAGTGAACTTTAAAAAATAAATTAAAACTCAGAGCTCAGTGCAAGTGGGCTGTTATGGCTGTGTTCTGGTGTATTTATACCTGGACAGCTTAGTTCTAAATCATGTATTCATTCCTTCATCAAGCAATGGTGATTTACTGAGTGTAGACAGTAGTAGCCACTGTACTATGGTACTCGTAAAATCTGTTTAACCTGGAGCTAAAAAGAAGTTATAGTTATATTTTGTTTTCATGCCCCCCCCTTTTTTTTTTACTCTGGGGTCTCTTTTGTTTACATGAAAATGGCCAATACTTGCCAGGTGTAGCAGACATTCTGAGTGCCCCACCCATATCCTCTTATACTCTCTTACTGTTTCCACACATGAGAGCTTGACTTCCCACAGCCAGCAACTACATCTTTGGTAGGGAGCTTCCTGTGGGTTACCAAAACCCACTTTGCCCACATATGTGGGCAGGCTGGAAGTGCATGGAAGTTAATGTCCCCCAGGTGATGGCCCTTAACCCAGTGGCCTGTGGTGTAGAGGTATAAATACCCAGGCTCTTCACCCTCTTTGCTGGACTAATTCTAGAGCTTCCCTGTGGTGTCTACTGGGATGGTTGGCTTAATAATACACACTGCATTGCCTGCCTTTCCTTTTCTGTATAATCTTCCTATTTTTATGTAAGAATCATTGTTCCAAATTACTATGTGAACTCAAGTTTTGTTTCAGGGTTTGCTTCTAGGGGAAACACAACTAAGAATTTGGTATTGTCCAAACAATCAAGGTAGAATCTTGATTGTAGCAGTGTAAGGCCACCAAATACTAAAAGCAGGTAGATTTTTTGTTGTTTTTTTTTTTTCAGGTCTGAAAACTTACATACCTCAACCTATGACTGGAAGAATCTTAGTGGGTATATTTGATTGCAGATTATGGTCACAGAAATTCTGGTGTATACAAATTCACATTCACAAAAATCCACGTTCACGTAAATCTTGTATTGGATTAACTGGTTTCACTTTGAGGTAGCCAAATGACCTAAAAAATTGTTAGCTTTAAATAATGGAAATAACTGGGTAGAGTAATTATATATGTCATTTTTAATAGAACAAAACTTATTGAATGTCTACCATGTGCCAGGTACTACTTTGAGCTACAGCAATGACTAAGACTAAGGATTGCTTAGTCTTAACTCTCTGCCTTCATAGAAATTTAACGTTGAGCTTATTTTATTGTTTCTAACTATATTACATGCTGTTCTTGCAAATATATGGTATTCTTGCAAATCTTAATAGTTGTTAATAAAAGGTTATTGGTTTTACTGAATGTGTCTAATTCTTTTCCCTAGTACTTACACTGCAACACTCAGAGTGATAATACATTTCCTCTGCTATGCTCTTCTATAGTGATTTCAGTTTACTGATTTTGAATATCTGGTACATCTACTTAACTAGTTCTTTTTTTGCTTTTCATCTTTAGTCATTCTTTTCTTCCAATAATGACTTTTCATTATTGTAAAATTTTATTTATTTCAAGGTCTACTTTATTATTCCAATAATGTCTCACTGAGATTAACATTTCTCAAAGTTTTTATATTTGGTTCAGCCATATTTACACAAAGTTTTAAAAGCTTTTCATTATGTATAAAAATGCTCAAAACTGAATACATTTTTGATTAAGTGGTCTGTAGCACAAATAATTATTAATACTATGAATAGTATATATAAGTTTGAAATAAGTGCCATATTTAGTTTTCAACATTATAGCAATTTTTAAGCTTAATTTAAAAAATAAAGTTAACAATTTCTTAGAAGTGCATAAAATTCTTACAAATGCTTACTTCTTCCTGTCATATGTCAATGTAAGCATTTACAAATTAAAAACTATGGTTTTCTCATTGTCACAGTATTCCTGTGCATTCATTGATTGGAATGCTCACCTGAAGTTTGCAACTAGCCAAACCTTGAGGAAACATAGTAGAAAGTTTATGTACAATAGAGTCCATTATTTAAAGCTTTATATTCATAAAATATGAGTATTTCTTTTTTAAAAAGATGGTTTATTAGGCATTCTTTGCCTTTAATATTCTTTGCATATAGACATGCTTTACGCTCTGTAGTTGACTTTTCTTCTGGTATTAACATATTGGTTTTCTTTTGGAGAATGACCCCTCTCTAATACTTGGGTTTCAGGTGAGGTTGACTGCTACCCCCTTCCATGGATGGAACATAATTTAGGAGTGGCTAAGGATAGCAATATTAATACATCCGTTTGATGACATCCCTATGGTGGTTGGTTCAAGGGTGGATATATAAGCCAAGACAGGCCAATCAGAGCTGGTAGACTTTAGCTAGAACTATAGGAAAGAGGTATTCTTTTCCTGCTAGGGTTGCTAGGCTGGTAGTCTATATGTCTGTAGCTACTACTAGCTAGAATATTTTTGGGACCATTTGAAAAGAGCTTGCTTCAGAATAAAGCCTGTAAAAGGAATTGGAGCACAAATGGAGAGAAACAGACTCCTACTGACAAAGCCTAAGCACCTGGGGCCAGTGGTGCTGAGATCCATCCCTGTCCTCTTACTTGAACCATTAATGTTCAGCTGCCCCATCAACACTCTCCCACCACCCCTTCACAGTTTGCATTATTTTTTCTTACTCGCAACCACAGGTTTCCTAATACTTATTAATACTACATAGACTATATGAACCCATTGTTCTCCCTCCCTTCACAAGACTTTTGTGTTTAAAACAGCCAATAAATAGACTTCTATTTTACGAGCTGGTGGCTCTTGTCCCATATGTGGGAGAATAAAGCTGTTTTTTTCTGTGTAGCAATAAGAAGTACCCTAGGGTGCTGAATTCCTAGGTAGATGCCTAAAGGAAGGCAGAGTCATTAAACTAAATGTGACCTAAATCTATAATTGTAAAGAAGACCCATCGTACTTAGAGATATACCTACTATTTATTCAATGAATGTTTACTAAGCTGTTGCTATTTTAGATACAGGGAAAGAGTAATGAGTGATACAAATAAAAATCCCTTACTTCTTAGGGCTGACATTCTTGTATTATTCCAGAAGGCACGGTACCCAGAACTGGAGCTATTTCTGGGATAGGTGGCGCTCAGGAAGACTTCATTCCTCTTCCTAAAACCCTTAAATGGTTTCCCATTGTACTTAAACAAAATCCAAAGGCCTTAATACATTGTTGGGCCTGCAAGATAAGATCTGGCCCATGCTCACTTGTCCAAAACCTTATCCAAGGATTTACACCCTTTGGCTTACACCAGTCATGCCAGCTTTCTTTCCTTTCGTCTAACATTAATCTATCTCAGAAACTTTCACATTTTCTCTCCTCTGTCTCTACTATCTTCCCCTCCCTCCATTGCACCTCACTTCACATGGTCCCAGCTTAAATGGCACTTCATCAGAGAGACTTTCCTTACCCACCTCGTCTGAAGTGGATCCCCTTAATAATATCTCAAAGAACCCTGTTTTTCCATAGTATTTATGATAAATTATTATATATATGTATATATATTCATGTGTATGTGCTTTATTTTTTAGTGTTTATTTACTACCTCTCCCACCACTGTAAGCTCCGTCAAGTCAGAGACTATATCTGTTTTGTTCACCACCAAATTACTCAGTGCCTGGCATAGTGCCTAGTACATTGTAGAGACTTAAATACATTTGTTGAATAACTTTTTAGAAGTAGTCTCAATTCTCTCAACCCTTTTTTGAGTCTCATGTCTTCCAATTCCAGGACCTTTTCTAGCCCTCTTCTTTAGCTGCCTGTCCTAGAAGTCATTCTGGTATAGGAGTCATCATCTATTTATGTGACAGGCTGGGCCTCAGGCACCAAAATGGGAGAGTGACCACAGACACCTGATGAGATAACAGGACCCAAAACAGAAACTCCACCCTTACAACTGGAGCTTCCCAGAGCTGGAATTGAAAGGGGCAGGACATTCCCAGAATCCAATTCATCATCCCTTGGGCACTGAACCCCAAGCCTGACTGTGGGCAGAAGAGGCTCAGCAACATGGAAGCCAGTGATGAGACTAAGAATATGGGCAAGTGTCTGCTTCTAAGTTTGTTTGTTTTGAATGTGATATGTATTTGAGTCAGGGGTGGCTATATAGTAAACAGCTGTATCTGCTTACCTACTGACTGCCTAACACAGAGAATGGCTGGCTAACCAGGGAAAGACAGACCCTAGGTGAGATAATCAGGATAACTAACTGGAGTGCTGGGGGAGCCAAAGGCAGGGGAAATAAGATGAGCTGACATTCCAGTCTGGCCTATTCCCATCATTCTGGTTCTTTGTTAGCTAATAGAGTCTGTCTTAGCCTACTCTAGTCCCTTTTAGACTTCAAACCTTCTTAGATTCAAGGAATTAATTTTTCCTCCAATATTTTCTTATGAAAGTTTTGAAACATACAGCAACTTGAAATAATTTTACTGTCAACACCCAAATACTTACCACCTAGATTCTATCATTAGCATTTCACTCTGTTTTATCACATTACCATCCATCTATTTAGCCCTTTATCCACCCATTACTGCATCTTAATTTTTGATGTATTTACTGATGAAAGTAAATATAGTTGTTGGTACATTTCCCCTTAAATATTTTAGCACTCATCATTAACAAGAATTTAGTATTTTTACATTTTTTCTTCTGGGGTAAATTTTACACATAATAAATGCACAAATCTTTGGAGTACATTCACTGAGTCTCGACAAATGAATATACCTGTATAAATCAAACTCTATAACAACATAAAACATCATCCATCATCTCAGAAAGTTCTCTTATGCCCTTTCCCTATCAATCCCTGTCCCAACCGCTAGAGGCCGGGGCTGTTCTGTTTTTTGTTTCAGTTTTTTCCCTACCATAGTTTCGACACACTGATATATACCAGTTAGTGTCATTAATGAGCCCTCAAATAATCTTTCTTCGGCAGTTATCTGTTCTTCTTATGATTCATATGGAAAGAACTTTGCTTCCAAAATTCAAACTCAGCCAAAGCTTGAAAGAAAGAACTTGAAACAACAAAGCTAGTGTCGGCTTCATAATGACGTTCTCCATTTAGAGCCCAGTGTTATGTTACCTAACTAATATTTCCTCAGGGTGCACCAGATACAGATTGAAAATAGGGTCATAGGGTCACAGTATTACATTAACAGAAACAAAACAGTATTTCTTTGGTTATCACCTCCCCCTCCTCCCACCCACTCTGAGTTCATTCTGGCCTCTTAAATTCTTACCAGCACTTTCAGGAAGTATATGTTGCATATGAGCTTGTCAGCAGCCAAAATCATTCCTCTGTATTGAGACTAGCTCATTACCCTTTGTTGGGTCAAACTGGTACTTTGAAAGTCTCTGTTAACCTAAAGATGAATTATTTTCTAGAAGCATCTTTTACAGATCTTTGGTGGCCAAATCTCTCTTGTTCTCTAGATATGCTCGGACTTGTCTAAATTTTCTGTGGTTTCATAGCTTAGCATAGTCCTGGTATTTGTTACCTATCACAACTGACATCCTTGAAAACTAAACCATTGATAACGGCTATGTCTTTTTTCTAGACCTTTTTTGCCCAATATAATAGAAAACATTTTCTATTTTATGTTAACTTTTAGTTTTTATACATGCCTTTTGATGTATTGAAGTGCAGACTTTATTATATTAAACATTAACACACCCAAACTACCTCCTGTACACTGAATTTGGACTCTTCTAAACCATCTTATTGGCAATGATTTTGAAATTTTGCTGGGTTGGTGTTGACTGCCAGTCAAAAATTTAGCTTCACTCATGTTCTTGGCTTTATCTAAGCAACAGTATTTATTTATATATTTGGATATCCTATTATATTTTATCCTTATTTGAAAAATGAATTCACAATAGAAAAATGAAAGAGCTGGTAAGATACAAAGGCTTAAGTATCTTAATAATGAATTTGGGACAAAGACTAAAGTGAGCTGAAAGCATTTAAAGGTTCATTAGAGTTAAGCAGCTTGTCTGTGTGTTGAGGTATATTAAAAAAAGAAAGAACATATGTGGAATGCTTTAGAACTATATCATCAAAGATTGGGTTTAAAAGGTGAAGTATAATGAGAGATATAACAGTATAACATTTTGTAGCTCTTTGGGAAGAAAACCCACTGTTAAAGTCATTTATTATAATGTAATTTTCCTATTACTATCTATTACAATTTATAATGACATATATATACTATGTGATTATTTATCCAGTGTAGATTTCTCCCATTGCATTATAATCTTCCTGAGATTTTTTTCTTTTAACCATTCTTCTGTGAGAAATTAGCAAAATGACTAGCACTTAGATGGGTACAATAAATGTGGTGAATGAATTAATGAACTTGTGTGAATATTCCTTTAGAAAAGCTACCTTGATGTTGGTTTGAAAGACATGAACATTTGAAATATTGATATATGCAGACAAATAGCTCTCCAAAAAAGCATAAATCCCATTCTTGAGGTACTGGAAAATCTAAAAAGGATATAGATTTATTTGTTGTCTTGTGAAGGAATTAATCTGCAACTATGTTTAAAAAAACCCTATTCCAGCTGAGTTTGGTGGCTCACACCTGTATTTCCAGCACTTTGGGTGGCTCAGGTGGGAAGCTCACTTGAGGCCAGGACTTCAATACCAACCTGGGCAACATAGTGAGATTCTGTCTCTACAAACAAACAAACAACCTATTCTGTTGTATTTAAAATGCTCAAATAGAGAAAAAAATTGGCTCCTTCCGGAAAAGTATTTTGTATTGAGAAATTATGTTTTAAGATTTTGAAATTTTTGTTTCTTATAAGTTGATGATGTGGTTATTCTGAGGAAGTAACATAAAAAAACTGAAACTTGTAGATGTTAGCCAGGTAAAAAGTACAGGAAATTCATTTTAGATGGAAGGAAGAACAAGTGCAAACATACGATATAAAAGCAAAACTCCAAACATTCAATACTAGAGGTGAGATTAAATAAATTATATGCATCCATACTTTGAATACTAGGGAGTCATAACAAGGAACAAGATGGTTTAGTAGAAAGATATTATGTTATTGAGGAAGAAAACCCAGGTATAGGATCCTGTTTTCTTGAAATAAACAAACAAATGTGGGTATGTGCACATGGAGAAAAAGTGTCTCGGAGGATACAAACCAAAACATTAACTGCTTTACTTCTGGGGAGTGAATGGGTTGGGGTTGTGATAGGGAGATTTTTCATTTAATATACTTTGGTTTTAATGAAAAACATTTTAAACAACTTGTATACATTTTGTAATGAATGATTTTTTTTTTTTAAGAAATAAAGAAGATGTGGAAGCATGGTGGACTGCTCTTAAAGTACATTTGTTAATAAACTTGCAGGAAGCATCAGGACATTTCTTGTAGCAATTCTTTACTAGACTTATACAAAATCAGTTAGGTTAGATTAATGATTTTCTAACATTTTTACAGCCATGGAGCCTGTTGTTTACATTCAATCGTAGGCAGAATTCCTGTATGTGAAAAGTGATGAAAGCAGAGTTGGTTAGTGGAAGCTGGGAGAGAGGGGCCTCTCTCCGTGTTCCCCTCCCCTCATAATCTTTTGACAGCCCCTAGGGCTCTGCTGAACACAGTTTGAAATACACTGGTCTCTTCCCGGGATGCTTTTGATTTAGTCCTTCCTGAAGGTCAGAGGGATATACCAGCCCTGTGATTCTAAAGCACAAAGAATAAAGAATGCCTACAGGTAACCCCTGAATTCCCTCTTGCCTTACAGAAAACACGTTTAAAGCAGGAAACATTCATGTCATGTAAGATATTTCCAGATGTACAATAGAAGAGGAACACTTTTTATTTTGCATTTCTTGGCTTTGGTGTCTTATAATTGTACTTCTTTACATGCAAGCTTTATGATCTGTGTCCTCTTTATATCCTGGAAGTGACTAGAGCAGTTTTGTTAAGGTAATGATTATGGGTTCTGCAAATGTCTAGCTGCTCTACCATTCTTAGATATAATGAAACAAACAACTTTAAAAAATAAAATATTGTTTTGCATTTCTATAAGAGTATGCCTTTTCCAGGACTGAGCAATTGAACAAAGAAATACATTTTTAAAAAGCATAAATAGTATTTAATAGTGAAATCTAAGCCAATTTTTAAAAGAATTAGCCTTCTTTTAGGATGTGCACACAATTTTATATTTGCTGTTTCATGCCTAATGTTTGATTTATGGGATTTTTTTTCAGTATTAGAAGTGCAATTTCTTAATACCATATATTGTCCTGTTTAACTTGCTTGTATAATCTTAAATGTTTTGACATAAACATGCTAGTGTGTTTAAACAATTAGGGAAAGCATGCATCACAATTTATTCACATAGACCTAAATTTTCATACTGTGCCTTAAATGGCTTTATTTATTTTTATTTTTAACGTGTGTGTGCGTGTGTGTGTGACTATAGTAGAGGGAAGTAAAACAACCATAATATTGAAAAAGAAAAAAAAAAAATCTTTCTTCCCCACAAGGTGGTACTGTGGTTCTTTTACTCTTTCAAAAATCTGTATCTAGAACTGATATTTCTCCATTTGTCTTCCTTCCCCCACCTTTACAGGTGATCTTCAATTAGACTCTAATAAAAATGAGAAATAATTTCAAAGGAAACCTGCTACTTTTAGGTTTGAAGTAACTTGCAAGCAACTAAAAATTCTCTATTTAGCCTTCTTACAAGAGGTTTTTTTTTTCCCTTAGCTTTTTGCCTCTTTTAAAAAGTTCTTGTACAAACTTTGGTTATAGTTTATAACATTTTATTTATAGTTTTGTATTATATATACTATGATAGTGGATATTGTAGTAGTTTGTTGTAAAGTAAAAACAATATTAAGCATCTTTAAAATGTTTCAATAAATGAGTATAAATGCAGCTCATTGTCTTTAGGTAATTCAACTTAGTGGTGTTTTAATTTTCTCTCTTTTCTAACAAACTTTCATGATAAAGAATTTGATCCAAACCTCAGTTCTACATGTAAAAATTACCGAAAATGTTTTTTAAAAGAGTATTTGAGTAGACATAGTGCTATTAATTTCTTTTTACACTGTATATTTCAGCTTCTTTGACGATTTAAAAAAATATATTCATATTTGGATCTGGAACATCACATATAAATTTGTTTTTCTCTGTACCAATAACCAAGACAAGTAATTGCAAGGCTGGGTTCCAATCTCAGCTTCCCCGAGGCTTGTCAAGCCCCCGTATAGATTTCTAGGTCTGGCATCGGGGACACGGTGACAAAGAAGCCACCGCGGCTCCTGCCCTCGGGCAGCGGCGGTCGCAGGGGTCTTGCATAGCAGGAATTTAATAGTTGGAAGTGGGGCGAGGGGACCCGTGTCTAAAGACTGCCTTTACATAGCAAGCAGAGTTCTTCCTTGGCTGCCTGTTTATTGGGGTGGCTCGGGGAGGGGGCGGATGGAGATCGGGGGTGTTGTCTGGGGGACGCCAGGGTCTAGGGAGTGGAAACAAATCTTTGATGAATTTGGTGACAGTAACGAACGTGGGAAGAAAAGGAAAAATGAAAGAAGAGAAGAAAACGGATTCTGCGAGAGATCAGGAAGACAAAACCAAGGGAACACACAGAATCAAAAACGACAGCAAACACCAGCGGGGAGAGAAGGCAGAAAAGTAGAAAAGAGGAAGAAGCGGAGTGTAGCGAAGACGGGGCAGGACGCTAGGAGATCGAGGCTGCGTATCCATTCTTTCTTGTCATCCTCTCGGGGAGCCCGCAGACACGGGTGTCTTAAGTCCCGCTTAACGGATAAGGAAACTTCGACCTTGAGAGGTTAGGTAACTGCTCAAGGTCACCGAGCTTAGTTCCAGAGCCAGGATTCCCAGCGCTGCTCGACCCGGATCCGGGCTCTGGCCGGCGGGCCGGCGCGGGGAGAGGACGCGCAGGCCGGGCAGAGCGCAGCCGGGGCCGGGAAGGAGCCGCGGCGCCAGGAGCGCGCGGAGGCGGCGGCCGGGCCGGGGCCGTTTCCTCCCCGAGCCAGAGCGCTCTTCAGGGGCGCGGCCGGGCAGACTCTCTGGGCGTCCCCTCCTCGGCCGGAGTACGGGCAGGGGCGCGAGGGCCGAGAGTCGTCCCGGCTCCGATGCGGGGAGAAGCACCCCATCCCTTCGTTCCCAGTCTCGCCCAGGCTCTTCCGCGCCACACTCGGGTCCCCCAGCCACACCATCGTTGGGCGCCCCCTCCCGGGGCCCACACCTCCCATCCCCGCCCCGGCCCACCAACGTGCCCCGAGGCCTGCGGGCGGGGGCTGCACCGAGTCGGTGCCAAGTTAACCGCGGGTCCCAGCGCTCAGGTTCCGGGCAGGGACTACGTGCCCCAGCGCCTGGGCTCGGGCGCTGCCAGGGAGCATCCGTGTAGATGAGACTAGACTTTCACGACACTAGGAAGCCCGGGCTATTTGCAAACCTCACAGTAACTTACATGAATATACACAAATACATACGACTAGGGACGTGTGTCCGTCGTAGTCAGTAAAAACAAAACGACCGCAGGGAAGAAAGAATAATGCCCAGTCTATATTGTGAATCGATGCAGCCTCATGCTATGAGCGCCCTATTCGATGAATAGCTCCTGCCAATCCTCAGTGATTATTCAATGATTATTAATTGACGAGACACCTTTCACCTGAAAATGGCTTGTCTGCATTGTCTTTCTCCGTAGAGAACTGCGAATTAAAGTTTCTTTGTTAGGGAGAACAAAGAAGAATCCAAATTATTTTAAGGAGGCTTTAGCATTTGCCTTGGCAAACCGTTTTGCTAAAGATCAACCTTCGCTATTTGACTCGCCCCCTCTCTGTCACAGACGCAGAGTCGTCTTTGGAACAAGGCTATTGCTCCTGGTGGGTTTGGGGGGGGCTTCCTCTTCTAGAGATTAGCAATTTAAAGTTAAGAGGAAATTGAGAAGCCTCAGTAATACAACCTTTAACATTCACATCGGAGGTAACTGAGGCCTGGAGAAGTTAAGGTTGTCTTGCAAGTTTGTGCCAAAGCTGGGACTGGACCCCAGGTCCCGGCTGGTGCTCTGCGTGCTTGTCAGAGCGGCGGCTCCCAATGCCTCTCCCCACGTGGCCCCGCACCCCACTCTCATCTTCCCTCTTGGGAGCCCAGTAAAAAAACCCTTCTTGAAAGTTTGTCAAGAAGGCAATGTCTTCTTCCTTTCCATTTTAAAAATTATTTTCTCTTGCTGTCAGATTCATTCTGACATAGATCAGGAGTGGAAAAGTGTGTGGTATAGAATAGAGTCATTAGTAAATCCATCTCGTTTTTTGTTTCATTTGACAGCAACACATTAAATTAATCCCTGTCCAAAAGAATCACATTAAGGGAGCTGTCAATGCTAATCCCCAGCTCATTGTTGCTACCTAGCTCAGGGTTGACTTTAATAGGTCGCGCTGACATTTGTTTCTTCAGAGGCACATCGGTGACTTCATCCAGACCCAAATCTGTTCTCATCAAAAAGTCAAGGCACCCACAAGTTTTTACAGACACTAAATTCTCTGGGCTTAGGGTTTGCGCTATTGTTGGAAATGTGGATTCACACTCGTACCTTTAATTGAGTAAAGATGCTTATAACAGTAAAAAGAAAGCAAGGTAGAAAATCCTTCCGGGTGTGGGTGGCAGGAAAGCTGATTAAAAACAATTTAAAAATAAAATGAAGTTGCTATTGCTCTTATACTTATTTTTAGCATCCTGTTTTAGCTACCTACCATTGTTGTCTACATACTTAATTGTGTACAAACCAGATTTAAGATTTAAAAAAACTTAGAAAAAAAAACAGTTGAGAGGAAAACAGGTTACACAGACTAATGAAAGAAAAAAGGTGGGGGGAGAGGCAGGGATGAAAAAGCCTGGAAAAATATAAGATGAAAAGAGCTATAGAATGTATAGAAGAAAAAAGGAACTTTCCTGTAAATCGATGTAGTAATTTGGATAGAAAGAATTTAGGTAGTACAGAAACTAGGAAAAAATATATTATTATAAGACTAAAACATCCCTCTAACATTCAGAAATTATAATAATAAAATGTATTCTTTAAGTGGAATCTCTGTGTTTCTCTCTCTTTTCTCTTTCACCCCTGCACCTCTGGACTCTGCCCCCTCCCCCACTGATATGGATTATCTAGCTTTGTGCTTATGACATTTATGGATTCCAGATCTGACAATCATATACTAGCCTTTGTCTGGGCAGTGAAGAGAAAGCAGAGGACTGATCCAACCTTAAATCATTTGACCTGTTCTTCAAATATGCTTCCCAACTGATTATTCTTATTTTCATAGATATTTGGAAAGGTTTAGAAGACAGAATGGGAACTAAAAATCGAGAAATGATCATCCATTATTTAACAAGGTATAGTGAGTTATTATTGTATACATACTACATATTTGCTATATTTATGCATGCCAGAAAAGAGGTATGTATATTCTGTTTTTACTAATTGAACCATGCTTTATTTATATATTGCAAAGTGATATTATAAACATTTTTGTTAAGCGAAAATTCATCTTTCTCCATATTTTCCCCCTGAAAATCTATATTTTCAAGTAAACATGGTATAGCAGTACCTCTTACACTCAGGATTTTCGCTATTTTAATTCCAATTTTGTTTTACTTTTATTGCAGTTTTTGCCTCCTTTTGCTCCCTTTATGTCCTGAGAGTCATCTCTGGGCTGTAAGGGTAAAGAAAAAAATCTTTTTTTTATTGATACATAGTAGATATACATATTTTTAGGGAAAAATATCTTTTCTTTTCTTCTACCCATCCTAAGTTCATGGCTGAAGCCCTTATAACAAAAGACAGATTAATAAGAGACAAACATTTAAATTTATTTAATATAAGTTTTACAAGATATGAGAGCCTTCATAATGAAATGAAGACCTGAAGAAACAGTTAAATCTCAATTTTTTTTATAGTAGGTTTGATGAAGAGTGGATAGTTGTGGACAGATATGATAAGACAAATGGAATAAGTGCTAAATGTGACAAACTGAGGGAAATCAGCAAGGCCTGTTGATTCAGATTCCTCTCTGTGTCCCTTTGTCTACAGAGATAAGGGTGTTCCTTTCCTCTGGGTATAGGAAAGACATCTCTCACATGAGGGTCTTATGACCTGCTTCAGGGAAGGTCAGAAAATCCTTCCTAGGTTTACGACCTGTTCAGGGGAAAAGAGTGGGAATAGTTTAGGGAGACCTTCCTACCTCTGCCATTCTCTCAAGTTCTTTTAGCTTAAAATACTCCTTCAGCTTAAAGTATGCCAAGGTTTCATATTTGGGGTTAGCATGTCCTGAACCCCATAGGGACATAACTACTTTTGAAGTTACTTTTGTACAGTCTGTGCAAAACAGAGTTTCATTGAGCTATCTATTAAAAGCTATTTCATTTATTTTAATGATTGAACAACAGAGGTTCATTCAGAGAAAATGGGCTAGGGTTTTGGTGGCCCAAACAATAAGACTATAAAGGATCAGTAAGAAAATAACTACGCATGCATTCAATACTCTCCAGAAAATGCCAGGAGTATAAAGAATAAGAACTTGGGTTCATATTTTATCAGTGGACTAAGACCTGGATGACATTTTAGAAATTGTTGGGTTAGAGCAGACACAAATGGAATGTTAAAACTCCGGGGATTCCAAACTTAACAATACCTTGTACTCAGCACAGTGTCTTGTACATGGTAGGCATTCAGTAAATAATCTTTAAATCAATAGTGAATGTGTGTGTAAAGCATGCATGATGGAGGGAATGCAGGCTGGAATGAACACAGATAGAAAACAAAAGAGATGGCCAGAGGAGTGGCAAAATTGGACATGGTTAGTTGTAGAAGTGGGGGTAGTTGGTGGCATTTTGCTGGGTTGAAACAACTGAGGAGCTAGCTCTGTGTGAATTAAGGTAGAGGGTAAAGCTGGTAGGCAATAATGCAGCGGATATGTAAGTACTCATCCTTTGGAAATGTGTTCATATGCACTGTATTCATGGTCAGACAAGAGCTTTGCCTTCAGGGAACATATATGTTCAAATTTAGATAATTCAAACATCCTCCCATAGAAAGGCATGTGTGTAGGAGTTCTTGGTTTAGCCCTGAAAGTAGTAGAAGCCATGCCACTATGTGTAATGATGAGCCGGGAAATGACTTTCAGTCACTGAACTTCTGGGTGACTGCATGGTTCCCCTTTCTGTAAATGGGAAGGACTCCTCTTCTTCTTCCTGCTGGGCAGGGGAAGCAAGGCATGCTCTAAGACAAACCACTGGTGGTGGAGACACCACTGGCAGACAAACCATTGGCAAATGCTGGGGCGGGGTCTCGGGTGTGGTTGGTTTGGGGATGGCTGCAATGGCAGTGGGGTTATGAGGTGCGAAGAACTTTCTAGTAGAGTACACCCAGAGTCATTCTCTGGAGCCCTGGGCCATTTCCTTACACCCCATCTCTTGCACCAATGCTCCCTACTGCCTTTTCTTCACCGCCTCAAGGGCTGGTCGGCTGCTCTCCTTTTCCACATCTGTCTCCCGTGGTTTTTGTCTGGAGTTTTCTCCATCTTGTGGAGTAGAGCCCTGGTTCACTGCTTGTGTCCTATCATCCATCTGACCTTGAGGCAAATACAACATTTTTGATTTTTAAAAAGGATTGCTGTTTTTATTGGCAATAATAGGAATGGAGGGAAGAAATATAGGTGAAAGGGCACCCCCATTTGCCCTTTCTTTTATAAATGCGTAGACATTTATAGAAATGCAATGCAGTATATATAGACAAAGTGTGTTCCTGAGGGTATGTGAAGGATGGAAATCAGAGGCACTGAGGTTTCAGACCCCACTTCTCTAGACAATTGTCACAGGAGTTGGAGGAGAGCTCTGGGATAAACAAGGTCTCTGAGGATGGTAAGGATTTGGAGAGGGATGTGGGTGCTGCCGGTGACATTGAGGCTTGAGCTGGGTGAGGTAGGGTCAGGGAAGAGGAAGGCAATTCTGGGCCTTCACTGCCCACTCAACTCTCTCTGCTTGCTATTCCTTCTGGACACAGGCTTCCCCACAGGAGAGCAGGGAGCGGATAAGAAGTGGAACACACACTCAGGATTGTTTCTAAGTGCTAATAATAATTTTTTTTTTGAGCTATCAATAATGGCCTTTCACTACTGACCTGTGGCATATTTCTGTGACACTGTTGTCTGGGCTAGTGAGCCAGGCTGTGGACTAGAAAGAAGATCTAAGGGCAAAAAAGGAAGTATATGAATCTATATACTTTTAGTTCTGTTCTATTGCTTCTAAGCCCATTGAAAAGACTGTAACTGACAACTACAACCCATTTTCAAACTTAAATTATATCTATGTAATTTAGGTAGAAAGCCCCTGGGCAGGTATGGCACCTTTTTTCTGTGCTTGCCAGGGTACCAAGCATACTGAAGGCATTTAGCAAATAATGATAATAATTTAAAGCAATGGGAACATTGGGTGTATAGGGAGATAAGAAACTGGAAGTCTGGGGCCCACTAATAATTAATAATGTCTCATGAGGTGGTCCCACTGTTTTTGGATTTCAAATCCCTTTGTTCAATTTCTTGCTGGAGTGAATTCCACACAAAAAAGAATAATCTTTAATTTGATACTTAGTCACTTCAGTGTCCTGTGCTGAGCTGGTTAAGATTGCATATTCTTATGAAAATAAATGCATTCATAATCAGTCAGATAATGTCGCTCCCCAGGGTTTCTAAATGCAAAAGCAAGAGATCATATATTCAGATATGTGGCTTCAAAGTCATAGGATCATCTGAGAAGTTCGCATTCCTTATTTTTTACTTTTTATTCTTGGAATTGAAAGGAAAACAACACCATAAAAATTTCTAATTAAATACATAATGAAACAAGGCCCAGCATTCACAAGTTAAGGCTTCACTAGGAAGGAATTCTTGTCCTTTTGTGTGATAGGCTGAATCGACAGACACTTTAATAATATGACAGGATGACTGGAATATGCCTTTGATTAAGGTTTAATTGCCAATTCTTTTGCTGCCCTTCGTGCTTACGCCCTGAAAGTTGAGATCTGCCATAATTTATTTGGGTCAGAGATGGTAGAATAGAGTAGCCCATGACAAGACTAGAAAGAAGACAAAATGTGTCTTCTATGCACATCACTTCTTCCAGCGTCTTTTTTCCCCCCATATCTAGTGCACCCCTTATATCTGCCTTGGGTTTGGTTTAAACTTCCCTTTTCTTCCCCATATCAAAGCTTATGATTCTTTGCTTTTCCTAACTGACCCCATTCCATTTTAGATTCCAGTTTCTTAATATTCTTGAATCCTTTCCTTCTTCCGCATCTTCTTTGCCATGGTCTTATTTTGAGTTTTTACCATCTTTTGTCTGAATTGCTGGAATAGCTTCTTGAATTGTATATAAAGTCTGGTCTGCTTGTGGGGCATCCTTCACCCTGCTGTTAGACTTTTCTTTCTAGAACACAGATCTGCTTTTGTCTCACCTCTGCTTAAAAATTTTGACACCCTGCCTCCATCAGTTACAGGGTAAAAATCATACTCCTAAGCAGAGCATAAAAAGTTCTTTGTTATCTGGTCCCTGGCTATCTTCCTAGCTTTATCAATTGCCCCCTGGCCATGAATCTTTATACATGGGCTTTTATAGGCTATCTATTTATGGGCTGCTTTGCTCAATCTATACCTTTGAATGTGACATTTTGTCTACTTGGACTGCCTATGAAGGCTTACCTTGAAATTATCTTACTGTACTAGAGAGAATAATTATTTCCTCACTACCATACTTTCTTTTAAGAGAATGTATCCTTGGATTAGGGGTGGATTGAGGCAGATTCTCTTTCCAAGGAACTGATACTGAGACACAGAGAGAATGAATTATTTGGCTATGGGTGTTGGATGAATAAGGTCTCACAGTCTCAAGTGCTGATGTGGTCATATGTGCAAGCCAAGAGAGCTGATCTATAGGAGAAGGTAGGAATATGGAGCAGATTGCAGGGAAAAGTATATATGAGAAATCCTAAGGGGCCTAAAAGAGAGAAAAGGAGTGGGGCACCATCTTGGTTCCTGTTGGCTTATCAATTCCTGTTTGAGTCACTCTTGAGACTGCAGTTGCTTGTGAGAGACTCTTAACTCTTTATGCTAATATCTTCTTTATTTAACTAACCCAAGTGAGTTTCTGTTTCTTGTTATCAAATGATTCCTTTTTAAGACTCATGTGTTACATGCAATAAAATTATTTGTATATAGTATATCCGTCTTCCCCGACAGAAAACCCTTTGATAGAGACAGTTAAGAAAAATTTATCTTGAGATTCCCAGCAATTGGCCTAGCTTTGGTTGGTTGATGATATATGTTTGAATGAATTAAAATGAGCCTTATTTTCTCAATGCCTTTTCTAATCAAAAGCTTATGAAATTGCAAAGTTGGTGTTGCTATCATAGAGGATGGCAAAGTGTTAGGTCTTCCAGTAACATATTTGTATTTTAATAAGGACTATCTGAAATCAATCCTTTGAGGTACAGAAAAAGCCACAAAAGTGGGAATTTGTCAGTGTTGGATTTGGGAATTTGTCAGTATTGGATTTCATGGGGAGGTATTTTGGGAGCTTTTCAACATCTCTGAAATTATAACATATCTTTGTTCAGGGCCAGCGGGGCAGAGGGACAGCAGCAGAAGGAACTGTCTGAGGGACAGAAGGACTCCTCTGCAGGAACTGATTGAGTGAGAACCATGACTGGGACCTTATTGCCCAGAACTGCATTTACTTTCTTCCAAATAGTTTTAGATAAGCACTGATCATCCAGGAAAAACAGAAATAGTCTTAGTAAAACCAATCAAAACACTGTGTTACTTGAGATAAAATCACTGTGGGAAACTTCACTCTGAATCAGTGTATTGCTCTTTAACTATTGTTGTCTCTAATAATCCACTTTTTTTCACACTTTCTATGTTGGTATTACTGATCGGATGATAACAGACATCAAATAAACACGGTTTTTTCTACGGTATGAATTAAAGAGGATGTTGTCGCATTATAGAGAAGACCTCACTATAGGAAAACTAAACAGGAGGGATCATTGAAAGTAGCTTGAGATGTTTCCCTCCCCCAATTTTTGCCTTCCAAGATATTTGATTCATTAGAATTCTTGATCTCACCTTTTAATCAAGAGATGTACACTTTCACGTTCTGTTCCCCCCCCCCATTACAGTATAACAGTAAGCCTTCTCCTTTCTGGTTATACTAAGCCAGGGCAGTGAAACTGTCATTTTCTCAAGCTGCTATCCTCACTGGCTGATGTTTCTGTTGGGGCAGATGCCTTTGAGAACATCAGGCTTCAAGAGACCAAAGCCTGTTTAAAGCAAAGCTTCTTTAAACAGGGAATGCATCTTTGTTAATACTATTTCTGGTAAATGGGCCACACATTAGAGGCTAGCTTTGTTTAAGGACTTAATAAATTCTACTTGTGCTTTGAGGTGATGTTCTTTTTACATTAAATGTAATTATAATAGGCTAGAGGTGCAACGTAGGCATGTTGTTGGATAAATATATAAACTTATGAATACTTAACAGATTCTGGGCTTTTATTGTAAGGTTTATTACTCCCTTGTGAAAATGTTATTCGGCTCTAGGAAAATGTATGTGCACCGTAGTCTGGAGAATCTATGAACATAAATGGAGGTTAAACAGCTGGACAGAACGCCAATGTTTTAAAATATAGCTAGGACTCAAAGCTCGAAAGCAAAAAGGCCTCCTTGGCTTCAAAGGTAGCCAATTAAGTTGCAAACACTATTGATAATAGTTTCTTTATTCAGAAGCTTATTATATAAAACACCATGCTGTCTTGAAACTGAAGAGGATGCCATGCAATCGCCTCCATAATCCATAATTGAAAGAATCATAAATGTAACAATTATTTCCCTGTATGATTGCTTTCACAATTTCTTGTTCTCTGCAGGATCCTTGCTTTTTGTTTTTTTCCCCCCTTCAGCTCATTGCAACAATCAAGCAATTATAGTGTGATTCATATTTAAGATTAAATTTTGCATGTCTACTGAGGTATATAAAAATCTCTATTTTTCATAATTGTGAACTATGCTTATATAATCAATTAACTTTTAAAGTAAGTAATATTGAATTTCATAAGTTTCACCAATCAATGACTTATAATAAAGCAATGTGATTAATTTGAAGATGGATGTAAACAGTACAATATTCAAATTGGAAAAGCTTCTCTGTATGACAGAAAAAAGGTAAGAAATAAAAACAATTCTCATGTGGGGTATTTAATTCAATCTTTAAAAAATTGTATCATCCTCCAGAAGCTATTTCTGGCTTTAAGTACTTTAAAATGTTTAGTAATGAACTAAATGAAGATGTTATTACTTCTCAGATTTGATATTGTCATTCTGCAGATTTCCAGGAGTGGGGGAGGACTCTTACAAATCTATTTTTTTTTTTTTGCTATATTTAAGAAGTTCAGTTGATATTTGTTTAGGAGTGATTGTTCACCCAGGGTTGCATCAGAGACTGGCCAGCTTTTTTGGGAACCCTGATGTAACAGGGCATAGGTCGAGTTTGGGGAGAGGGAAGAGGCTCTCTCTCTTCCTGCCCACTCCCTACTCCACTTCCAATCTAGGGGAGAAAAGAGGGAGAGTGGAAGCAAGTAGGGAAGAGGAGTGGAAAAACTAAAGGAGAGTGAGGCAGCAGTTCCAGAGATAGTCTCGTGCATTTTGAATATGCGAAATAAAAGCAGCTCTTTACATACTTCTAAGTTCATGCTTTATTTACTTAAAAAATTTAAAAGTCATCAAATTATGTCATCTTAACTAATGCTAATAGCACTTTATTAGACTTCAGACTTTATTTAGAAAACACCCAAATATTTATTTCCATGTATAACCTATATGTTGTCACAAAACTCCTCATGTTTTACATGATCTCAGAGGCCATCTAATTCATTCTCCTAATTGCACAGGAGAAACCTGAATACTCTATATTATAATTAGGGTGACTCCATACTTGATTGTCCGAACCTGGATACTTTTGAGAATAAAAGGGGTTGCTATTAATAATTGCCTCAGAACAACAGGTGTAAACTGGGAAGCTAGGATTTATGAGCACCTTGATTATAAAAAATGGAAATTAAAATTGCCAGACGGTTGACTCATTAAAATTAATTTAATTGCTTTTTTAGTGTTCTGCCATTATGACTGAGGGAAAAGTTAAATTGGCAATTCTAATAATAGCTAACATTTTTAATCACTTTTTATGTACCAGACATTATTCTGAGCATTTTATTCGTAGAAACATCATTAATCCTCATGATAACCCTATGCAGTTGTTACACTTGTCCCCATTTTATAGATGAGGAAACTGACACCTAGAGAGTTAAGTTACTTGTCTATCATCGCAAAGCTAGCAAGTAAAGGATCTAGGATCCAACTCCAGGTATTTTTGTTTCAGAGCCCATGTCTTGACAGCCACCTTATTCTGCCTCTCATGCCTCTAATACGGATGTTTGCAGAGGAAGGTCTCCAATGGTGGTAATATTTGAAGGGCTGAGCACCATCTCAAAGATTTGCAATTCTAGGGCCTTAAAGAATTGGAGGCCCAGTGTAGGAGGTTGTGAAGTAGACGATTAGAGAACGAGATAAAACATATATATGAGAGATCACAAATTAAAGAATCAGGCTACAGTTACGGATGACCCTCAGCGTGCTTTCTGACATGTGGGTCACACACATGGTGTTCAGGAAGCAGAAGTAATAACAATGTTGTTAGCCTGGGTGAGCAGGCAGAGGTAGAAGCAGCATCCGATGGAAGTGATGTGTAAAGGTAGGGAATAGAGGTTCTTGACCATCCATTACACAAGAACTATATACACAACCTTACACAACCTTGGCTTCAGTTTTTGTTGGTAGAAGGGAGAGAGTTCCTCTTGCTTCCAGGGAATAAAAGAATGAAAGGGAGCTGGTGAGCACAGGGAAAAGGACAGGTTTTCTAGTCCATGCCCTAAGACTCCTTGTTATAGCCTCCAATCCTGGCTACCACTGAACTGCTGGAGATGTCAGCAGAGGTTCCACTAGGCTAATGCTGTGCTGAGAAATCACGAAGAAACACTGTACTGGTTTTATTTTGATTTCCAGCTCTCTTCATAGTGGAAAATGATGAGATTCAAGAACTAGGAGCAATATACTGCCAGTTCTTTTTTTTTTGTTGTTGTTGTTCTTGCATGCCAGTTCTAATTCTACATAATGTGAGTTGTGTTGATTTTTTTGGTAGTTATTTTCATCCTTATTACCAAGACATCTCTAGTCCCAATCATTTATTATGATATAGATTTTGGTATAGACATACATTTACCACATACATTTTTAAACTCTTTGACATATTATGTTTAAGTTTTCATTAAAGAATATGAGAACACACTCATTCACCTCTTTTATTGATAATTCACTCACCTGGGTCCCAGTTGTATTCTATTCATTAAACTGGCAAACTCAATCTTATGTTGGTCAATCTTAACTGAGGACCCCTTTATTGAATAGTGCTACCATGGGAAGCTGATATGGAGAAAATAATTCCTGTCTCCAAAGTATAGAGGTAAGGAACAAATGCCAGAAAGTAAAACAAAACAAAAGATGAACAACCTAATAAACAACTTAATCAAAAGCAAGGTGAAAAGGGCAAATGGTAGTAGGAATTACTTGCATTAATTCTCAGTGATTATAGCTTAAAAGTGTTTTCACCAGATATTTTATCCTACCTTAATCTGTTTGAATATTATCATGTATTTTTTGCAAAATGATAAAGTACAAGGACAAAAATCTAAAAGAAAAAAATTATATTATCTTAAGAAAGCTAAATAACATCTTGTAATTTTAGATTATATATACAAAGTGCCTATATATTTTTTCCATGTGTATTATTTAAAAAACCTGCCAGTTTTAAATAAGAAGGGAGCCCAGAGGTTATCTAATTCAACTTTCCCCTTTGTAGGGTGAATAACTAAGGATCAGAATCTTTGATGCCTTGCTCACGGTCACTTGGGAGCACAAACAGAACTAGAATCCAGGTTTCCTGTCTCTTAGCCTTCAGCCCTTTCAATATTTTTGTGTTCATTTAAAAATATTCATATCGTGTATATAATACAGATTGTACATCTGTAAAACTAGTGCTGGAAGACAAAGGCAGAAATTTAATTCAGGAAAATGTAATTTTTTTCTCTAACAAATTCATTCCTGTGATGCACACAAAACATCAGCTACGATCAGCAAGCCACATAATAACTCTAAATTCTAATGGTACTTCCATCACTGACTTTATGCAGTCTTTGGTAGGTCTGATCACCTCAATGACAGTTACCCCATGTACATAGTAAGAAAAATAATGTCTTCACTTTCTAAGGTAGGGAAAAGGTTGCTTTTTTTTTCTTTTTTAAAGCATCAACAATTGGAAAGGACTTGAAATTTCCATGTTATGGGCATCCTATCACGTTTTGATGAGAAGCAAATTACCTAAACTACTAGTAATAATGGTTAAGTAAGGTAGAAAGCCTTTTAGCATGATATCCTTTGTTTATGTCTTTGATTTCAGTTCTATTCTTTTCTACAGAATTAAAAATATTTTCTCTTATATATGTTTTTCTGTCTTGACCAAATTCTTGTTAGAAATAAATTGTTATAAAACTATGATAACTTTTCTTAACTTAATAAGCCAAGCTAAACCATTCAAGTAATTTCCCCCTGGATCCCTGCCTTATCTGGATAGACAATTGCCATTGCTCACATTAACTGGGTAATTACTTAATCTTCATTATTTTCTGATATTATAGCAGAACCAAAAATAAGAGAGCACAAGCACTGAGGGTGAATTGTGAACATAAAAGTGTAGCTATTTAACTTTTTTTGTGTATATATGTTTATATTTTTTGGAGGTGGTGGAGACAAATATTCTTTTCAAGTTAGGGAAATAAAAATGAAGAAAGAACCAAAATAATCTGCTTTTGGAGTTATATTTATTAAATTAAATCCTTAATTATAGTATTAGAATAGGCATAGCCCCAAACTATATTTCATCATCAGCACATGCAAGACGTAATTATAGATATCATTGCAAATATCCGATGCTTTTTAATAGGAACTAACATTTGACTCTATTTGAGGTAGGTCTGTTTGCTGCACCTCATTTGCAGCAAACAAATAAAATGTTTATTCTTCTTGTTATTCATTAAAATACATCCATTTTAGTCTTGAAGGCATAGGTTTGAATCAAAGAGGTATCTTTTAAGTAGAAATATTCCTTGCAATTAATATGTTGGCACTTATTTTATGGTTCTGATTATATTTTTACTTTAACCATTAGAGGGCACATTAGCTCAAGAGAAATTAAACAAAAAGCACCGCAATAAGATGGAAATAGTTTTAGAAGTGGTAGGCAGAGAAAATTTAGGTATTTAACTCTGCTTATTTTCACTCATTTCATTGTCATTTGTAATACAATTTATTAGAAATTTTTTAATCTGAAAAAGACTTCAAGTATATGTAGTTTCATGTAAGAAATAACTCTTCACTTTTTATTGCTAGCTACTACTCCTAGGAGAATGAAGTTGGCCTAGTTGAATTTGATGAGGTTGACTGTTATGTGACCAGGGAGGACATAATAAATCATGGCATTTGAAGAACATCTTGAGTTCAAAGGTACGTATGATTAGGTTATTATGAAGTAAGTAAATGCCAGTCCCTAGTTTTGTAGTTAATAAAAAACGGCGCCTAAATGTGAATGAATGCAACTCAGCAACTAGGCTTCACAGCAAATATTTATAACCTTTAAATTTTGGTACAAATTACAGAGAGAACAATAGATGGCCCGGAGTGAACACAAGGCTTTATTTCACTGGAAAGACTTGACTGAGGTCATAAACTGCAAGAGGGCAAGCAGCTCAAGTGGCTTATGAATGACTGCCGAGTCTCAGAATGAGTTCATTTGTTTTCAATCTACGGCAAACTGTTATTATTGCTAATGTTCAGTCTTTTCCTCTAAAGGCTGCAGGTTTTTAATCTGTAAAGGCTGAAATAGATACGAGCAAGCATTGAACAATAATACTTTAATGGTGTCAAGTTAAAGGAATACTTTAAATGATTAATTTATTAACTTATTTAATACAATTTACTGAGCACCTACTAAGTTTCAAGTTCTGAGCTGGGTGCTAGGGAATAAAGACAGATAAAATATATTGTCCCTGGCTTGAGAATACATTGTTTTTATTGCCCTGTGATTTATAGAGAAATAAATCAGCAAATAACTGTAGTGTACGATAACTTTATATATTAGCGGGAAAACAGGAAAGAAATTTGTCAAACCCACTACAAAAAATACTTCACATTATATTTTTTAAAGGGAACTGAATGGCTAGGCAAAATCATTAGTATATACTATCTTCGGTTTAAGACTGCAGAACTGCTCTGGTAATATTTTCCTCTAAGAGTCAATTATACAATAAATTGTAGTAATTAGTGGCATAAAACAAGGTAATAATGTAATTAAAACCAAAATATTTACTTGCTATAGAAGATACTTTTATGCATCTTAATTTTGCTCCTTGCAAGCTAATAATACTCTATAGGAATTTCTGTGTGGCTTTTACATCTGGTGATTTTGGAATTAGCATGTACAAAGAGAGCTCAGAATTATGCTTTAATTATGATTTGAATGATGATTTGAGTCTGAGCATGAGTTGTCAACAGAATTGTGAGCTGGGGGAAAAAGAGATAAGGACTGTTAGTGGGATAAAAGTATATTTGCAGTCACTTACTTTAAAGTGCCTTTTGTTTTAAAAGAAGTAATTAATGTTAGGAATTAATTGGTTCAGATTCTTGATTTTAGAGTTATCACTTGGTTGCTAAGATGAAGCCTTTTCAAAATTACTACACGATATGCAATGACAGGAACATTCAGTTGAAGGTAGAAAACATAATTGAAAAGCTAGCTTTTGAGTGTCTGCTCATCACCCTAATTGATAGTAGATGAGCCTGAGGAACTAAATGCTGTAGCTCAATAAAAAATGTGTTTAGCTGAATTTCACATGATGATGCATGGTTTTTCTAAGCACTAAACACCAGTGCTGATGTTTTCATGTAATAGCAGGCTTTAAATGGAGCCTGGTCAGTATACATTAACTATTATAAAACAATCATTAAGTCAAAATTTCATGCAAAACACGGATTCAGATATAGTATCTAAAAATCGTTGAAGGTTTGGATAACCAAATTAGAACATTCATAAAATTCATAAAATCTAGCCATAAAGAGTAATGCTTTAGATGTATATTTATTAACATGAAAAGCACATTACAGAATAGATTATGCAGTATGAGTCCCAATATGTTAAGAAAAAAACAACATATATAAGAATGTGAAAAATCAGAAAGGACATATACCTAACGTTAACAATGTCATCTTGGGCAGTGGAATTAGGGAAGTTTTCATTTCATTTAGGTTTATCTGTATTTTCTTAATTTTTCTACAGAAAATATATTTAATTATTTAATAAAAAGGATATATTAATATCCAGTCTGCCCAGTATTTAGCAGGAAATTTTTCATGTTACTTTGGAATACAACAGTATACTCTTGTTGATATTGTGTTGGTCCTAACATAGTTATAATTCCTATTTATTCATGTGTCCTTTGTTTTTATATTTACATATTTTCTTGCAAAAAGTATTAAAAATTTAGCAAAATATAACACAGATAACACCTAATTTGTTTTATACAAATGTGAGGATACAGTGAATTCAGAAATAGAAAAAAAGGACAATTGAACAATGGATCTGAATTTTAGCTTTGCAAATACAGCAGAAGTGAGTATGTAAGATTATGTGCAGCAAATTATGTATAGAATGTGACCTGGGCATATAGGAAGAATGAGATGATAGAAAAGAAGTCCAAATTAGACCACATTTTAAGTGTGCCTGTGGGGAAAAGGAAGATAGAACTATTGGTAGTGACTGGCCAAACCAATCAGTCAGGGCAGGAGGTCATCCTTTGAAGAAAGGTAGGTGGTGAGTCAGCTAACACCCTGGCAATCTATTTTTATAAGCTTGTATCCCTTTTAATGAGGAAAAAGCTTGGCCCAATTGATCTTCTCGAAGAGAGTTTATTTCCTTATTTCTATTTAAAATAATAGTTTTTGGTAGATGCATTCTCAGGGCAATATAAGTCTCAGACATCACATCAGTGTGAACAGTTGAACCAAACATACAAAAATCAAATGAGATGGATGGATTTGAATGGAGGTTCAGCAGGATTTTTCATTGATAGGAAGAGCAAAAATGGCCCCTAAGGTATTTACTTGAGAAAAACCACACACACATATAGATATACATATAATAGCTCTTCAGGGCATCTCCACTCTGGGTCAGATGGGATCAAGCTGTAAGAGAAGAAATTGCTTTGCCAGTCAGTATTAATAAACATGAAGTAAGCATTTATTAAGTTGTTGAAAGTAAATGTTATAAAATCAGGGCTTAAGGGAGAAAGTTATATTTCTGGGGACATAATATTAAGCTTCTTTCTCCCTTTTCTGATTAAACGAGATACTCTAGTGGGTGTCTTACTTTTTCTATTTTATAAGCTGTCTTCATTCTTACATATGGAAAATGGCTTTTAACTACTAGTGAATAATCAATTTTTTATTACGATTTTATTAACAGTAAGTAATTAATCAGTTTCACAATTTTATTTAGAATGTTGGTTGAAATATCTGGCTGCAATTTTTTTCAGTCCAAATGAAAATCTGTAAACCAACCATGTTTCAAATTGTCCCTTTAACCGATGAACTTATTTTCTTGAGGGAGAAAGCTTAGAAAATTTTCTAATTAGTGCTAAGACCTGATTTTCTGTGGCTCACAGCTTCATTTATTCTACTTCTTCAAATTATGCTGTAGGAAATGTCTTTACAGCTTGGTGTTTTCTATTGATCTCTACAATTGTTCTCAGTAATTTAGAAGTTAACCGTGCAGTGATTTTTCAAGAATGTATTGGAGCCTTGAGTCAGCACACACTCCTTTCCACCAAGCCAGGGGGCAAAGATCCTAGCAGCGCCCCCATCTTATGGCTCCATACAGAAGAGTGGGGGGCATCGACTCCAACTGTCAAGTTCATTTCCTCCATGTAAACTCTCCTATTCTATCAGCCTGCAGTTCATGCCTTAAATGCCTCTTCCTTCATAAGGAGCTTGAGAGGGGATTTGAATAGCTTGAACTTACCTGAGAAACTAAAGATCATTAATTGGAAAGGTGCTTCTGGGCAACAGGAAATTTTTCACTGGAAGGGTTTCAAATCTAAGAAAGTAATTAATTTCTCTGTGGAAGAGGATCCCGTTTTCCTCTTCTGGTGCCCTTCACTATTGCAATTGAATGGTTTAGGGCACAACGGAGGGAATCTGACTCCTCTCTCGTTAACCCTCACAGTTTGTCTCTTTCTTTGCTTTTCCATTTTGACATTAGTGGTGCCTTCTAGGGATTTTGGGGGCGATGTCTTACTTTATTTTTATGAAGAAAAGTTAAGGAATATGTTTGAAGGAATATAATGTACAATAAATAGTTATTTTTCTTAATGTGCATCTACTACTATCAGAAAGAGTTTTCAAAAATAAAAATTTTCATTTGTTAAAAGGAAAATGACAAATTAGGAAAAATAGTTACAATAAATGTGATAAAGGTTTCCTACATATATATATATATATATATATATATATAAAATGTCTGTGTGTGTGCAAGAGAGAGACAGAGCAAGCTTATTATCTTACAAAAATATTAAAACTTCAATCAAAATAAGAGGAGAGAACAGGGGCAGATAATTCAAAGGAGAAATAGAAAGATCTAAAAATCCATTGTTATTAATAATCAGAAAATTAATATTGAAATAAGATATATTGGAAAAGTTATCTATCATCATCATTTAGTATCAGAATGGACTCATAAATTCCTATTTCATTCATGGGTTATAATTCTTACTATATTTATTTTTATACTTAAATTTTCCCCAGATTTGGTCAGTGGGAGGACCTCCAAACTCAATCTTGTGTCTTTTTGATGCGATTCCATCATTGTTTTGAATATGTTTTTATTTTCTGGCATAAAAAGATATTTAAGGCTGATCTTGAACTTTTTCTGTCCCAGACCTGGAATCAACATTTCTACAAGGAGCTCTTGTTTTGTTAGTAGAGAATGGTATTTAGAAACGAAGATAGGTATTAAATGTGCTCATTTGTTAGAGGTCCCTTTAGTAGTCAGAACTTGTGTGTGTGTGTGTGTGTGTGTATTAAAAATCATAGGTATCATGCTGATTTTTCTAATGTTAATCGAAATTCACAAAGCTCTTTACTTGCCTTTCTTCATTACATATTTGCATGTCCCTTCTCCTGCAGTGAGAACTCTGGTTTCTGGCAACAGTAACACATTTACTTATTTGCTCATCCCTTCAAGGTACATAAAATAGTTTCAGAATTCATCCATTTTATCACCACAAAAACAAATCTACTAAGATCATTCAAGATTTGTTTGCAATTCTTTTATTTTTTAGCTGGTGCTTAAAAGTAACTTGAGTGAGTTCTTTATTTCTCCTGCAGAGTGTTTATATTATTTATTTGAAATAGTTTGGTTCATTATTTCTGTTTGCTTTTAGTTTTAGATTGTGAGTTTTCCCCATCCTTGTTGATTTACTTTTGTTTTTTGAATATCGAGGACATTAGCGTACTTCTACATACAAATGTGTACCAGGTTTGATCAATGCTTCCTCTATCCCTTTCATCCCACTTCCTCTACCTCTATGTAGGTAATCAGTTTTTTTTTCAAAAACAAGCATATTCTTGTATGCTTCCTACTTTCCTTTCTTTTTTATACAAAGGTAGTATACTATACATACATTTTTCACTGATATAAAAATTACTCCCTATCAGTTTACAGATATTTTCTTCATTACTTTTTACTGCTTCATCATACTTCACTGTATGTTTATACCATAGTTAATTCATTCAATCTCTTATGTTAGGGCTCTTAGATACATTTCAATATTATTTTAGTTGCAAATAAGGTGGCAATGGATAACCTCATATTGTTGGAGGTATAATTTCTCGGTAAAAATCCTAGAAATGGGATTGTTGGGTTAAAGGTAAATGTGTATGCAGTTTTATTAGATATTGTCAAACTCTTCTCTATTAGGGTTATATCATTTTGCATTCCCATTGGTTTTGTATGAAAGTGATTTTCTCCCCAAACCCCACGAACAGAGTATATTGTCAGGCTTTTGAATTTTTTCCAATTTGAGGGGTGAAAAATGGTATTCCAGTGTAATTTCACTTTATCTATTATGAGTGAAGTTGAACATCTTTTTCATATGGTTAGAAGCATTTTTTAAGTCTTTCTTTTCTTTGGTGAATTGGCAGTTCATGACTTCTGCTCACTTTTCTATAGGATTTTTGTTCATTTATTCATTATTTCTTTTTATATCATTGATACTAGCTCTTTATCTGTGATACATTGTACAGATTTTTCTCCCAATTTTCCATTTATCTTTTGATTTTGTTTGTAGTGTTTTATGTCAAGCAAATGTTTTTTATTTTTATGTAGTCAAATATATCAATTTTTCTTTTACTGTATCTGGATTTTGAGTCATAGTTAGTAAGTCTTTTCCTATAGCCAGGTTATAAAAATTACTATGCTTTCCCTCTAGTATTTGTATTTTTTCATTTTGTTCTAATGTATGTACCAGGAATTAATTCAATTTTATGTTTTTCCAATGGCTATTAGTTGCTGTAATACCATTTATTAAAACTCTCATATTCATCTCAGTAATTTGAGATACTACCTTTATCAAATGTTTTATCGAATACTTTATCAAATTTTTTTAATAAAGGAAAAATTTTCATATATAGTTGGATCTGTTCCTCAACTTTTTATTTTAGTCCATTGGTCTGCCTATGTATTCATTCATCAGTATTACATTGTTCTATGGTATCTTCTAATGTCTAGGAGGGCTTGTACTCTCTTATATCTTTTCTCTTTCAGTGTTTTCCAAGTGTTCTTACATGTTTATTTTTCCATATGAACTTTAGTATCAGCTTGTTTAACTCTAGAAAAAGGTTTGTAGATATATTTTTTATTGGGATTGCATTAAATTTATAAATTAAATTTAGGGGAGAACTGATATCTTGATGATACTGAAATTTACTAATCAAGAACAAAGAATGTCTTTCTACTCATGAGTGTTTTATAATTTTATTCATATGAATTTTGAACTGAGCATTTCTTGTTCAGTTTGTTCCTAAGTATTTTATCTTTTTTGTTGCTGTTGTAAATGGGGTTTCTCTTCCATCATATCTTGTTTATTATTTGGGTATATAAAGGTTGATGATTTTTGCATGTTAATTTTATATTTTCTTACCCTGAGGAATTCCTTAATTTTTCAGGAAGTTTTATCATTAATTTGCTAGGGCTTTCTAGGTATATTAAAGTCTTCTGTAAGTAAAGATAGTTGTACTTTTTGGCCCCCAATTCTTATTCCTCTGAATGTCTTCTTTTGTCAAATAGCATTGGCTAATATTCCATTACAATGTTAAATACCAGTGAAAATAGTGAGAAGCCTTTTTTTGTTCCTGACGTTAATGGTAATAATGCCTCTAGTCTTTACTCAGTAAGTAAGGTGCAGGTTTTAAAATAATTTGTATCTTATCATGTTAAGGAAGTATCCATCCATTCCCATTTTCTGAAGAGTTTCTATTAGGAGTTAAGTTGTTTTTAGCAGCTATTGAGGAAGTTATGTAATTTTTCTCCTTAGAACTATTTAATACTAATATGGTGAATCATGTTAACAGATTTTCTGGTATCATATCCTTGTATTCTTTGTATAAATCCCACTTAACCATGCCATATTATTTTCTTTAAATGGCATTGGAATCTGCTCACTAATATTTTACTTAGGATTTTGGATTAATATTTATAGGTGATATTAGTCTATAGTATTAATTTTAGTGCTTTTTAAATACAGAATTTTGAAGTTTAAAAAATTTTTTTACTTTTTGAAATAATTTATGTAGTATTGGGACTATTTGGTTTCTAAAAGTTTGGTAGGCCTGTTTTTTAAAGAAGTTTTTTGGGAGGATGGAATTCTTTCATAACTTCATTTATTCCTTCTATGGAAATATATATGTTAAACTTTCTATGTCTACTGAAATCAATTTTTGTAAGTTGTATTTTCCTAAAAAAATTTCCAGGTTATCTAAGTTTTTAAATTTATTTGCATAGAGATAGGCAAAGATGTCCTTTTTAAAAATTTATTTTTAATTTAATTTAATTTTATTTCAGAGTATTATGGGGGTACAAACATTTTGGTTACATAAATTGCTTTTGTACAGTTTGTGTCAAAGTTATAAGTGTGCCCATTACCCAGATAGTGTGCATTTTACCCATTAGGTGTGAATTTACTTATCTCCTCCACCCCCCCCACCTACTTGATTTCCGATGAGTTTTATTTCCATATGTGCACAGATTAATAAAATGTGGTATATGTATACCATGGAGTACTACTCAGCCATAAAAAGATGTGTTTTTACTAATAGCTATTTCATCCTTTTCACTTCTTAGTTTATATATTTGCACTTTCTTTTTCCTGATTAAATTATCCAGTGGTTTGTGTGATTTGTTAATTTTTATGCAAGAACCAAAATTTTGATATTTAAATTTTACTCTATTGTTTTCAATCCTCTGTGGCATTAATTTTCATTTTTATCTTTATCTGTCTTTCTAATGCTTACTTCTGGTTTACTTTGTTGCTTTTTTTGGGTAGCTTTTTGAATTGGGAATTTTATTTACCTATTTCCATTATTTCATTTTAATTAATATAAATACTTCAGGGTATTAATTTTTCGATCACTGCCTTAAATGTATCCAACATACCCGGACAGGTAGTATTTGCATTACTAATATTATTCAGAAGCTCTGTATTTTCTGCTTATATTTCCTTTAACCTTTTTTAGAGAGTTGTTTAATAAAATAAAACAAAAAAATTCGAAGTAGGAAGGACTTTTTGATTGAGTGTTTTACTTGTGGTTTTAATGCATTCTGACTGCTGTGTGTTTTATAATATTTCTACTTTATACTATGATTTTTTGTCAATATGTTATATTTGTCATCTAACATATTACCATTTTGGGTGATTTTTTCATGTGCACACTGAAGAAATGTATTCTTTATTATCAAGGTCTAGTGTTATATTTTACATATGTATTTATAAGATATATTCTATTGATCAAATTGTTTAGATCTTCTATATCCTTATTTATATTTTTCTTTTTTAAATTTTTCCACTTGACTGGCTTTGTACTGAAAGTGTTGTGCTTAGAATTAAATTTTTCTATTATTTATACATTTCCATCTCTTTCTCCTGGCATCATGAATAGTTTTTTATTTACATATGTGATTTTTGTGTTATTTGGTGCATAGATATTCATAATTGTTCTATCTTCAAGGTGAATTCTTGCATTTAACATTACATAGTGTATTTTTCTTGTTTAATGCTTTTTGGCCTGAATTTTATTTTATGTTAGGATTAAAAATTCTGTTTTCTTATTGTTTCCATTTGTACTATGTATCTATGCTGATAGCTTTAAGTTTAATCTTTTAAAATCACTGTTTTAAATGTGTCTCTTGTATATAGCATAGTTGGGTTTTGCTTTATCAACCAATTTGAAAATATTTTGATTTTAATAGGCAGTGTAATCTAATTCACATTTATTGGTATGACTGATATAATTGGTGTTAACCCTGTTTTATTATTTTATGTTGTAATTACTGTGTATATTATGTTATATTTACTATATTTTTTTCTGTGGTATATATTCTTGCTACTTTTTTAAAAGTTCCTTTTGGTTCCTTTTAGGAAAGTTTATGTTTTTTCTATCAGTTACCCTTGTATTTATACATTTTATAGTTCTTTTAATCCCTTTCTTTCTTATTTGACCATTTACAATATAGTTTGCTTTTTAATTTTTGCTTGTATATAATCAATGAGTTGTACAACATTGTCTTCTACTTTTTCATTTAGCATTGTTTTACATGTTTCTTTGCCCATATTTCATATTTAACTCTTTATTGTTAGGATAATATTCTATCAAATCAATGTGTCAGAATGTGTCCTATTTTCGAGGTTTGGATTGTTTTTAGTTTTTCAGTGTTATAGTAATGGTAATATAAATATCTTTTTTTCTTTTTTTTTT
>VBSM01000361.1:45592899-45606468 GCA_008086735.1 Cheirogaleus medius
AATACAACAGTTGAAGCAGCGTTCACACTCAGCAGATTAAGTGGCTGGAAATAGAGTGTGGGTTTCTTCAAACGAAAGGGAAGCGTTCCGTCCGACTGCAGGAGTGGTAAAAGAGGTTCTACACGCCAGGGCAGGGCCTGGGAAAGTCCGGAGCTGCAGGCTCCAAGGCCGTGGAGGGTGCTGGAACTAAACGTCCTACCTTTTAACATCATCCCTTATCTCCAGTCAGTCCAGACTTCTGATGATTTCTTCCCAGAATTTAATCCTGAACTTTTCCCCACATGAAAATCTAGTATCCTTCTTTCTGAATTCTAAGTCATGTTTCAAAGATCTGCTCAAGTCCTCTCTTTCAGAAAGACTATCCTGGGCCATTCCAAGCCTCAGTGTTCTTTCTTCTTGTCTCTTACTTCCAAGAGTATTTGTATTTTGTGGCATGATTTAGCACTTAACTATCCCTAGGCTTGATTTTTGACTGATTTCCATGTGGAGACCATCTTCGGTGTATGCCACAGCCTACCAGAGTATGAAACCCAACATGCTATAAATACATGTTGGTTAATTTGTTTTTAGGGTCATATACCTTACTCAAAAACAAAAAACAAAAAAACAAATCCAGAGCTCTGTTGGAGGGATGACCTGTAAGATGATAAAAAAATCATACCCCAGAACTAACATGGGAAATTGAAGAGCCAAAATAGTCTGTTAAATAGAAAATTAATTCTTGAATTCTTTTTGGTATATTTACATGCAGTTGACAATTGGGTATTGTGGGCTCAAATATCTTTATCAGAAATTGTGCATGTAAAAATTATCTATGCTGTCACAAAAACATTTCAGTTTTAAGGATGCCACTTGTAACTACTAGAGAAATTTAGTGCATTTCAAGTTATATATTATTTTAACAAGTCAAAGTATGAAAATAGATTCTATGAATATGTGAAGAAGGCAGCCACAAAATAGGCCAAAAGGACGTGGTTATGTCTCTAGGTAATATTTAGCTGAGTTTTGAAATTTGAATGCCTTTTGGACTTCATAAATTATTTCTATTACATTAGGATTCAAAAGAAGAGAGAACTTATCTGCCTCATGTCATCTTTTCTCCACATCTGTCATCAAATACTTACCTGTTTTTGTAATTATTATATAGGAATATTGTATTTTTTAAGGTGCCTTGAAGTAATTTTAATTATTATGATAAACATGTTACAGAAATACTGTATGATTCTATATGACTTTCTTTGGTATCTTTGAGTTTTTGGCTATCCTCTACTTATAAGAAAGTTTATTTTGACATACCACTGCCTTCAAAAAGTTTTAAGTCACCTAGATTAAAACTAGGAGAAAAGACAGGTCAGCCTGCATTCAGAATTTAAATTTAAACTCTCATGGGCCTAAGACAGGATACTAAAGAGAATCATGATTCTTATTCTATGTTCTTTAAGGTGGAACAAGTGTCTAGACTCCTGAGAGCTGAATGTCAGCAGGCTTTAACACAATGATTCTCAGTGTAGCAAAAGTGGTGGAAAACCACATCAAGGACTGAAAAAACCGAGGGGAAAAAAGCTGTCTCCTAAAACACAAGAGACCCAGAGAAGATGAAGTATGGCAGAGACCTTGTGGTTTCCATCTGTTCAAGAAAAACTTGAGTAAACATTTTAGCTGATTTCTGTTCCCTGCCCCATCTTGGTATTTGCTTACTAGTTACTGCACCTGTATTATATATTCCTGTTAACTAAGAGTAATCTGCTTTTCTGTGATTTGGATGTAATTCTATAGCTCACTGGTCATAAGTGATAATAACTGCATCAAGTGATTAATGTTTTATAGTTTGCAAAGCACTTTTACAAACATTATTGCATATGATCCTTATTGTAAGCCTGTGATGTAGATAGAAGAGACATTATTTTACTGATGAATAATTTGAAGCTCAGGATAGTTAATTGATTTTTTTCAACATCACACTGCTTATAGAATTATGTGGGAACTGGAAACTAGGTGTCTTCACCCAAAGTCCAGAGATTTTTCTATTATTCTTTAATTTCTATTATGAGATTTGTTAATGATGACATTCACAGGTGACTTATACTAATGGAAAAATGCCAATAAAGGTGTGAAAGGACTCACATTTCATGGAAGGATAGGAATGAAGTCTGGGAGTCCCCTATGTTGCTTTTCTGATGTAATCACAGAATTGTAGAATTTGAAAATTAATAAATCAATGAATAGATATAATTTTTTGGATTATTATATACAAAGCCCTATAGTTACCTGAGCTCTTGGACATCTTGTTTTCAAATTGTTTCAGAGAGGGGGCTCTAGTCTCTCTCAGTATAACCCTTTCCAGTCTTAACTTCCCTCATCACAAAATACTTATTTCTGTTTAACTTAAGTCCTGACTGCTGTCATTTAAGCCCAAATTCTTTGTTCAGCAGGAGCTAGTGTAAAATTTTTATTTGTAGCTTTGGAAGGGTGCAGGAAATATATTTGAATGATTTCTGACTGCTGACAAGCCTTAACAACCGATAGTCCCAGGCACTGAACTGAATGTCTTTTGGCAGGGATGGCTATTTTGAAGGAAAAGACAGAAATTGGCAAAAAAAACTTTTTTCATGCAGGTGTGATTTTATGATGGAATTTTATGACAGAAACCAACCAAGTGTCCTTTACATGGTTTACGATGTCATCAGCTCCTAGATTGAGATTTCTTTCTCATTATTCATGTTTATTTGGCTTAAAGCAAATTAAAAATCAGACAAGAAAGTTATGATATAATTTTGATTTTGCAGATGTAATCTCACTCCTGAGCAACTTCAGAGAAGTTTGCTTCTTTTATTTGTGCTACTCAGTTCTGTTCTTAAAAGTATGTTTGCTTTCTCAAAGGCAGAAATTATTCTGGTCTGTGTGGCGTGTGCACTTTTGAGCCCTCTCAACACTTCATATTAAAGGCAAACAAGGAAAGCTCTGCATATTGTAGTTATTTTTCTAGCTTTAAAGATTTTAAAGATGGGATTTTTAAAAATTAGTCCACTCAGAAGAAAAATATTGTAGCTGGAATTCTCTCACTATAGTATACACTGATGCATTTCTTTGCTATTGTTTTTTTCAGTCTACAGTAAATGGGGTAAAATCATGGCACAAGTCTGTGTTTTCGCCTTTTGAGGTTCCAATTTGTTATCATGTGTAGGAAGTACCAGAAACAGGTGTTCCTTCACAAGTCGTCTTAGAGCATTTTCCATCCTTACAGCTTTCTTATGAGTGGTCACCTTTCCATTGTAACTTGTGACCCTGCCCCTGACAAAATCTGAATGGAGTTATTGGGGGCATCAGGCCAAAATACAGCATCTATAGGCTGATCAGTCTATACCTTTCCATGTCTACCTTCCAATTCCCCTCACCCTAGTTCTCTATAAGCAGTGCACACACACCTATACTTTTTGTACATCTCCAGGCCCTCCTTACTATCTATTTGTAACCCTATTCCATCTATTCATTATCCAGTGCTTGATTTTCTACTATTCTTTGGGAATCTCTCATTTGGTTCCTACTGCATTGGTCTCCCCTTTCCCCTTCTCTCAAGCCCCTTCTTTCACTCATCACAAGTGTATCCAAGTTTAAAAAAAAATTAGAAATCTGTATCTTTCCATGTCATTTCAAAGTTTAATAGCATTTGTGAGTGGATAGCATCTCTGCTTGGCATGCAAGCATTAGACATGACTCAAACTTGAGTCATGAAGATACAAAGCATGCATTCAAATCAATTTTCTTTTTGTTTGTAGTCGTTATTGTTATGGAGTGAATTGTGTCCCCCCTAAATTCATATGTTGAAGCCCTAACTCCCAATGTAATTGTATTCAGAGCTAGGTTCCTTAAGGAGGTAATTAATGTTAAACGAGGTCATAAAGATGGGGCCCTAATCCAATAGGACTGGTGTCATTAGAAGAGGAAGAGACACCAGGAACATGCATGCACAGAGAAATGGACATGTGAGGACACAGTGAAGGGATGTCATCTGCAAGCCTCTTCAGAAACCAACCCTGTTGGCACTTTTGTCTTAAAACTGTCATCTTCTAGAACTGGGATAAAATAAATTTCAGTTGTTTAAGCCACCTAGTCTATGGTATTTTGTTATGGCAGCCCTAGCAGCCTAATGCACTTATATAAGGCTTGAGTTCCTTTTTTTTTTTTTTTTTTAATTTTTATTTCAGGATATAATGAGGGTACAAACATTTTGGTCACATTTTATGTCTTTGCCTCACCCAAGCAAGGATTAGAGGCATGCCCTTCCCCTCTATAATGCCTATCTTGTCCACTAGTTGTGAGTTTACCTGCCCCCAACCCCCTAATCCCCAGAGAATATTACTACTGTTTGAGCACCATAGTATTGATCAGTTAGTGCCAATTTGATGGTGAGTACAAGTGGAGCCTATTCTTCTGATCTTGTGATGCCTCACTTCAGAGGATGGGCTCAAGCTCAATCCAGGAAAATGTAAGAGGTGCTAGATCACTGTCGTTTCTTATAATTGAGTAATATTCCATTGTATACATATACCAAATTTTAATAATCCATTCATGAATTGACAAGCACTTAGGTTGTTTCCATATCCTTGCAATAGTGAATTGTGCTGCCATACACATTCGGCTAAGGCTTGAGTTTCATGACATGATTTTAGTGGAATTAGACTTGAACATCTCAAAATGATATACTTAATTCCTATCAGCATCAGTGTCAATATATAATTGATTCAACCCTGTTATCATGACACCTGGGGGTTGTAAGTTAAACACTGCTTTCAGTGGGAATGTAATTAAACCTTTGGCCCATAGTTCATATGTGCTAGGTAATTAAGTTAAAAACACTTTATTCAAAATCTTATGTAGGACACACTTTGGGGTCTACATTTGTCTTGAGCACTCTGCATCCTGAGAGCTGAGCATTTCAACCTCTGACTTAGGACTAATATTGATTTTGATCAGAAACTGTAAATATTCATGACTTATCCTTACTTAAGAGGGTATATGGTATAACATAATCTATGTAGCTTGGGGTTTCAAGGTGGTTGTTGAGAATGGCTCCGTGATTTGTTTTTTGAAACTAGAGTCTGTAATCTCATTAATTTCTAATTTCTCTAATGCTTAGAGAGTACATATTGAAAATCAAGTTCAGTTTTAAAAATGATTAAATAAACAATTAAAAAATAGGAACTGTAAATTACATTTTACATGTACAACACAAATCAGAGTCTTAGTGTAGGTTTTAAGTTTGATTCTAGTACTTGTTAATAGGTGATTGCTGTTGGCTGATTCATGCACATGTGCACAAGCTTGCACACATAGGATATGGCCTCTAAAAAGCTACTCTGCAGGGGACTGCAGCAGTCAGGGCTCAGGCAGGAAGCAGGGTCAATAGGAGTATTATGGGGATAAGAGATTTCTTATAGGCATTAGATCTGATGCAAATGTGGAAGGAACTGGGGGAGTAAGGCCCAGAGAAGGAGTTGGAGAATCAGAGAAGGAGTCACTAACGAGTATGTCTGAAGTACTGCCCAAGAGGGACAGGTGAGAGCTTGCAGGGAAATCTTGAGAAGGCAAGCACACCCAGCTGCCACAGTGGGGTCATGGAAAAGTCTTTGGGAAGCTATTGCCTCTGTGTGGCTACCACCACTGGGAACCACAGCTGAGCAGCTGGCAGTGTGCCTGTGGCCACTGTTGATTGACAGAGCTATTGGCTGCAAGGATAAGCTGAGCACAGAGGAGAGTGAGGATGAGCTGGGACCCACCAGGCACCTCTGCATCTGTTTGCTACCATGTCTGACTGTGATTTCCTTTCAAGAGTAAAGGTCACTGCTTTACTTCTGTCTTCCAAATCTTGCACAAGTTTCTCTTTTGGCCAACTTGAATCTGGAACCTTCAGGGTTTTCAACTTCACCAAGTTGACACCGCACAGCACAGCAGAGCACAGTATAAGACTAACAGTTTCTACAGGGCTTTCTAGGACAGAAGAGTTAATGCATGTGGTTTAGCACTAACATCATTCTAGAGGTGTTATTTGAGAGTTTTTGAAAGGTATACCTGCTGTCAAATATCCCTTGCATCACCCAACCTGTCTTCATTGGTGTCCAGGGTTCTCATCATTAGCTTCTATTTTGGGTTAAGGTATTATGTCTATAAAAATTCCCAGTGGAAATGCAAAATTTTAGAAATTTAATACATTAAATTTACTAGTTTATAATTTATATAAATATAGTATTTTATCACCTTGCTGGTCTAATATATAAGAAGGTTTGTGTAGAGAAGATGGCAAAAGCTCCATTGTTATTATAGAGGATCAGGCTGAGATGAGTGTCTTGGTGGAAGCCCCTAAAGATACAGGTAGCACATGCATGGAGAAGAAAGGGTGTAAACGTGGAATTTGCCTACTTAACTGTATTTCCTAATAATAATTCTACTTAAATTAGCCTCTCCACTACACTGCTCAAGGATGAAATTACAAATGGTACTTGTGAGATGTCAATATTCATACTTATGTTCATGAAGTTAACACTGGAATCATATTCATTTTGAAAAGGTATATAATGATGCAATGATTTGTTGTTTAGTACCTGGAAAATAAACTTATTTTTAGGTTGCCAGGTTTCCACACATACTGTTTTAATTTAGTTTTGCCTGATTCTGTTATAAATCTTAGGATCAAACTTTAAGACCAGGGTTTCTATTAAGTGTTCTTTCTTTCCCTTCCCTTCTTTTTTGATGTGGTTCTTAAAACAAAATGCAGCGATGATTTCTGTCCCTGACCTCTGGCAAACTGCGGTCTCCTGCACATTGGCTTGGATGCTCTCCTTTCGATGGGCAAGATTACAGAGACAGGAGCACCTGCAGGCAGCACTTGTGTTCTGGTGACTGTGAGGTATGATGTACAAGAGCAAAAAAGTAGGCAAACACGATAGATTGACATCAAGGACATTTGGTGTGAGCAAGTTCTTCTAGTTTAAACATGAGACGGCAAGATAAATTAATAAGGAAAATAGGCAGTCATTTATACCTGCAAGGCACCAGCAAGCATTTCAGCCAGGCTGCCGACAAAAGGTCGCAGCTCACCTGCCATGGAGACAGCCAACAGTGAGGTTAAAAATAATTTGTTTTCAAACATTGTTTAGATACTTTCTGCTCTGTGGTGACAGAGGAGTGTCTCATTTCCTCTCCCCCACACGTTTCCACCCCTTGACTCTTTAGCTCACTCTTGAGCATGCACGTGCTATCTCTTTCTAAAAACATGCAGAAGCAATAAATCAGCTAGTTTAAGAAGACCCAGCCAACCCAACACAGATCGATTTCACAGGGAAGTCGATGGGCTGCTAATAGAATTACAACTACCTGTCAAAACAGGGAAAACATATCTGTGACAGTGACAAAGGGCAAATCAATTTCAGAAGAGGGTTTTTTTTTCTTCCAGAAACATAGATGTGGAGTACATGGATGTCTCTGGGAGTCTGTAATTGTGAATAGAAACCGTATACTTGGGCCGTTAAAGCTAAGATTATGTCAGTGATTCCACGAGAGCACACTGACTCTTTTCTTTTTTTCTAGGGGATTTGTCTGGTAACTGTAACAATTTGCTTTGTAATAGACTATAACAGGGACAGGCTGCCTGAAAGCACATTTTATTAACTATGTTATCCCAAGTAAGTTGGTCTTGTCCATTAAGTAAATTATATTCCCACAAACTTTGCATTTTCGTGTTTCCTGTGTGTCTCATTTCAGACAAGGAGCTGTGCATTGGTAAGGACATCTATCTGGCAAATCTTTATCTTATAAGTCAACTTGATCATTTTCAGAGGCTTCATAAAACTGTTGGCAATGTGACTTTTACTGAAAGGAATTTCTGTGTTCAGGCTTAGTTTCTTTAAAAGGAAATCTTAATCATGAGTACAACTGCCAGGCTCAACCCATTTTGTATCAACATGTGGCTCTTTTCGGTCAAGGACTTAATTTTTAAAAACAATCTAATATGCATGAATTTAGCCCAGCACTGTGGATTTTCCGCAAAACAAACAAAAAGTAATCCTATGTTACGACAGAATTTGTCATTGTCATCAGGAAACACACTGGGTTGCATATTCACCAAAGCTCAGTAATCAAAGGTACCCCTAGTAAGCACGTTGCTGCCCCCTCACTGGGGAAGAGCTGTTGTGTGGCAATGTCGGAAGAAGATAAGACACATGGTTCTGGTCTGCTACCTGCCACTTAGCTGCACGACTTGGGTAAGCCACTTAACCCCTCCATGCCCATGTTTCTAATTCTGTTCCACAGGCTACTAATAGTGGTGACTTCATCTAGTTTTTTAAAATTATTATTTCAAAATAAGTTGCTAATGTGTAAATCCAAGGTACCCTGATACAAAAGGGATGGATACCTGTGACGTCACTCATTTCTGTAATTTCCCTTCTACTTATGACTGGGCCAAGGAGAGGATAATCCAACAGGCCAATTTTTACTCCAGGAAACCAAGTGAAGCTTTCCCATGCTGTGTTTAAATTAACAGATGTATAAAAAGAATATGTGCACCCTACACCCTCCATATATACCTCCCTTGTCATGTATTGTCATTTCCACCTCTACCTTTAGAAAACTGCCTCATTCCTTGGTCTTGACTGCCTGGGAAACTAGGTAATGAGCGCTAGCAAAATGCACCTTGTGTTTTCTGGGTGGTGGCTTTTTGCCTGGCATTGAGGGCCAAAGATTCATCCTCCTGGCCCAACCTGACCTTGCAGACTATAGCTCTCATGAGTATGAACTCATTTCCATCCCCATTCCCATGGTGGGGTGAGAAATAAAGGCAAGAACAAGATTTTAATTACTTTCTAAGAATGTTAGATTATAACAAACAACATTAAAAAATAAATTCTTCTCTTCCAGTTTGAATGCTGATCGGAGTTGCATTCCACAAGGACTTAGTAATAAAACTGTACTTGGCCCAGCTGTTTCAGAATGAAGTCTGAAAAGAGGGGAAGTAACCTAGCATGATGCTCCACTATCGGCTTACATCAGTGTACTCTCGCATGGGCCCAGACACCCTTCACATTTTGTACTGCAGTCCCGTAAAATTCATCCTGGAGCTCTCCTAAGCTCAGCGTTATTGCATTAGCATCATTGCTTGACACGAACAAATATTGACTGTAGCCTAATTTCTGTTCTACCTCATTCCCCCATCCCCACACCATAAAGAACCTTGTAAGAAGGCATTATAATGCATCAATGTGGATAAAGACAAAAATGCAAGTTTCTCTTGTTATAGATAGAATAAAGTATAATTAGTCTCGCTATATAATTAAGATCATTATGTGATGATCTCATACTTAGGACATGTTGATGTTGTTACCCTGGAGCTACACCTTCATCATCATAGTAGAACTGTTTCATTCTCTAAGGGATAAGCGCAGGACGGCCTGGAGGCTCAGGATTGGATGTTTTAAGTATGATAGAGCCGGAGGAAGAGTGCTGAGTGATTTAAGGTCTCTGTGAGCCTCTGTCTTGAAGTTTTTTGTGTGTAAGCCTACACTCTCTAGCTCAAATTCCTCTTGCTCATATAAAGGGAGAATCTAAAAATGCTGCTTGAAAGGGTTGTCAAGATCTTAGCTTTGTGGTGGAGAAATCGCCCACTAATCTCATCACGTGATACCACAGCCAAAGGTGTTCTGGAATGAAGGGCCAGAAGGAGAACAGACAGATCCAGGCTGCTGTCTGGGCAAGGCATTGGACCTTCTCCCTGGTTTCTGAAGAGATGAGGTGGATGAGAAAGAGCCTATGGCTCAGGGGCAGGTGACTGGTGTTCACCTCCCACCTCTGTGTCTTGTGGTCTGTGGGATGTTTGGTTTGTAACTTAACCCAACTCTGCCTTAGGTTTGCAGTACAGCAAGTGGGGGAAAACAGTTGCTGTGTGGGCAAATGATAGAAAGCATTTTTTAAATTTAAAAAATGTATGGCATGATTATTATTTTTGAGAACCACAGGCAAGAACCCTATGAGGCACCATGGTTCTGCAGCCGGTGCAGTAATTTCCTTCTCTGCAGGTTCTTCTCTGTTCTTCCTCCATGCCAGGGACCTGTTGTGGCTATCTCCTCTAGCACAGAGCTATGACTGTCTGGGGAATACTGGTTAATTGCTGAGCAGCTAATCAGAATTGTAAAGGTCAGTGATAACAGGCAACAACTTACTCATGTTCAAAAACAGCAGGATGTGACAAAAGCAATTTATCTTGATAAATGCACTTCAGAAATCTATTGAGCTTATTTTGTCTCCCTCGGGCTCTGTCTGTCCAGCTTCATCTGCCCCTTTTAGTTTCTGCTTCCGTCCCTTCTTTGGTTTCTGTTTCCTGGTATTACATGTCACCTTCTTGCCCCCTTGTTACTTTCCCCTTGTAGTAACAGTCATGCAGAGAGAACCATAACTATTCCTTTTCTTTGTGTCCCATTTTCCTTTCTTTCTCCTCTCATCTTTTTTTCTTTGCATTTCATTCCCATCCCTTAACCCCACATGTGCATTTATTTGTCTTTTCCCACTAATAAAAGTGACTTACTATTGGTGCTATCAACCACAGTTTCATGGCTTGCATTTTAACTGCTTCCATAAGACCGTTTCCTGGCTCCTCTTCAAGGACCAAGCTAATTATTTCTGTAAAAACCTGGCTTGGAAAGGGCGGAGGTGATGCCTTACCTGAGCTCACACGCAGCACTCTTGTGGTCCTCTTGCCGGTTCCCTCCTTGAGCTCCACTGCTTGCTGTGAGGTCCCCTGAGAATAGAACTCCACCTCCACTGCTGCTCCTGCCATCAGTGGCCATATTGATGCTGGTTCTGGAGGCTGTAAGTGGCCACTGTGCCTGAGTGGTGCATGGTCCTTATGGCTGCCAACATTCTGAGTCCTTCTCCAAAGTGGGGAGAATGTCCCCACCTTGGGCTGCACATTTCATTCCAGGACTGAAGCAACTCTCTGAGTGCCCTCATCAGACAGGGTCTCAGAGGTTCAGAGATGGCCCAGTTGAAAGGTGTTGTTGGGTAGAGTTTGAGGGAGGGACTATTTTCAGAGGTGTTATTTGTTAGTAATGATTCACAAAACCTTTTTGTTTTCTCGTAAATAATAATTACTTAATAACAATAATCACACTAACTTCTATATATTGGATATACAAATGAAATCATTGAAGAATAGTTGAGGTTCTCTTTGTAACTAAAAATCGAATCCCAACCCCTCTCTCCCTATCCAGCCAGATCTTAAGACTCTCTCCCTAGCTCCAAACTCTGCTGTCTTCTGTTTTGCAAAGCTGGCCAAACTGTTTTCCCCTTCAGGGCCTTTGCATATGTTGGTCTCTCTGCCTGGAAGAAGCTTTCTTCCTCTTCCCTTCACCTGGTAACTCATTTCTCAGGTTGCAATGTCATTGTGTCATTTCATAGAATATTGCTATATACTTTCCTAACATCATCCACATTTTCTTTGTAGAACCCATGGCAAATAAAACAAAGCAGCAGATGAGCTTTGCATAGACCAGTGATGACAGTGATCTATCCAACTCTGAGCATGTGAGCTTTGGTAGGAGGTGCGGGTGGGGTGGGTTTATTTATGTAATTTGTGCAATCATTTGCTATCCATCCCCCTGCCTACATGGCTTGGGGGATCATGTTTGTTTTTTTTATACTGATGCTTCCCCAGGCCTAGAACATAAAAAGCAAAGTACCAACCATATGCTGGGTGCTTTACTTATGTTGCATGGGTTACTTCAATTTCACCATAATTTTGTCTGGTAGGGGCTGGTAAACTACTGTCCACAGTCCAAATTCAGCCTGTCAACTATTTTTATCAATGAAGTTTTATTAGAACACAACCATGTCAACTTGTTTATACATTATCTATGGCAACTTTTGTGCTACAAATTAAGTAGTTAAAACATAGATCACTTTACCTGAAAAGTCAAAAATATTTACCTTCTGACTCTTTACAGAAAAAAATGGATTGGCTCCTGATGTAAGGTAATGCAGAATCTCCATTTCATGGGCAAGGAAACTGAAAATCCACAAGTTTCCTTTTGGCTGTCTTAATGAGAGCAATGTTAATGCATATGTTTAATTATTCTTGAAAATCTTAGATTAACATTTAGTGGTATTGCTGTTTGAAGGTATCATTTCAAGATTAGTTTTCTTTAATACATGGTTTCAATGGTGTCACAGCCAAAAATAATCTCTCAAAGATACATGGATTCAAGTGGAAGAAGTACTTTGTTGGTTTCATTTACAAATCGTGATAATTATTTTTTAAATCTATCCACCAATTAAGCAAAAGTTTTCGTCTTAATTTATCCAGTATGTTTACACCTTCCCTGCTGTCAATTGCTTGTCAACATGCAGATGAATTTGAAGGTGCTCTGTTCTCATATCTTACACAATGTGTTCATAAGCTATTGAAATTGCTCTCCTGGACATTTTTTAAACAGGTTAGGAAATTGTAATTAAGTTTAAGTACCTATATTTAGCAGTTCTTGAAGATGATGCATATTATTTCCAGCAACAAAAATCACATAACAGCAAAAACATTCGTTTTCAAAATGCTCTCTCTGAAACACAAGTTTCTCCCTTAAAGAGGTTATTTCCCCTCTCTCTCATACTGTCACCTTTACCTAGAGGGAATAGATTTTGTGATTCTTTTTTGAAAATATATGCACCCCAGTGACAGGTCTGATTATATCATTATTGTTTTCAACTCCTCTTGTGGCTGACTGAGAGTGCAAACTGGACATGGGGAAAATGTTCATCTTACCATTTTCTTGTTATTCATTGGTATCATTAGTATTTTCTTTAATCTGCAGCATCTTTGAAAGGTCTCTTCAGTTCATTTGTCTATTTTGTGATGGTTGGTTTGGTTAAAATATTTCATACAACCTGTTACTCCAGAGTACTGGCATATGTGAGCTGTCAAAATGCACTCAGGCAAACAACTGACTGAGGGCTCCCCTGTCACATCCTCCAAGTGAATGTTCATACTACATATAAGAAATCCTTAACTACTTTTTTATTTTTTAGATAAATACAAATAGAAATTATAACATTATCTTCCTACACCCCAGTGGCTCATTTTGCTAATCCTCTGGGTACCCATATCTTACTTCGGAGAAAACTGCTTTGAGTACCAGAAAGCAACCACAAGTTACTAAATAGGAGGAAGGTAACATGATCAGGTTCAATTTGTCTTTGGATTTTATTTTGTGGCTTTGAGTCTAGACAATTTATGTTTTTAATGGGTACATATTCAAATAAATAAGTTAGCTGGTTTTACATAATGTTATCCAAACATCTTCAGAATAGGCAACCACTCTGAGCCTTAAGAAATCCTGGTTGGCCTCACTAGTATCTTGATGTTTTCTCAAATTCGTTGATAGCTCCAGGGCCTTCGCTCTTTAGGTTGGAGAATAAGGTGCTTTGGGTACAAGGAGAGGACTGAGGTGACTTAAGCACTTCATTGCAGAAGGAAGAATAGTTGTGTTCTGCAAGAGACAGGGCAAATTTTTTTTTTTTTTTGAGACAAAG
>VBSM01000361.1:45606568-45621169 GCA_008086735.1 Cheirogaleus medius
AAAAAAAAAAAAGAAGAATACAAACAATGAGAAATGACTCTAGGTTAAGAGTTGCTCAAGAAGTTATGCCCTTTTTAAGCCTTAATGAAAAATTATTTTTCCCCCTTGGTATAAGCATATGAAGACAAAGAACCAGCCATTGACCTTGAAACAATGAGAGAAAACAATGGATTGGTCCCTGAGAAATAGAAGTTGTCAAAACAAAACCTACCTATGTGGAATAGTCATTTTGGATAAAAGTGCTGTGCTAGTTTGTCTTGCAGACCATCTACCCAGTACATGAGGGACTTCACCCCTTGTTAAGCCTGTAGAATTACTTTTGAGAGGAGAATTTTCACTATCTATTTAGGAAATAGTTATGTAAAAAGTTTATTGCTTCACTTCATAATGTTTCCAATTACTATAATTGTGTTAGTTTAGAAGACAAAATAAATTAGAAATTTGAAAGACCACTCTGTGTACCTGAAAACAGTTTACAGGAAGGCATCCACATCTGGAACTGTACCTTCCAAACTCTTGAACGGTTGGAAAATGCATTTCTTTGGGAAAAGGAGTGTAGAGCTAAACAGAAGGTTAAATTGTAATCTTAACCAAGGTACCAAGATTTAATTGCTGTCAGACACTGAAATGAGTTGTGAGACAGAGCATCTGTTTGGAATGTCAAAATATGTTTTAAACTCAGTTTTATGACTCTTTAATCCTATTGTTGCGTTGAGTATAGAAAAGAGGTAAAAGGGTAGATATCTGTGGACAGGGAATTTTTTGGTAAAGGATTTCTTTAATGAAAGGTGCTGGATGGATTGTGAGTTTTGACTCCTCCATTATCAAGAGAGTGCCTGCCTCTTGCACTGGCTGTCAACAAGACCAGAGACCTTGAAATGTGCCCTCTGCAGTGAGCCAGGCACCATGGACAGCGTCTGCCTCCTGCCTGGGGAAGCCAGAATATGAAGGATGCGTCTATGGCCATACCACTCTGAACTCAGCACTGGAGGAATGAATGGTTTCTGATACACTGGGATAGCCTTTGTCCCTTGAATTTGTTTAGATAAATAATTTGTGGGTATTTCCCATGCTAGATTGGAACAATGAAAGAGAGAGAGGTGTTGTGGTGGCCATCTTAGGTCCTGAGAGGTAGTGTTTATTAGAGGGGCAATGGCACCTCAGCAGATGGAGTGAGCTCGAGGTCACTGATGGAGTCTCAGCAGCTGCAGAAAATGCCAGGTGACCAGCCAGAGTGGAGATACATTGCTCAAGTCTAAGAAGTGGCTGCAGAAAATTGCAATACTTGAGAATCCTGAGGAGCTCTCAAAAATATGTCTCAAAAATATGACCTTTCTTTAAAGGTCTGACAGGCCCAGAGAGCATGAAGTCATCTTGCAATGCTGCCAATTGAACAAAAACTTTCCCTTTTCTCTTCATTCTCCTCCCTTCCCCAATATAACCGTGGCAGGACTAAAAGATGAGGGACAAGGCTTTGGAAGTGTAAGACAGGAATAGGCATGGGGAAAATGGGACAAGATGATTTAAGCCTGTGTTTGTGGCCTAAAGTCATGGTCAGGTTACAAAATACCCCTGGGAATATTTTGTAATCTGACAGTGAATCAAAAAGTTTTGGGACTGCCCGAAGTTTCATCTGGGGAGTGGAAGAAGTTTCCTTCACTGAGTAAATTTTGTAGAAGAGGCAGATTTAAAGATACCTGCTGATTATATTTCAGGAGTTCTTCTTATTTAGCATCCTGGTCACAGAACCACCCGCTTCGTTCTGGGCCTCCAGAACAAAGAGGCAACAGAATACAGGGACAGCACTGTCCTCAGTGGTCCAGGGACCAAGAAAAGGCTGGTGTGAGATGTGTTAGCCACTTCCTTTGGCTGCCATGGTAGGGCTGGAGGCAGAGGGAGGGTATGATTGTGGAGTGAGCAGAGAGCGCTATTTCCTTTGGTCTGCACGGGGAGGGGGGTGTACTATGGCCTGAGTGTTGGTTTCCCCTGCCCCCACCAAATGTATATGTCAAAATCCTAATGCCAAGGTGATGGGATTAGAAGTGGGGCCTCTGGGAGGTGATTAGTTACGAGGGTGGAGGCCCCTTCCACCATGTGAGGACACAGTGAGAAATCACCATCTATGAACCAACCAGAAAGTGGACCCTCACCAGACACTGAATCTGCCAGTGCCTTAAATTGTGGACTTTTCATCCTCCAGAATTGTGAGAAATACACTTTTGTTGTTTATAAGCTACCTGGTTTATGGTATTTTGTTATAGCAGCCTGAATGGACTAAGACAACGGTTGTTCAACAGCATCAGTTGGTCTCCTCATCAATGAATTATTAAAGGGCTGGTAGATGTTTTGCACCTGAGGATTGAAATGCAATGCAAGCCATATGTCCTCTCGCCTTTTATATATGTTCTTGCAAAGATAACCTCTCTCAGAATTATTGCTTGTAACTTTTTTTTTTTGCATGAGGAAGTGAGGAAAGAAAGTAACAAGCACCAAAGGATACAGAGATGGGTTGTTTGTAATTCAGGGAAAATCACAGAATCTTACCAGTTTAGGGTGGGAAAACTAGTGAGACTCAATACAGTATAGCGATTTAGATTGCAGGTTTTGGAGTCAAGTTATCTGAGTTTGAATCTTGGGATTTTAGATAAGTATAGGCCTCTTTTTCCTTACCTATAAAAGGGGTAAGCTACTTATCTCATTGGATTTTTATAGAAATTAAAGATATCCCTGTGGAGTGCTTGCTGTAGTTCTTGGTACTTGATAAGTGTGCAGTAATTGTCAGCTAAGATTGTTATTGTTGTTTCCTAATCCATACAGTTGATTCTTGTTATTCCTAGTATTTTATTCTATAGAGTTGGCATGAACACTGAATTAGCAAATACTGAACCATTGATCCTAGGGGAAATACAAGGTTAAGCTCCTGCAAGCCTATGGTCACAATATTTTTGTCAACCAATGAATACATAACGTTGTATTATGTGTGTTTTTGTTTAAAGACACCTTATTTAATATATGTTGTTGATTAATTAACATTGGATTCTCAGCTAAGAGCATTATAACTCATCCCTGAATGAGGATTATCCAACACAAAGATTTTCTTTGTAAGGTACATTCTTGTGCTTTAGGAATACCAGAGAATACTTTGGCATCATATTTGGGGGCTATTTTAAACAGCAAAATCTCCAACAAAAAGCACAAAAATGCAAAAAAATGTGGCATTCTGTGGAAAGGACACTTGTTTACAGTAAAGAGCTGAAACACGAAGGAAGAATATCATCTTGCCTGACCTCAGCTAGGAATATGCATGTTGAACAACTTAAATTTTTTGCCACTGTGTATGTGTCTGTGAATGACAGCAAAAGCCTCAGAGTATTGATTTTGGGTGCAAATAAATTTTAGTGAGTAGGAAAATTTGTAACTACAAAATCCATAAATAATGACAATTTACTGTATCTTGGTGCCATGGTTTGAATGTGTCCCCCACAGTTTATGTGTTGGAAACTTATTTCCCAATGCAACAGTGTTAAGAGGTGGGACCTTTAAGGAGTGATTAGGTCATAACGGCTCTTACCTCATGAATGGAATAATCATTATCTTGGGAGTGGTTTTGTTATTGTGAGAATGGGCTTGTTATAAAAGTGAGTTTGGCCCCCTCTTGCTCTCTCTCATGTGCTTTCTTACCCATGTGGTACCTTCCATATTCTGCCATGGGATGATGCAGCCCAAGGGCCCTCCCTCACCAGATTTTGGTACCATGCTCTTGGATTTCCCAGCCTCCAGAACAATCAGCCAAATAAATTTCTGTTCTTTGTAAATTAATCTGTGATATTCTGTTATAGAAGCATAAAATAGACTAAAACACTGGGTGACCAGCAACTGGTGATCCAAGGTCAGTTTAACTCTCTCCAGTAAAGGGAGAATGACATGCAGAGGCAGCTCTTTCTGTCTTTGGCCAGGCCTCGCTTTTACAATGCTTGCTAAATTCCACCCCATGAGACCTCACAGAAGCACTGTAACATTTCTTTCAAATGTCATTCATATATGGGAAGATAGCTATTGTGTCTCGTTGGACTCAACTGTGGGTTAAACATGCCCCTTTCCAGTAGCTATTCTCCATATGATAATACTTGGTTGTCCTAACTGTCCCTGTTGCCCTTCTTGGGAGATGTTTCAGTGTTTCAACATCTTTTTTAGAGTGTGAAGCCCAGGATTAAAACTAAGTATCTGAGTGCCAAGCAAGGTCTGACAGAGCCCCAGAGAAAAGTGATAATTACCTCTCTCATTCTAAATGCTATGTTTTTACTAAATATTTTTAGAGTTTCTGTGGCAGAGACTGTTGGTACTCATAAAGTAAATACACATTTCTTAACATTTTTTTTGCCTTATGTATCCAGGGGGGTCATATGACTAATTCTTGCCAGTGGGATATCAGTGGAAATGATGTAAGCCACCTGCAGGTCTGATCCATAAGAACATCTTAAAGAATTCTTTATGAACTCCTTGGGCACCATATGCTCCAGATGACATAGCCACGAGGTGGAAGGAACCCTGGGTTCTGAGTCTCCACATGGTGTAGAGCTGTGTAGAGGAGCCCTTCAACCTGCCACAAGACCTGGCATGATTGTGACGTAAAATTTAATTATTTTAAAAGCTGATTTTTGGCAGCATACAGTGTTAATTACTGTAATGAATATAATCTGTTATAGCTTTTTTTGTTAGCCATATTATGCTGCTGATTCCCATTGAGTTTTCTATGTACTAAAATCCATTTTTTTTAAATATAGGCTGCTACTTAGATATAGATCCCTATCATGAACTTGCTGATATTTTTGGATATATGTCCAATATGTTACATTTATCCTATTAGGCTGTATTTTTTAGATCTAGCTAATCCCTTCCAAGATTCTCAAGAACTTGTTACACTGTGAGTCTGTCAAACAGCCATCCTTTCAAATTTTGTGTCTTCCACAAATGTGTAAGCCTTTAAGCTCCTCACCGATAAATACTTTATTATCCAATACCCTGGACCTTGGTATTCAAAGAAGACACAGGTATTGTTTCTAGCCCAATTACATATTATTTTCCCATATGAATTATGGGTCATTTCTAGTGATGCTCCTTTTCTTTTTTTTCCCTCTTTCATATTTTCTGTTCTTTGACATAACTACTTATTATTTTATCTGGATTTTTTTCTTTATTCCTCCTTTATTTTACACTTTCAGTCTCTGGAAAACATATTATTTACTCCCCTTGAGAAAATACCTGTCAATAGCTAAGGGTACATCATTTTAGAATTTGATGCTGGGGCCCAGGGATAAAACCCCCACCCTTTGACCCCATCTACAAAGCAAAGTATTCCCCTCACTCTTCCAAAATCCTGACTTTCATCTGTAAAAAAGGTTAAAAACACTGCTGTGTTCCCCTGCTTTTTGTCTTTCCAGTGCAGTGAGGAAAAAAGCTGCTGTAAAAATTAGAAGACTTTGGTTTGAGTCCTAGTTTTTCCAGTGACAAGCTTAATGATCTTGGAAAAGTGCCTTAACATCTATGACTCTCGGGTTGGTTTGTTTGTTTTTAAAATCTGTAAATAGAGATAATAATTTCCATCCTGGATACTCCCAGGATTGTTTGAGGATTGAATGAGTGAATGGTACCCAAATGTTTGGAGCTCGATAAGTGTTACTGTCATTGCTTTCCGCCCCAAGGACATGTCCTGCATCTTTATGTCAGGTTCTGAATCCCATTGTGGATCAGTAAGAGAGAGTGGTGGTCAGTAGGTTTGATAGATCTTGGTGGGTCCTCAGATATTACCTGTATATCTGTCTCAGGACGAGAGGAAAACTCCCTACTGACTATACTGGATCTAGGCCCAGTGGTTTTCGTTCCTCAGGGATAGGTAAGGGCGCTGGCTCTGGAGCTGCAGGTGCCAGAGTTGTTCTCATTGGGCTCAGCAACGGACTTCCCACTGCCCGCTTTAGATGCTCCATGGGAAAAGTGTTTTAGGGTCACAGAGGTCTGGGAAATGAAAAATCAGTCTTGGAGATTTACAATACAATATTAACATTTTAAAGTCTCTGAGAAATTCTCCAGTGAAAAAACCCATTTAACTTCACTTAATTTAGTGGTTCTTAAAATTATTTGACCTGACTTGGAACCATTTCTTCCATGGGGTTAATATTAATGTCACATCGAACTAATTTTCAATGGAAGTCTCTTCTAGAAATGTTGGCCTAGGGAAGTGAACAGTGAGCTGTCCTTTAGTGGTTAATAATACAGCAGTTTATTTTTATTCTAATATTTTCACAATCTGGCCCTGTCTCTGCTAAGTTTTGGAGAGAAATCCCAAACCACTGGTTTGCGTATCAGGTTGTTAGATACCTTCACATACACTGAGGGGAGTAGTTCCATCTGCCCTGCCAGATCTTTGGGACATTTCCATATCTTCCCAAACCTGAGGTCATCCTTTTGGTGTGTGACATCAAACAGCCACGGGGAGCTGTGTGACTTTTGTCCGTGCTACTGAGGACAGATTCTAAAGGCTTGAGGAAGGGATGCAGGGAGGGCATTGGAGAACCTCTTCCTGGCCACTGCTGTGTTCTATGCTTCTGCACAGATATAGACATAGTACGTGGCATGGACATCATATGTGGAATAGCACAGCAGTCAGCTCAAGGAAATGCGCGGTTCAGGAAAACTCTCACCTATTTCTGAAGTTCTCATATTTTCCACTCCTCAGGACTCTACTATGGCCCCCTTGATCAACATCACCAAAATGATAACACTAAGATATTGAAATTTAGGTTCTCATTTTCTAACAATCGCTGCCTCATCAGCTAATTGTTTCTTTTCCTCAGCACACTCACATAAATTCAGTCATGACAATCACAGCTATTGCTTCCTAAGCATTATGAATGAATGCATTTACTCCTTACAACATCAGTTAATCCAGGAACATTTCAGAGAATTTAAATAATTTCTGAGAAGGCATATAGCTAGTTAATGGTAAAGCTGGACTCTAAAACCAGATCTGTTCTTCTCCCAAACCCATGCTATTATCTATATTGCTTCTTTAGGATACATTGGATTTTTCTACTTATGATATCCTGGTGAGCTGAAGCAATCATATACCCTCCAGCATCATTTATTTCCTTACTTCCTTTACTTAATGCTGCATTGAGCTAATTCTACCATGATTATCCCCTCAAGGGTTTTTTGTTTACTTCAGCTAATCTCCAGGCACTGCTAGATGAGACATTGAGTCACACAGCCCCAGATGATGGCTGTCTTAGTCAGTTAGGGCTGCTATAACAAATTACTGCAGACTGGGTGCCTTAAACAATATACATTTATTTCTCATGGTTCTGGAGGCTGAAAAGTCCAAAATTAAGATGGCAGCAGATCCAGTGTCTGATGAAGGGCTGCTTTCTGGTTTGCAAATGGCTGTCTTTTCATGTTTTTGTTGTGTCCTTACACAACAGAGAGCAGAGTGAGGGGTAGAGCAGAGAGAGATCTCTCAGGTCTCTTCTTATGAAGGCATTAATCCCATTCATGAGGGCTGTACTTTCATGACTAGTTACCTCCTAAAGGTCCCACTTCCTAATTCCATAACATTGGGGGTTAAGATTTTAACATATAAATTTTGGGGGACATTTAGTTGATCACATCTGCTATCCAGCTTCATTTTGGCCCTGTTATGCTTGTCAGCCCTCTTTATCTCTCATTGACCAAAAACATACCTCATGGGAGTCACTCTCTTCTTTTCTCTTCTTGAGCTCCCAAATCTCCCATTGCCATCATACCTATTTACACAGAAGAGAGAGGAGTAGAGAGAATGATACAGTGAGGGAAAGGCAAGGTATTTAATGTTGAGGTCAACATTTAGTTGGGAGGTCAACTCCCCACTTTCATAACCTTTGTCTTTATCAAATTGCTCACCATCCTTTCTCTCTCATTCCACCTTTCAAATTCAAAGGTGACAGGATGTTAGCTCTGGTTATAGCTTCCCTGTACCCCGTGACATCATTTCTTATCATTTCTCTTTGTCTCTTTTCTGCCCAAGTCATTCTCTTCTCTTACATCTTAACTCTTAATCACCCGAGTTCTGTTTTATATTTGTATTATCCCAGGGCATTAGGTTTCTTGAAGATTACGAATGAATTCTTTCTTTCCAGATCTAATGAACTCTAACTTTTTTAGACACTTGGCAATGCTGACTATTCATTAAAAAAATTCTTGCCTCATTGACTTCCATAGCAATGTGCTTTCTCCTTTTTCCCCCTTGCTCTTTTTCTGTATTTTTTGCTAGATCCTATGCTTCTCTTACTCCCACCCTTATTCCTGTTTTCCAGAGCCAAATCCATGTTCTCTGCTCTCCTCTTCCCACATGTACACCTCTTGACTTCAGTGATCACTTCTACAATGAATGACTTCCGAAAGTGCATTTTGCGGTCCTAGTTTTGCACTTGCTCCAATTATGCATTTCCAACCGGCTATGCCATAACCCTACTTGAAAGGAAAATTAAAGGTTTTTTACTAACTTCTAAAATGGGTTCCTTTTTATAGCCACTTCATTTCTGTTAGTGGTCCCAGCAATATCATAGTCTTCAAATAACTTTGAAATTATGTTTGGCATTGCCCATCTCCTTCATGCAATCTGCGTTAGCTTTGTCCTTTTATTTCAAAATGCTTTTCATATTTTCTCATTGTCTGCATGTGTCCACTTCTCTGCCAACCCCTGAACCCTAGTTAAAACAGAAGTCTGCAAAATTGGCTTTTGAGAGCCTTACTCAAACAGTTTTGGACCCTGAGCCCCCGTCAGTGATGTCTGTTTCCTCTTCCCTCATATTTACAGCCCAGCAGTCGATCTTCCTTCCTCTAGTCAAAATTCCCTTTCTCAAAACACAAAAACAAAAACCTTTTAAACTCGTTATTCCTGAGGTAGGAATCTGATTACGGTTTATCACATTGCTCAATCCTATTAGCTTAACTCAGGTTCTTTAAGTTAAAATGAAATCAAAGCTTTGAATTGAAACAATGAGGGCTCTAAATCTTAGATGTCAGCCACTGTGAATAGGAACCTCCGAACATAAGCAGCTTGTATGACTGCCTACTTTGCCCTTGCTGAAGTCCTAATCTTGTCTGCTCTATGCCCTACCTCTTTGAATCCAGGGTCTCCTTCTTCCAATCAATCTAGCCACCAACTTCCAGCCACCTGTCCGTGGGGAGACCTTTCTGTCTCCTCACTCGACCCTCCATACCTTCTCTTCTTTGTGCTCTGTTTTTGCTATTCTTTTTACTGTTCTTTTCATCTCTTGAAATCATTATTTAGCTCTCAAGGACAAATATAAATCCTACTTGCTCTATAAAAACATTCTTTCACTTTATTCAACACCAATTTCTCTCTCGTTTGAATTTCTATTGTAATTACAGTCAGAACCACTTAAATCAGAACATAATTGTTCTCTGAATTTTTCATTGCTCTTTATTTTGCTTCTCTAACTTGTGGGTCAGAGTGACATCCTTTATTCCCTTTAACATTTATACATTAGAAGCATTAGATAAATATTTGTGGATTGGCAGGTTATTTTTCCATGTTTGCTACAAGTTGAACTAAGTTTCTAACTATTTGAATGTATTACTGAAGTTATTCTTTCAATTCACTTACGCAAATGGATTTATATTTTCCACCTGCAGAGGTAAAAAAATATGCCCATCATATTCATAATATTTGTGTGAATTACACGAGTGTTACTACAAATACTTGGTTTACAATAAAAGTTTTGCAATTCAGTTCTAAATGATAGGGTAGGATTTAAAGAAGTTCGATAATGAAGGCATTTAAAATAAAAATGTAAATGAATGTATGAATATGCCTCAGACAGAGTCACACAACTTTTCCAAAATGAATTGCAAAAATAAGGATTAAAATAATTTCTAAGGCTCTTACTGTTAAATTATAGTGAAATGAATGCATTTAAAAGGGGGTTTTAGGCATCACATCATTAATTACTGTGGTTGCATTTGCTTTTGTTCCAGTGCATTGTAATTAATGAAGATCTACAGCTCTGTGCTTTGTCTTGAAAAATATACACTGTTTTCTTAGACATCAATATAGCTACGATATTCTTCATTTATTTCTCAAGAATGACTCTTTTTAGCACAGGGGAGTCCATTGTTGAGGCAGCGACACAAAAACCACAGCAAGATTTGTGCTTTGATAGATCAGAGAGCAATCGACTCTTTTTTCATGTGTGCCTAACCTTGTCTTGACATCTCACAAATGTGGGCTATAATGACACATGAGACATTGTTTAGACCAACTCAGTAATGATAGGTATAATCATAGTCTTTTAAAAAATTTCAAGCCCAAAGAATGACTTTAGGGCGCAAGTGAAAAAAAAAATTAGCAGTGGCATAAATTGAAATGTATATTCTAGACCTGAATCTAGATGGTTCAGCCTCTGTGATTATATGTGTTTGCCAATCTGAATTGGAGAATATAACAAACTTTTAGGGTGGGGGAGAAGGAGAGTGGGTCACTACAAGGACCTCCAACTTTAAAGATATCAATGTTTTATAAGCAATAAATCTGAAGAGCCAACTACGAAAGGGAGATGAGGGTAAGATTTCTGTTTCCTGTTAGAAATATTGTTACATAAATGCAGAACTGATGATAAGAAAAATAACTTTCACTTTTCCCCCCTCTGTCTAGTCCCATTTGCTAAGATCCTTCTCCAAGGATCTAGTTTCTTTTAGAACGAGTGTCCGGACTAGTGATTGCACTTGTCACATGGCCTCCCAACAGCCTTCATGGACACATGAGGGCTTTGCACTGCTGTTATTTTAAAATAATCGGTGTGTACACAAGAGTGAACATACAAATTGTGCTGCTTGATTCTTCCTCCCTGCTCTGCAGGGACCAACAGGGTGCCCATGGAGATGTAGATGGGAGAAAATTCCTTCTGTATCTCCCTCCCAAATTCCCTGCTGGAGCTGGGCGTGCAGCCTAGTCTGTGTTGGGGAGCACTGACTAGTAGCCAGCCCCTTTCAGGAAGGCCGCTGGCTCAGATGTGACTCTGTATACCTCTTAGACTGACACCTGGTTGGTCTTTGATGCCTCTGAGAATTCTCAGGGATGACAGACAGTAGCAGCGAGATGGGCGACTCCTTCAGTTCTGAGCAGATAATGGAGTCCTCTATGTCTTATAAGGCACAGACGATTTCACCCTCCTGCATAACTTCATATAGGGTTACAAGCTATGCATTTGTAAGAGCGCCATTTCCTCTCTTGCTGTTGAAAAACAGGGCTGATTTTTGATATTTTGAAAAGGAGTTTTAGAATTTTGTTGTAAGTGCCACTTATGGTTTTTAAAAAAAGCTCTTCCCTGTTTATAGAGGAAAACACTCCGTACATAATATGAAGAAGAAAATCTCTCAAATCTGGAAAAAGTTAATTGACTTTAGATAGTCTTATCAAAATATGAACCGATATCATAGGACTCCAGCAGATTTATCCACTACAGATCTTTTACTTTAATTTATTGGTTACTTCACAGAATTGCCAACCGCATTACAGTCCCATGTGTAGTGGGAAAAGCACTATCATATAACTCTTGAGCAGATGTGTTACAAGAGTCTTTTCATTTCCTTTCTTAAACCCAAAGAATAATGACACTGCAATATCATGTGGTGAAAAGAGCAATAATTTGATAAACATTGTCTTTCCATTAGATTAGAGCAATTAATCTGATTCTAATTTGGCTGAAACATTATCATACTGGAGTCCCAAGAGCCCTGTGAATAATCTCTAAACACATTGGCACACTCGGTAGACAAACATTATCTCCACTCGCACTGTTCTTCCATATGGTCTCCTCCCATGGTGATGGAGGGCACCCTGCTGTTTCAATCAAATAAATGTCAATTATCTGAGATAGATTTTTAGTTCTTGAGCCCGGGCTTGCAGTGCAGCCAGAGTGACTGGGTAGAATGGTCGGCAACACTTTTCTGCACATGCCACTTATGTCTTATAAGGAATCCACACCTTGCCACATCATCCAGCATTCCAAGAACTTCATAAATAAAATGGTTGATTTCAGAGCCTGTGTGTGTGTGTGTGAGAGAGAGAGAGAGAGAGAAAGAGAGGGAGACAGAGAGACAGAGAGAGAGAAAGAGGACTCTTGACCTTCATTTAGCTTTACTTGCTTTTTCTGAGAGGTAGAGAGTACTTTTTACATTCAAATTTTTTACCCTTCATGGTCTGAAATAGGGTTACTCTCTACTTATATTCATGCCCTATTTAGGCACTTCTTTTTTTTTTAATTTCAGCATATTATGGGGGTACAAATATTACGGTTATGTATATTGCCCACGCCCCCCTCCCCCCTCGAGGCAGAGCCTCAAGCATGACCATACCCCATACGTTGCACATCTTACTCATTATGATTGTATATACCCATCCCCTCCTCCCCCCTCCCACCCGCCCAACACCCAACAAATGTTATTCCTATATGTCCACTTAGGTGTTGATCCATTAATACCAATTTGCTGGTGGGTACATGTGGTGCTTGTTTTTCCATTCTTGAGATACTTCACTTAGTAGAATGGGTTCCAGCTGTATCCAGGAGTATACAAGAGGTGCAGCCCTCTCTGTTCCCGGATGGAAATCTGGACATAGAGATTTCTGAAAAAAAGATCCATGCCTGAATGTCTGGTTTCTCTCGCAGGCTTTTTCCTAGACAGGTTTGTGCTGGGCATGGTGAGCCTGGCAGGTGAGAGATGTGGGATTTTCCCACCAGCCTTGCAGGGGCTGCTGCTGCGGCAGCCCTGGACTCCAAGAGGCAGTAGAGGGAAGGGGAAGAGAGCACACCTTCTCCATGGCTGGGGGAGGCCCTGGCCAGGGCACTTCTGGTGCTGAAGCAGATAATCTAGTCTCTTAGAAAGAGGACTCTGGATATGGAGCTGACATCATCACACCAAGCAAAAATAGATGGGGCGAAATGCTATGACATGCTGAGAAAGCTGTCAGTTCTGTATTTCTTTGCAGAGCGCTCTATCTTTAGGGTGTCAGTTATCAGGTGTTGGTTTTGTTATCAGACAGGCCCTTGTCTCAAAAGCTTGTAAATTTGCCCAAAGCCCTGAGGGCCTCTGATGACTATATGTCTAGACTAAGAGCACTGGGTCACCCTCCTTGCTGCTGCTCCTGTGACAAGCTGGCACAAATAGAAAGACAGTCCATGGGGATCTGGACTAATTCACTGTGGCAATCCAGCAAACGTTGTCAGAAAGGATTTCAGCTTCCATGTTGGCTGTGATCCCGAATCAAGGAGGAAAGCCACTGAGCGCTTAAAGAGAAAAAATACGGTACCCTCAAACTCCTTCTGCCTCTGACATGGTTTAATTGGAGACTGTCAGTTACCGACATGGAATGTCAAGCCCTGGGTCACCCCCACCCCCCGCATTTAGAGGGCAGGAAGTCCCTGACTCCAGAGGTGGGCCCAGCGCACCTGCTCTGCAAGGCAGGAGGTGTGGAGGGTGGATATTTTAGCAACAGCTGGAGCATTTGCTGAAAAGAGCAAACATTATGCCAGGCTGACATGTGGAAGAGATTCATGAAGAGAAGACTGAGATGAATTACAGGCAATAGGTTCAGTGTTTAAACATCCAGGCTCTGGAGGGAGGTGGCTTGGGTTCAAAGCCTAATGTCACCACTTGTTGTGTGAACGTGGGCAAGTCACTTACCCTGTAGAATTCTCAATTTCCTTATCTACAAATGGAGACTGATGATAGTGACTACCCCATGTGTTTATTGTGGGCACTAAATAAGATAATGAATATAAAGCACATGGCATAGTGCTGGCACATAGTATGTGCCCAGTAAACACTCACCGCTATTCTTAGAGAACGAAGGGGTCAGAAGACTTGACTTTGAATTGGGCAGCTCCATTTCTTACCAGCTTTGTATCTTTGCGTAGATCACTAAATCAGTCTAAGCCTTCGTGTTTTAAGTGTCTTACTACTGTCACGTGGTGGTTCTGAGAGATATGTGGTATTGTAACGAGGACATACCAAAATGTCTGTAATGTCCATGGCAGCAATGCTGTAGGCCTCTGTTGTGCACACCGGGCAAAGTTTCCTTCTTTGGTGGTATAATCCAGAGTTGCTGAATTCAGTAGATTAAACATACATTACATGCGGGAAAGGGCTCTTAGTGTGTGTTGGTTTGCTAGGGCTGCCAGAAAAAATACCATAGACTTAAGTAACAGAAATTTATTTCCTGAAAGTATCAAAGTTCTAGACATCCCAGATTAAGGAGTCAGCAGGGCTTTTTCTTTTGAGGACATCTCTTGTTGGCTGGTAAGTATCTTTACATGTTCTTCTCTGTGTGTTTGTGTCCTAATTACTACTTATAAGGACACAAGCCCTATTGGATTATAGCCCACCCTGGTGACCTCATTTTAACTCAATTACCTCTTTAAAGACTATCTCCAAATACAGAAGAGAGTAAATTTGTAAACACTGGGGAGGATTTGGGGGAATTATGCCAAAATACCTTTCTGTAAACTGAAAATTTTTTTAAGTTTCTTTTCTTTTTTTTTTTTTTTT